>JAVLVB010000117.1:1389929-1405455 GCA_032876305.1 Orestias chungarensis | reverse complement strand
CCAGCAGATTGCATCGAGTCATTGACTTGCAGCATTCACTCATCTGGAATCAGCAGGCAGAAACAATGGCTTGTGTTGTCGTTGACTTTACAGCAATCCCTCATACTGAGCATGCATGTAGCGACAGTGGAGAGGAAAAACTCCCCTTTAACAGGAAGAAACCTCCAGCAGAACCAGGCTCAGTACAAGCAGCCATCTGACACGACCGACTGGGGGTGTGAAAAGACAGAAAGCTAAATTAGAAGCACAGGATACTGAAATAAAAGAGTTTATAGCAGCAGTTGTACAACGTCACTGGAAGCATCTCAGCCCATGTTCTCATCTAAGAAGCTGTCTCAGCTATGTCAAACATAACCTATAGAACATACAATATGCAAGTTGTATTAAGGAAAACACTGGTTCTTTGAGATGAAGTGAACCGTCCTTTGTGGTAAACATGATTTAACTATGATTAAACACGTTGTTTTGGATGGTTGTGTTCAATACCCTTATCTAGATCCACGCTTGTTTAAAGCCAGACCTGTGATTAGAGCCTTTCTCACTGCAAAGTAGCCCCGACAGAAATCGGCATGGTACACATAGTACTCTGAAATCCGAGAACAGATGAGAAACGGTCATTAATATCTTTCAGTCTGAGCAAGGTTTAAAAAACTCTTCTTAATTTTTGGGAACTCCAGTGAATTACAGTGAGATCCATTATCTATAAATGGTGGAAACATCGAACAGCGCTAAACCGTCCCAGGAGTGTCTGACCTACTAAAGTTGCACCAAGAACCCTTCAAAAACTCATCCTGGACCCTCTGGTGACATGGGTAAACAAGTTGCGACCAAGGAATAGGATGTCGTTCCCACGCGTTATTTATTTGTGGGCGCAAAAAAATTTTCTTCTGTTTTTTTTCACCCATTTCACCTGAGGGGCTCCATAGCATGTAGTTAAACCTGGCATGAAACTATGAAACTTTAATAGTGTAAAAGACATGCATTATAAGCCTTGTTAACATGCATTAATTATTGTGTTTCCCTTAACAGGAAAGGTTGTTCTTGAAGAGCAGCAATCGCACACTTATGCCCAGCCTGATGGAGCGCAAGCGTAAAATCCTGCAATGCATCCTGGAGGATGGTAAGACCATAGACTTGACAAACGCCGGGCACTTCTGCTTCAGCTGCGAGCAGATATTTGCAAATCAGAAATGCCTGGAGGATCACGTGTGTCCGCTGGCGAGTTTCATCTGCTCCTGCGGAACGGAGTTTACAGAGTATAAAGACATGCTGGAGCACAGCACCACGCACGAACCGGGCCATCAGGTGCTCGATCATAAAACCATAAAAAAGCGTAGGATCGAGAAGTTTATTGAGGAGGAGGAAAAGCTAAAAAGGCTGCAGGAGGGTGAGGTTGTCTGGAAAGCTCCGGCCGAGCCCAGTGTTCCCTCGGTTTCTAAAACTCAAGTACCCAACACTTCAGGCCTCGCGTCACATGTTCCTGAAAAGATGGCGCAAGTTCCCCAAGTGCCTGAGTTGCACCGGAATCCTCTACCCCAAGCTGCAGATGTGCAGAACATCTTTGCTGAAGTCGGCGCGCCAACCGTGGACCTTTGGACGCTCTACCAGCCGGTGGTACTGTTGCAAGCAATGCAGGACTTCAGAAAGACAAAGCCATACACTTGTGGTAAATGTGAAGAGGGGTTCGTGTCAAGAGTGGCCCTAATCTCCCACCACAGCTCGCACGTGACGGATAAAGTCTCGGGCTGCATCGGGTGCGGGTTGCTGCTGTCAAGCAGAAAGTTAGTGCCACGATTTCACATTTGCAACTCTAGCTATCAGAGCAAATACCGACTCATCACCGCAAAACCATTGAGTTACAAGCCCCGAATTGGACCAGGTCCTAAAAGGTTTAATCTTTCCCGCCCGCCTCAGGTCTCCTCTGCTCAGCAGCTGGAAAACCAGAATCCTAGCGCGACTGGAAAGAGGAGTCGGCCGCCTCACGCCGTGGCCGCAAAGCACAGCCCGAGTATCAGAACGTACAACAACAGCACAAGCAGAGTACCAAACATCACCGCACCTTTGCAGCTTAAAAGTCAGAATCCCACTGCGTCCAAACCTTACTCTGGCGTTTCCATGACAGCCAAGAGCCCAAACGCGGGGCACAAGACGACCGAGGACCCCGCTACACCGAGCGCACAGGACAACTTCACCTGTCGAGTCTGTCACCTGCCGTTTGAAAGCGCCCAGCGGCTCCAGAGGCACAAGTGTGTTAGAGCCCAGGAGTTCATGGCGAAGCACATGAGCGCCAAACGAGATTACAGGATTGTGAAACTGACGCCGACCACCCCGCAAATGAATGGCGAAAGGAAGCTTGTGTTTTCACCGCCTGCCAGCCTGAAGAAGCCCCAGCACACGCCGGTCGGTCTGGATAAAGGCAAGGCGTCGGCTCCGGTCAACGGCGGCGCGGGCGGGGATTCCGACGACGACTGTTTCATTGTTGAGAGTGGACCTGAAAAGCCGGCCGAGGTGATTTATCAAGTAACTTCATCGGTCCCCATAAAGACTTGACTAGCAGTATAGTGAGGAACGTCGTGTCCGCATGTCACCGTTTATGTCGGGTACCGAGCTGGCGTCAACGTTTTTCCATCACACAGGGAGTACGTGCTTCTGACCTTTCACCCAAACTGCTTCCGGGGAGCAGAGTAGTGGTTCAAAAGCTTCTTTATTAAGCCAACCATCCTTTTCTTATAAAGTAAATCTTCATGTAGATCGTTCAGGAGTTTGAAGTCGCGGTCCCTGAAAACAGACTTTCTGTAAATTAAGTCAGGCTTCATGATGTCCGTGGTTTCGTTCGCTGCTCACGGAGAAACCAGGAACCGTGTTAAGAGTCTTTTGTTATTTTTAATCAGCTTTTTAGGTACGAAGAGATGTTGTTGAATCTGCGGAACTGAAACCTTCGTACCTTGTGTGTTCGTACCGGCTTTGTTGGAGTTTATGAATACAGTATATGATGTATTAAAAGTATATTTTCAAACTGGATTCTTCTTTTCTTTTTTTTTGGAAATATGCAATTTGTACTGGCGAGACAAGATTAAAACACTTTTACAGTTAAGCCCAAAATTATACACAACCCTGGTAATCTGAAATTGAAATTTTTATTTGTTACCACTCTGAAGTTCAAATCAATTAAAAAATTCTCATTCTGATTCTTATCTCAGTTTGAATCTGATGAATTCGGTGTTATTGATTAGGGTAATGGTTTGGAGCGCATTACCAAAAAAGGACCAGCAAGTACCAGTGGGAACAAGCAAAAAGCTCTTTAGTAATCCTCACAATTTGTTTGCTGTTATGCCAATATATTAATTATTGTGAAGTTTATATATTTGCTCTTTAGATGTAATTTTTCAAAATGTAAATAGATTTTTTTTACATTGTTTTTAATCTTTGGTTTTATCTTGATTTCCTTTCACAAGCATACTTTGTTAAATTCAGATGATTTTATTACAAGGATATTAATTTTGGGCTTAACTAATAGATATTTATACACAGTTAATCGAAAGATTAATACTAGAAGGAAGGTAAGATGGCCCTTTTGAAAACTTTAGTGTTAGATGTCAGCATCTGTTAAACACTGAATAATAAATTTGGTAATAAAACTCAGTTCGTGGAACATTTTCGTGTAAAATCTTTACAGAAACTTTTGTTAACCCATTTTTTAAACAACGTATATTTTGAATAACCCTTTATATAATTATTTGGATGCATAATTTTTCAAATTACATTTGTAGTTTACAACTTTAAATGGATTAAAAGTTTAAATCTTAAATCAAACTGTAAAATGATGGGTCTCCAGCAGAGGGAGCAGTTTTAAATCACTGAATGTGAGGTGCTCGGTACCTATTTGTGAAAGCATTATAAAACAAGCACCTGTGTAACTAACAAAGTAAATACTTTATTTACATAGATAGTTAGTGCTTGAAAGACATGATCTCCTCTTTTTAACATTATTTACAGTTTGCAGAATAGTAGGTAATGTGAGTAAACATGTGTAATATGTTCCCCTTGATCCTGTTAGCATTATACTAGAATGGACAATACATTTATGAACAGAACCTATTTCCAAACACTTCATTAATGTCCTGTTGGAACAACCATTTTTGTCTAAATTTTAAACATCGCACATCTCATTTAAGAACAACATGGGGACCATCGTGGCTCAAGATTATCTGCTGGAATATTACAGTGAGAAAAGTTTAACTCCTACATGCATTAAGTCCAACTTGAATTGAAAGCTGTCTACATGAAGCAGCTGAATTCCTCCTGGAGAAAATATTTCTGGTTAGATGAAACAAAAAAAAGATGTGATTTATGTACAATGTTGAAATTGGATGTATTTAAGTTTTAAAATGGCACAATTCATGAACTACATTTATCCTTTGTGAATAATGATTTTCAAATACTGATGGAATCCCAAAGCCCTATAAATGAATATGTAACCTTAACTCACTGTTTCTCCCCCAACCTTAATTTGGGAAATGATGCGTTGCTTTTTATGATTTTTTATTTTATTTGTATTTTTTTTGGCCTACTTCATTTTCTGGGACCACAGTTTATTTGAAATTATTCCTTGATTTCTGAGCTCTGTTAATCATCAAACATGGATGGGTGTTGCAAATAAAACTCACCTTTCCACAAGTATTTATAATCATTATTCAATTAATTAAAAGTTGTTTCACAATTATTAAGTAATTAATTTATTAAGATTGATTCTTCATCTTTAAAAATGATCCAACCTTTAAAACGGCATATTGTATTTATTTTTGGTTGTTTGACAAAATCTAAAACAGAAAAAATGTTTTTAAAGGAAAATACTTCTTCACTGCTTGTCCTCAATTCAATTTTTTATTTTAAATGTTTTATTTTTTTTTATTTTCATTCCAAACTAGAAAAAAATTATGTTTTGAACGTAGAGCTTGTACTAAAAATCAATGAGAGTTCATCTCCATAGATAGGCAATTTTCAGACCAATATTTAGTTATATTTATACTCAATTAAAACATAACAAATCAGCTGTTCTGCTCATTCAGTCTTAGTGTTAGGTTTTAGTGTGTGTCTATGAACATATATACTGGAAAATGAAAAATGTATGTTTAAAACTTATGTTTATTTGTTTATTCAGGACTGATTCTATTTATTTTTTCCTGAATTAGGTCAAATCAACTGGAGTCCAACATCCCTCCCTAGATTCTGGGTGGAGATTTTATACATTTGGAAAAGAAAGAAGAGGCTTATCTTAAACATTAACTGATATTACCATACATGAATCTACCACCATTATATATTTACATGTATGCTGATGATAGTCTGTGTGTAAAATTTTAGGGTCCATAATTCAATATCAAAGTAAACACAGGAGTAAACAATAAGCCATCATTATAGACTGCAACACTGCTACATTTAAAACTAAAACAAAAATAAAAAAAAGAGGAAAATGATCATTAAGGGATTTATCGTTAACTAGTAAACAATTTAGTTTCTCAAATAATCGAATGAACATTCTGATTCACATTTTGTACAATATTCAAATGACGGATGATGCTTTTGCATGGTTTTGTAGCAGGTTTAGTGATAAAAGAAAAGGAAATTGCATCAAACAGTGAATTTGCTTGGATGACTAGAATTTTAAAGCATGATCACACAAAATATGACGAAGGTGCATCAGGTAAAAAAACAAACAAAAAAAAACAAGAAGAGCAGATTGTTTTTTATTATTTAACTGATAATTGTAGAAAGAAATGCTGGAATAAATGAAACATGTCATGTCATAGAAGCATATTTCAGGTCAGCTTTTTCAATACTAAAGGAAGCTGAGCTCGTCAGCAAGTTAAAAGTTTCATTTGACCAAACCTGACATTAGTGAGATCCGTTTTTACTGAAATAACTGATAATAACACGTTCAAATGTTCAGTTCGCTGTTCTGATCCCCACTCCTCATCGATTGATGGCGGTATTGGGCACTGAAAAGCTGCTTGACAATCGGCAATAAAACCCACGAAGAAGAAGTAGCAGCAGAATACCGTTAACCCTCACGGCTTTGTTACTGCTATTCTTTACCGCCGCCAAGCTTGGATGTCGAGGGTCCTGTCACTGCAAAGACTGCCCCAAGAAGAAGGTAAAAGCTGCCGGTCGTCAGCAGCTTGCTGTCCTGGACACTGTTAACGTTAAAAGTTCCCAAACAGCCACAGAAGAAGCCGGGTCGGAGTTAGCTGATGTTAGCTGCTGGAGCAACGGTTTTTACCTCAGGCAGGCAAATACAAGTGTTTGGTGTTAACTGTCAGCCGCACAGGCCTCGTGAACCGCAGCTGGGAAATGATTTACTCCCTCCTTATTGATTATTAACAAAGTGTTTATTGTTGTTGTTGTGTTTTTTTTTAAATGAGCAAACACGGGGCTCTATAGAGGGTCGGTGCGACGTAAAGGGAATCAAAGCTAGCTAACTGGCCTAGTGAACCAAAAACAGGTCAGACTGTCGGCTGCTAGTGGCCGACAGAGACTTTTCTCAGGAAGGTTTGAGGAAACACGTCTGAGTCGTTTTTGACAGTTTTGTTTAAATTGGAACCATTGTTGGTCTGAATGTTTTCATCCATGTGTTCAGTGTGGGTGAATGTCGGCAGCGTCCTCTACATCCAGGTCAAACTGAAGCGCGTTAAACGCTCATTTCTCCTTTTAGGTGCCTTAAAACCTGTTTATCTGATGTCGTCTCATTTAACTAATGCAGTTTTGATCAGCTTCATATTTTCCGTTTAGAAGTGCACAGATTTTGTGCGAATTTCTTGATTTTGTGTTTAAGATGTATTGATAAAACACACAACTTGTAACATTACCATGTCTGCTTTAAAGTACAACAATATATCTAACATGGCTCACTAAAAATAGAACAAATGTAAAACATGCTTGTTATTGAAGTTTGTGGGTGTCGGGGTGGAAAGATAAATTACAATTGAGAAGAGTTAACCCAACCTTTTTTTTTTTCACACTGAATGATTGACCTGAACCAGATCGATCCACATCAGTGGAGCAGTCGCTCAATTACGATTGATATGATCAAATCGTACTCGACCACAGTGATGCAACATATTTTCTCCACTAGCTAAAACACAGGTAGTTTTCACTCAACTGCGACTTCTACACTAGATGCTGTTATCAAAAAAAATCTTCTAGTAGCTCTGATATACCATACATTCATTCTAGATAAAAAATGTTCTCATAGCATCTGAACTTTTATTGTAGCAGCAGGTGGTCCTTTTCAGCATAAAAGCAGAAAATTACATTTGAATTATTATGTTTTTCATCTTTTTAGCAGCTCATTAATAATGTATTTTACAACCTCGTTTATACTAGAAATACGTTCAGACTCTTCTTACTGGGTGACTGTGAGGTGCGTGTATAAATGACTGGACCTTGATGAAGTGTTTAATTGCAGTCCATTTGTTTCCTTCAGATTTATACCACCGTTAACTGATGATGCCCATGCTTGCTTATCATCCCCACACAAGCACAATGCAACCAACCACTTATAAGCTGTTGACACAAAGTAGCACTGCATCCACATTTTCCATGCTTTCCTGTGCAAATTGCTAACTGGCAATACCAGGCATTATGATTAAGTGTTGTTCTGGATTACTCATCATTGCTTTTATTTTATTTAATTTTTTTTGTCACATTTTTTTCTCTCCTGCAGACCTATTGTGATGGGGACTAAAATGTCATGCGGCAAAGGAAGCGGGGATCAAAATACAGACTCCGATTTAACCCCTGCAAGCCCGCCCTGCAGTTTTGTTCACAAACCATCCTACTCCCAGCAGGTTGCCGCTGTGGAATCAAACATCTAAAGCATGCTGATAGCAACTTTCAATTTTTAGCAATACATCCATGCATGTAGAGTGTAGAGTTATGGAGGACTTACAAACATATTAATATGCTTTGAAAATGTCCATCCTCATCTTTACAATATTTCAAGGTTTTTTTTTGTGATAGACTAACAAAAAGTAGTAGGTAATTTGAAATGAAAGCAACAGGTTGCATAGTTTTTCTATTTATTTATTTAAAAAACCCAAAAGTGTAGTTTGCAAACATATTGACTCACCACATCAGTGCTTTATTTAGCTACCTTGCCCTGCAGTTGCTGTCCAAACTATTTTGAAGTTACAATCAGAAGTTTTCAAAATTTCAGACAAACTTTGTATTAGATTTATGTCTGAACTCTGGGCCATTCTAAAGCTTAAATATTTGCGGGGGGGATCCCCGCAGCATGGTGCTGCCACCACTTTGCAGAGGTGTTGGCCCATTACATTGAATTTAAATAAATAGTCTTATCTGGTTGTAGTATGATGGCATGTGAAAAGGCTCGGGTAATGACTTGTGCGTGGCAAATCCGCATGTGCTAGCTGCATGAGCAAGATCAAAGTATGTTATAAATTTGGTTAAGTTTTCCGAAGAGTTTCAGTGCCAAGCATTTGTACATTAAAAGGCTCTTTTACTTTATTCTTCAACAGATGCCCGAGAATGAGAGGAGCAGCGAGGACATGAGGACAGCGGATCTGTGCCAGAGCGCTCTAACGGCATCAGGGCACGCAGAATCTCATGTTAATATGAGTGCACACATAAGTTGTCAGCCAACTGGGAATGCGGTGTCACAAGTGGAGATGGACACGGGCCTTCAGGTGACTTCTATGAGGTCACCAATGGTTATTGAAAAGGTCAAAAGAAAACGTGGTAGGCCTGCTAAAATCAAACGTCCTTCGTCTGTAGAGAAAAGAGACTCAGAGTTTGCTGAAACTGATGCTAATCAGCATAAGGCAGTCAGCACCACAATAGCTTTGCCAACAGCTTCAGTGGACCACAGCACTGATGATTCGGACCCTCATTTAATCAGCGGATCATCTCAAGATGAAAGACCCGGTACCGATGCTGTGTTGACTGATAGAGTTGATGGGGATGGCGGGTTTAAAGTGAAAAGAAGAAGAGGACGGCCCAAAAAATCTGAATCTACACCTTTACAACACACTGTCTCAAAGACCCCAAGCAACCCTTTACCTCATCCCAATAACCTCGGATGGACCCTGAGGAGTAGAGGGGAACATCTCTCACCCCAGAATGGAAACTCTGACAGCAATTATGACACTAACCAAACAGAGGGGACTTCTGCAGAAATGGTTCACAGTCATGGAGTTAGGAGGAGGAGGAGAAGGACTAAACCTTTTATTGGTGAGCAAGTTCCTGCTAAAGTGGCAAAACTGGATGATTTCACTGAAGCCTCGCCTGTGTTTAACTATGAGACAGAATGCGCAGGGAAAACAGAGACTGATGAACGGGTGGAACTGAGCAACAATGAACGACTAAAACGTGGCGCATACGAACTGGTGGAACTGGCCAACGATGAACAAGTGGAACATGGCGCAGATGCAAGGGTGGAACAGCCTGCAGAAGAACCGGTGGAACATGGCGCGGATGAACAAGGAGAACATGGGACAGATGAACAAGTGAAACATGGCGCAGATGAATGGGTGGAACAGCCTGCAAAAGAACCGGTGGAACATGGCGTGGATGAACAAGTGGAACATGGCACAGATGAACAAGTGGAACATGGCACAGATGCATGGGTGGAACAGCCTGCAGAAGAACCGGAGGAACATGGCGCAGATGAATGGGTGGAACAGCCTGCAAAAGAACCGGAGAAACATGGCGCAGATGAACAAGTGGAACATGGTGCAGATGCATGGGTGGAACCGCCTGCAAAAGAACCGGAGAAACATGGCGCAGATGAACAAGTGGAACATGGTGCAGATGAATGGGTGGAACAGCCTGCAAAAGAACCGGAGAAAAATGGCGCAGATGGACGGATGGAACAGCCTGCAAAAGAACCGGAGAAACATGGCGCAGATGAACAAGTGGAACATGGTGCAGATGCATGGGTGGAACAGCCTGCAAAAGAACCGGAGAAACATGGCGCAGATGGATGGATGGAACAGCCTGCAAAAGAACCGGAGAAACATGGCGCAAATGAATGGGTGGAACAGCCTGCAGAAGAACCGGAGAAACATGGCGCAGATGAACAAGTGGAACATGGTGCAGATGCATGGATGGAACAGCCTGCAAAAGAACCGGAGAAACATGGGGCAGATGAACAAGTGGAACATGGTGCAGATGCATGGGTGGAACAGCCTGCAAAAGAACCGGAGAAACATGGCGCAGATGAACAAGTGGAACATGGTGCAGATGCATGGGTGGAACAGCCTGCAAAAGAACCGGAGAAACATGGTGCAGATGCATGGGTGGAACAGCCTGCAAAAGAACCGGAGAAACATGGCGCAGATGAACAAGTGGAACATGGTCCAGATGCATGGGTGGATCAGCCTGCAAAAGAACCGGAGAAACATTGCGCAGGTGGACGGATGGAACAGCCTGCAAAAGAACCGGAGAAACATGGCGCAGATGAACAAGTGGAACATGGTCCAGATGCATGGGTGGATCAGCCTGCAAAAGAACCGGAGAAACATTGCGCAGGTGGACGGATGGAACAGGTCACCGATGAAAAGCTGAAGCGTGGTGTGGATGAATGGATGGAACCTGCTGCTTATGAGCCGGTGAAACGGGCCAACAATGAGCAGGTGGAACTAAGGGCAGATGAATTGGAAAAAGTCACAGATGAACTGATTAAGCATAGCACGGATGTAGCGGTGGAACAGGCTGAACGGGTAGAACATTGCGCAGATGAACGAGTGGAACCGTGCACCGAAGAAAAGGAGATTAATACCAACAGTAATGCTGCTGAGTCATCAGTACAACAGGAGCGGATGCAGTTAACAGAGGAGGTAAAATTTCCTCCAGAGCCTGAAAAGAGTTCTGCAGAGGATCTAGACAAACCTTATTTGGTAAATCCCCCAGAAACTAAAACTTCTGATATTACGAAATCCCTATTGATGAATGACCGAGAAGAGCCTCAGTTAGAAACCCCTAAATCATGTGGTCAACCAAATAATGCAGATGTGCCCCAGGCAGAATCTGATAGCATACATTCAGGATCATCCCATGAAAAAACAGGGTCTATATCTGTGAAATCTGAGAATATCGAGACGGAGCTGAATGCTTTGGCGACCGTATCGGATAGTTGTGCGTCTCAAAATAGTACAGAGACCTCAGTTAAATTACCAAACAGGGAATATGTGGTGTATAGGTGCAAGAAAGGAGGCAAAAGAAAGCGACGAATAATTAAAGTTTTGCAGCCGAGCAACAACTATGTGGAAAAAGCGGAGCCTACTCCTGAAGTTGAACAAAACCCGGACTGTGGCAAAGTGAAAACAGAAGCTGGCTTAGATGGCAATGATATAATCTACGTTCGAAAAGGAGGCAAAAACTTGCTAAAATGCAACTACTGTGGCCGTCTATTTAAGTTTCTGTCTCAGCTTGTCGTCCATCAGCGCATTCACACAGGAGAAAGGCCGTTCAAATGCACAGAATGCGGGAAAGGTTTCACCAAAAACTCCAACCTGAATCTTCATCTCAAGATGCACCTAAAGAACAACATGTATCAAAAATGTCAGCTGTGCAAGAGCAGAGTCTCCATATCTCAGTATGCCAGTCATATGGAGATGCACACAGGCGGCGTGGAAGACCATGCCCCGATTTTTTCATACAGGAAAACAGAAACACCGAGCCTGGAAAGAAGCAGCAGCAGCCAGGAAATTCAGAAGGAATCCCCACCGGAAAAGAAAGGCACAAAAACCTGTCAATACTGCGGCAAAACTTTCCCGTTCCAGTCCGCCCTCAAGAGGCACATTCGCATCCACACGGGAGAGAAGCCCTACAAGTGTGACATCTGCGGCAAAGCTTTCGGGCAGTCCTACTTCCTCCGCGTGCACGAGCTAACGCACTGGACCGTGAAGCGCTACAACTGCACGCGCTGCGAGAAGTCCTTCTCCCACTACAGCAATGCAAAGAACCACACGTGCAGACCGATAAGAGGTAGCTGCGACTCCCAAGCCAACAGACGCATCAAGCCCTCTCTGACGTACACGTGCCACATCTGCAAGAACGTCTTCGAACACCTTCAGAACTTCAACAGCCACATGAAGGAGCACACCGGCACAAAGCTGTTCCGCTGCTTGTACTGCGACAAGCTCTTTAGCGTGATTTCCGATTTTGAAGCCCATCGGATCCGATGCGCAACGGAGAGGAAGGTGTCTGGAACCATAAAGGAGGAGGAGATGATGACGATGATTCATTACAGAATGCCCAACCGGAGCTTTCCTAAAATCAACGACCCACCTCCGGACGCTGCTCTAGCTTTAAAACCACAGCAAAGAAAACGGATCCTCCTACGCAGAAAACGCTCCTCTGATTTAAAAAAGCCAATCCGGACGCAAGCCAGCCCGCCTCCACCCGCCTCGTACATAATTTCCAAGCTAAACCAACTGGATACCAGATCTGACCCCAGGAAGTACCTCTGCCCCAGCTGTGGGCGGCAGTTCAGACACATGGGCCGGCTCCGAGCCCACATGCTCACCCATTCAACCAAGCAGACCTTCCCCTGCACCCACTGCGGAAAGACCCTTGGGAGCTGGAAGAAACTCTGGCAACACCAGCGGGTCCATCGGCAGCCAGCCGGCCGTTTCACCTGCCCACGCTGCGGACGAGGTTTTCGATACGTCAGTTCCTACAGGAAGCACATGAACGAGCACCCGGAGTTCCGCTGGGTCCAACAGAGGCCGAAGAAAGTGTTCCTGCCTTATCAGTGTGAGCAGTGCACCAGCACCTTCAGGACGCTGGATCTGCTGTTCACCCATCAGCTCTGCCATTCCTCTGTGCTAGACCTACGCAAGGAGACCGATTTAGTTTTCCTCACAGACTCTCACAGTTCTCAGTCGATGGCTAAAGTATCTCCCTCTCCCACCAAGCTCATTCTGGGAGCATCACATCCATCTGATGTTTTAAACCATTCACAAAAGCACCCACATCTAACTCCTCAAACGTCGCCTACAGATAAGGGTTTTACTACTTGTCCCAACAGAACGCATTCAGTCAAAGAATGTGATGATGTTATGGACAACGGGCCTCGAAAACCTACTGCTCTCCTTAAACATGTGAAATCACCCAGGACTCAAAATACTAACCGTTTAAAAAACGGACTCTCAGACAGTTTAGAGTGTGCCGTGTGTGGAGGGGCGTTTCCTGCGGTTTCAGACCTTTTTCACCATTATGTGGACCACGCAAGAGGTCACGTTTAAACTGAGTATTCTAAAAATCACTGTCAGAAAAAAATCAGACAAGTCTTTCTGGTAAACTGGAGTTAAGAGTTTAGATTAGAAAGGAGCCTTTGGATGATCTCCAGAAATTAAAATACATTTACAAAGATGACTGCATATAGTCTGTGACCTTCAACATGACTTTCTGGGAAAGAAATTATGCAAATAGGAAAATGCGTTAAAGCTGTCTGTTATCATTAATGTTCAAGCGGCCAGTTATCACCGTCAATGTATGCTGAGGTTTTAAGCTTCCCACAGTCTTGGCTGAGCGCCAGGGCAGACTGAGGCACACGGTGGGCGGGGGTCATAGTGCACAGACCCTACCGCCAGGACGGTGGGAGGGTTAAAAGTTACAGTTTCATAGCATATAAAGCTTCATGTTACATTGTTTTTATAGTTTAAACTCCATTGATTAGATGCAAAGGAAGAAATCCATTGAAGAAGTCTCTTTTAATTTGGATGTTTGGGATTATTCTTTTATTTTCTTAATATATGTTTTTATTTTAAGATTATCACTTGGTTTCTCGAGAATCCAATACCAGCCTCTACCTAATTTTCATTAAAGGTTATTTGTTGATCGTCTTGCTTTAGCTTATCTGCATAATTTCTGGTAGAAACAAACTAACAACAACCAGTAGAAGTGGAGAAATAAACCTAAGATTGCCTGAGTATACCTAAACGGGAAGTGGCTGTTCCTTACAAAAGTGTGTCGGATATTTAGCGCTCAGTTTGTGCGTCAGTCACCAGACTCAGCATTTTAATAGTGGGATTGGATTTGTGTCAGAAAAATCCCTCCGATAACGGAAAAAAATAAAAAAACAAATAATGACCCCAAAGAATCATGAAATTTAGTTTTTTTTTTTTTTTTTGGGGGGGTGTTTATGTGCCAGGTCTAAAATGATAACATGGGCTAGTTCTGTTAGCAAGCTGATTTAATAGTTGTGCTGGTACATAAAATCAATAGAAGGTTATTGATCATGAAAAGTCACTGTGAACTGAACCTCTTAACCTTGATTTTTTTAAACTCCAGTTGGTTTCAATAGAAAGTCAAAACAGAAACACTTTGGTCACGGAAAACCCATCAGAACTTTAGAGACGGATTACCGGCTTCATTCTCGTTCATCCTTTCGGACTTCAGTTGGAGGGCGCTGAAATGTTCGCTGACCGACGAACGCGACCTTCCCGTTGTATCTTTGAACTTTTGCAGAACATCGGTGTGTTTTGCTCCTTGTCTTGTTGCCTTGAGTATTTTGGAATCATAGAAAATAGTTTTTTTTAAGGAACAAATTTTTGTTGTAAACAAATTTATGCTATAGTTTGTTTTAAAAATAAACTCTTTCCCAATAACATTGTAGTTTCTTTTTTTATTCATTAAACATTGTAAGCATCAGAGTTTGATGCATTGAACACACTATCAATTAAACAATCGTCACTGGAAATGCTTTTCTGATCTAATCAAACATTTGGTGGGATTTTTACCCCTTTTCTCCATGTCAAACAGAACTACATCATTGCCTTTGCTTTGGTCTCTGATTTTAATTATTTCCATAGAATTAATTAAACACCAGTCAGCAGATAGACTATGCCATCCTAGCAGATTTACTTCCTATTAAACCAAAACAAGTTTGCTTTTCTGCCTGACAACAGCTGTCTGGCTTTAAAAAAAATCCAAAATTTTATATTAAAGTTCTTATTAAGACGATCCTGGTTAATTTTCCTGTCTTCTCTCCCTTAATTATGAGAAGTTGCTTAACTTATAAACTTCCTTCAAGCCGATTTTCGATTCCAAGGCCAGTCGGCTATCGTTGCTGCTAGCTAACACTATTTTATGTTTAGGAGGAACTAGGATGTTTTTAGCTAATCAAATCTTAATCTCTCTTTGAGTCTCCAAAGGCTTTTGTTTTAATGCTTTTTCTTAGCAGAATGCACAAAGAAAAAAAACACGAAAAGCAACTCAGGATAAATATATTTATTATGCCCTGCTCATGTCATGCGGTGCTGATGTTTGGACCACCTGCGTCATGTCGAACGTTTGGCCCTGTGTCCGTCTAGTTGGAGGACATGGTGTTGCGGATCCAGGTGCTGTAGTTGCACACCTTGGTGTAGACACCGGGTTTGTTCCTCTGGGCGCAGCCGTAACCCCAGGACACCACACCCTGCAGCTGACCGTTGCAGACCACAGGGCCGCCAGAGTCACCCTGAAACACAGAAGGTAGGATCGGTGAGAAGCAGTTTTCTGA
>JAVLVB010000117.1:1374501-1385503 GCA_032876305.1 Orestias chungarensis | reverse complement strand
AGATCTTTTTAATGTTGCACTGACTTCCAGAGCTGAGGGTGTTTCCCCATCCGGAGATCATACAGGTGGTTCCAGCGCTGGCGCAGCTGGAGGGAATGGACACGCTGCCCACGTAACTGTTAAGGGCGGCGGTTCTGCTGAGCTTGATCAGCATGATGTCATTGTCCAGGTTGTAGCTGTTGTAGCTGGGGTGACGGATTACCTTTGAGGAGTCGATGAACTGCTCAGTTCCCTCACTGACAGCAATGTTGTGCTCGCCAAGACGCACGTTGATGCGACTGCGGAGACAGGAAGGGGTGTTATGGGCGTCTACTGAAACTTACCGAAAGCCTTTGGGGCACTTTCAAGCAAATAGACGACAGTACTCACGACTGGAAGCAGTGAGCGGCAGACACCACCCAGCTGCTGGAGATCAGGGAGCCTCCACAGAAGTGATAGCCAACGTTCAGAGACACGATGTAGGGCACAGAGTTCTTCCTGCACTCGAAGCCTCCAACGATCTTGTCGTCCTCAAGGGGAGCAGCATCTGCAAACCAATGTGTAGGATTTTCAAAAGCTGCACTTCATATGTCACAGGAACAAGTGAATCTTTTAACAGAAACTTACAAGCAGCAGCGACAAGGGCCAAGAGAATGAAGTACTTCATGATTGCACCTAGTGAATCGACACACAACTTGGGTAGATGCAGAGGGTTTATATAGAGGGTACCTCTGTAACTCGACAGGCCTTTATCAGTCCCTGCTCCCAACGAGTTCTCCATGTGACTTGCTGGGTGATTAAATATTATCTCAACCTGGGAAAAAGCATCCTGGTCAAAGAAACAAAACAAACACCAAATTCCATGAATCACCTCTTTTTAAATTGATGTGGGTATTTGGCTTTCACACATCTTTGTACTTAATGTGTAAATGTATTAAGACTTAAAGCGACGGAAATTGTATAACACTCAAATGAAAAATCACGCAAATATAATACAGTAAAAAAATATATAATTTAGAAGATAAGCCACGCATCAAGTTTGCAACCCAAAATTCTTGGAGCAGATTTTTATTTTTATTTGAAATTTCTTTTCTTTTTGACTATCAGAGGTGTACATATTTTCTTCCCAATATTTCCCCCTGTTTGGTTTCCATATATTCACCAAATCTATCAGACTATGAGGACATCTCTTGTCGGCATAGGTCAGGTAATCCCACAGATTTGCAGTCAGATCCAAATTCTAAACATTATTCATGCTTTTTCAAAACTTCACTTTTCCCATGAACAAATATTTCTTTTGTTGCTTTTGGGGTATGTTACGATTCAGAGATACAAACATGCAGGCCTCTCTTTTAGCTCAAAAATGACTTTTATTTCAACCCGCATTCACCTTGACACATCCCAACATATCTAGCTCCACAACACAGTCACCTCAGTATGTAATTGTGGCGGGGTGCCAAACACACATTTTTGAATTGAAATAATTGTGTCTATAACAAAGTCTTTAAAACCTCTCAGAAAATCTTAAGTTAAAATATATGAATTAACATATTATATCTAAATTAAATTTTGGAAATGAATTAAAGCCCTATCCTTAACACTACCCAAGAATACTGAAAATAAATATGAAATTACTTAGTTAAAAAATATTAGTTATGTGTTGACACTTCAAACACCAAAAAAATATAACTTTATTTACTGTATAACAGCTTTAAAATGTGTTAAAATGTCTTATGCAGCAAAATATTACAGGATAAAGTTTGGAACTAATTTGACTTCATTCTTTTATTTTATTTTACAGCATAATAACCTTTCCTTGGAATTACTTTATCACACTTCACATTTGATATTACTTTTTAGTAAAGAACATGACTAAACCACTTAGGGAGACAGTTTTAAAAAGTGCATACATTAAGCTGGAGTTTGTGCAAAGTCGTAAATGATAAATGTTCAAGCCCATTTTAATTGCGTGTCTAACCAGTATTTGATCATTTATTGTGCTTATTTTTCATGCCACAAAGCCCACAAAAAGTTTATATATCTACAGATTACCTCTAAAGTAATCTAAGGTTATCTGTATTCTTAATAAGTGCAAGTTTTTAGTTTGTTTTTGTGAGTAAATTAAAATTTTTAAAAGATTTGATGTATTTTAAGGGACCTCTCAACTTATGTTTGGATGGCTTAAGGACAAATCCTTTATCTTTGTGTATTCAGCTGTACTGAGCAAGAACTCACTTGCCTTTTTTTCTAAGAAATCAAACGAGAACAAACTGAAAAAAATGGAAACTTTGCTGCTCTTTCCAAACTGATCTTTTATATTCATTCCTGACATATCTCTTTAAGCACCTTCATTAACTGAGTTTTTTGTTTCTGTTTTTACCAAAAAGTAAAAATTAAAGTATTGCTTTAAAACATTCAGATTCAGTATAAAACAGTTGTGATCTTTCTCTACATTGCAGTTAATAGGTTACATCAAATTTTACGCCAAGAAAGATGAAAAATGTTAATCCGATTGCATGGTTTCCATTCTGTTAGGCATGCTTTCATGTACGATTATCGCACTATAGTTTTATTCAGAGATGTAATCAGTTTTAACCAAAGGTGGGTAGAATAGCTGAAACAGTTGTTTATATTAAAGACTTAAATCTAAATGCTATACAAATAAGTGTTATATATACAAAATAACACAGTAAAGCAGATGAAACACTTTTCCCAATCAATTTATTGCAAAATAATAATAACAATCGATAATGTGTACATATATTTGTTGGAACAAGGTAAGGCAGGACTGAAAAGCCTGAAGCATTTAAAGAACAAACTACAGAGGACACACAGTGCCATGGCACAACAGATGCAGCAGACATAACTAGCATGATTTTTCACCTTAACATAAACTAATTTTGTCTCTGTGTAGCAAGTGTAGAAAAGTTGTGTTTGGGATGACTAGATCGGGGCAACCATAGTTTGGTGGCTGACCTATGTCCATCTACCATCTAACCATCCCAGGGCAACACAGAGATCAGACAGGACTAAGGAAATTTAAAAAAATGCCATTTAACCTAACGGTCATGTTTTCGTACTAATGGAGGAAGCCTATGTTATGATTGTGTATCAGATAAAAGCTTATAGCATAATTAAATATTCATAGTTGACACAGTGAAATGCAACAAAAATGTTTAAAGAGTTTTTCCAGATTGTAAAAAGACAAAAAAACAAACAAACACAAAAAAAAGCCTAGTTTTAGTCCTGTTAAGTCGTGTTGGATAGAGGTTTAGGTCTTTTTTTGTTGTTGTTTTTTTTAAAAGAAACTTTATTTACAAATAAAAAAAATATACAATTGCAGACAGTAGTATACCCGAGGTGCTGGGGTAACAAATCCACAGGATTCCTTGAAAGAAAAAAAAATTACTAATCAAATTCATCACTTAAGGTGATAAGTTTCATTGCTTTAGAGTTGGTGCACATTTTTAAAGAGTCCAAAAAACATCTTACATAACCTCTAAAGACAGTGAGGTTGGGTTTGTTTTTAGCAAATTTACAGGCATGTAGGTGAAATTTATCTTACAGAATAAGAACGTTTATAATGTATTCTTTCCCAGACATATTATTATTGGAAATACCAAAGAAAACATGTTTAACATTGAAAGGAGTAGATAAATCACATTTCCGACTACAGAAAATATTGGAGTCACACCAAAACGTTTTGCTGAAAGAGCATTCCCAAAAAAGGTGGGTTAATGTTTCCTGTTCGATATAACAAAAGGAACAAAGAGGATCAATATTTTGAATGTATTTATTCAGTACTGAATTCACAGGGTAACACCTGTGTAAAGTTTTGAGAGACACCTTCAGTACTTTATTGAAGACAAAAACTTTCCTTGGCAATAACCATGTTTGTTCCCAATCAATATCTGAATAAAGATTGTTCCAAAAAAATATTGAAGCAGGTTTGCTAATAGTATTCCTTTGGATTATTTCTCTGATCTGTTTATTTCCGGTTTTAACACTAAGGAACGAGTCTGAATTACCAATAACTAATTCTGGAAATCTGGGATTTTGGATAGGGGCTCTATCTGAGGTTGATATGAGAAATTTCAAACCTGCTGGAATAGCATCAAAAAACAATAGCATATTCTTTAGGGGTCACAAGGAAGTTATATTAATGTAGAAATTCACCGTAATTAAACAGCTGACCATCCTCATTAAACAGTTGTTTTACATATAGAATATCATTATCCACCCAGTTCTTAAGAAATAGTGATTTATGCTTGAAGCAAATATTTTGGGTTATTAAATATAACAGTTATGAGGGGGAAAATTATGTTTATAAACCAATATCCAGGATAAAAGTAGTTGTTTATGGAAGCTAGATAAATTAACAGGGAGCTTTTCTATTTTGTAGTTACATCTTTATAAAAAGTCTAATCCACCCAAGGATTTAAAGACTTGTTTAGGAATCCAATGCCAAATTGAATATGGATTTTTAAATATCTTTGGATCCACTTAGCTTTGTATGTAGAATGTAGGGTATTAAAGTCCAGAACATTGAAACCACCTGAACTTGGTCTATTGATCATAACATTCTTCTTAATAAGATGGGGCTTTTTTGTCCAAATCAAATCGAATCAATTTTTATCAATTTTAGTGCAAAGACTGTGTGGAACATTAAGGGCTGAACTGGCATAGACAAGACGAGAGAGACCTTCATTTTGGGCCAGCAGGACTCAACCAGTGTTTGTCAAGTCTCTCTGTAACCATAGATTACATCTTTGTTGACAGGAGGGTATAATTGGATCAATGTTTTGGTTATTTCTTGCTGTTTGCTCTTTAACAAAAGTTACTCCAAGATATTTGACTTCAGATTTCACAGGAATTCCTGGCAAAGATAATTCATTACAACTATTTATTGGAAGAAGTTCACATTTAGATAAGTTAAGTTTAAGACCAGAGGCTACAGAAAATGTATTTAATAGTTTAAGTGCTACATCAATTTGACACTTATCTTGTAAGAACAAAGTTGTATCATCAGCTAGTTGACTCAAGAGTGTAGTTTTTCATGCAACTGAGATCCCTTTGAGATCACTATTTTTAATAAAAGTAGCTACAATTTGCATAGGGAGAAGAAACAAAAAGGGTGATACAGGGCATCCCTGATGAATCCCACGTTCTATTTCAGGGGTGCCCAACCTTTTTTGTCCCAAGATCTACTTTTCAAGTAGCCAACCTCCTGAGATCTACCAGTCCAGTGTCAACATCGCAAACCGCCACAGATCGTTGCCAGCCTACAGTAACTACCCTCACAACCATTACACTTCACATCACAATCTGCATGATGATCAATAGCCATAACTGACATTAAAATGAACCAAACAGAAAAATAAAGCAGATCAAAAACAGGTAGATCTCTGTTTGAAAAAAGGAAATCACTTCTTACCTTAGTGGGAGACCTGGCACTGGGAGGAGGAGGCTAGCTTTTCGTACCGAACCGATTACTGATTACTTCACTGAGTTTTCACTTTAACAAAGAATTTTTAGGCAGCAGGGGAATTCATAATTATAAATATTGGAGGGAAACGAGATTGCTAACACATCATTGAATGCATATAGGCTACTGACCAAATTTGCTTACATAACATGGGAACATGTCTGCAGTGTTTCATAACGTACAAAAACCTCAACAGAAGTAAAAATACCTATTATAGAAAGGAAAATATGTTGCTGTTTATGTTTTGATTGAAGACCTGGGATGAAAGCTTAACTTTTGTAGAAGACATAATTATAAAAATGTTTGCTTTCATGCAAACTTAGTTGATTGTGCTTGTAGTCTTGAGAATTTTTATTTATAATTCTCTGATTAAAATATTCATTTAATTGAAACTGTTTCTCGTTGAAAACAGATTACATTACAAAATAACTCAATTGAGCAAAAATAAATGACCAATACAATAAAATATGTAAAATGCAAAAAAGCTTTAATAAAGAACATCTTTTACTATTTACTACGACTAATATTTCTATACTATAACTATTTACAAATCTATATATATATATATATATATATATATACATATATACATGCGCGCACACTCACTCACACACACACACACACACACACACACACACACACACACACACACACACACACACACACACACACACACACACACACACTCCCCGGCCAGCACAGCGTTCCACAGCTTCTCTGTGATGTAGTCCGTGTGCTGCGAGTTCTTGTGCGACAGGTAGAACAGTTAGCGGCGCAGAAGGTGCGCCACGCTGACACTCCTGCGGCGCAGCCGCCGCGCTGAACACGTCCACACGGACCAGCCAGGGCGCAGCAGCAGGTGGAATCTCACGCGGGTGTGACTCGCCGAAATAATGTGAAAATTCTTTTTTCTTTCCTTTTTTTCTTTTGTAATTGTTAGTTGTTGTTGTTGTTTTTTTAGTTTTTTTTTTAGAGGGTCTGAATACTCTCTAAATAAAACGTCAAAGTCGCTAAATTGGCAACACTGACTTCCTGTCATGTCATAACAGGTCATAACTGGTTGGGCAGTCTCGTTCCATTCGGTTGAGTCTGTCAAAACCGCCCGCCAGTGACGTCATCACAGAGCGACTCCGTCTCCGGGTCTGGAGCGTCGGCTCCCACAACAACAGCAGCAGCAGCAGCTTCCTCCTCTTCTTCTGTTGTTGTTGCTTGTTCCAGCTCCCATGCGGACCCATTCGCAGGTAGGACACCCTGCGTGTGTTTCCCCTCCTTCACCGTCTTGTCTCGGACGCTGACGGCTCGCAGGAAGCCGCCGCTTTAGCCCGCAGCTCAGGTAACAGCTAGCATCACTCCAAACAGCGGCTCCTAATGTATGCGGAATGCGCAACCATTGCGGATGTTGTGCAGATACGACAGAAAAAGCGCAGCGATGTGACACATAGCAGGAGAAATGTTTAATATTATTATTATTATTATTATTATTAATTTTAGTGGATATATTAGGAATGTTAAGCTTAACTGGTCTTGTTTTAATTGTGTTTCAGATGTGGAGGTAGAGGATGCTGCTTTGTGCCAGACAGATGGAGGGCTTCATGTAGCCTCTGCTTCCATCTCCGTTCTTCCTGGATGAGGTTTTACACATCAATGTCTGTAAATAAACAATCAGACAGCATGATTGTTTTAATAACCTTTCTCCAATTATGACTTGTTTTAAAGAGTGCTGTTCAAAACAGTATCTAAAGGTAGTTCAATTTTACATTTACCTTAAAGGAAGAGAAAAATCACACTGTAAACCCCAGCCATGGTAAAGCACCCGCTTTAAATGAAACTTTGAACTGTAGTCAATGGGGAGGGGGCCGCAGGCACCAGAATTGGACCGCCAGTCAGTTCTGCTCTAAACCAGGTCTGATCCATGACTGAGTACTACGAGGAGGGGGGGCTGCTTTACGAGCAATCACCTCCCATGCACATCAAAGTGGAGTCCCCGGAGGGAGCCTTCGGCGGGGCTGTCTCAGAGAACGGCTTCCCCAGGGAGGATGAAGACTCGGAGAACAGCTGCGACCCGCCCAGCGCCTTACCTGGAGGGCTTCCCTTCAACGTGGTAGTGGTGCACCCCAACATTATGGCACCCGGCATGTCATCAGACGACCTCTTGTCCATTGAGCAAAGTAAGTTCTGCAGAAGCAGGGGGCTGTTAGGGATGGGGGGATACAGAACAAGAGTCAGCAATAAACTAAAATTGTGAATAACTGTATGTCTTCGGTGAAACGTTTCGGGTCCTGACAGAACTGGTGGAACTGGTCTGGTTTGCAGCCCTGATCCATAACATGTATAAATTAATGGCAGCTTCAAAAAATTGACATTGTGTTTAATCTATTTTATTACTTGTTTTCATCCTGTTATTGGGTCCATTAGTGCCTGAACTTTAGCCTTCAGGTTGCAGACTTGAATTGTAGCTTTACTATGTTGTCTCCTCACTATTTCCTCAATTTTGGGTTTTCTGGCAGCTAAAACCGCACACAGCATGATGCTCCCACTTCCATACTTCACATTTGGAACTTGCTAGTTTCCCCCATGTCTCCCTTAATAGAAGTTATTATGGCTAAAACAGTTAAATTTATAGTTATTCAGACCATAAAATATACCTTAATAAATAAAGCAGTATTTTTTTTCTTTTGCTTTAAAAGTCTCTTGTTCTTTGAGATTAATTTTAATGTGATGCTCTTTTAAAAAGAAATACCCTATTTCATTGGTTTTCTATTATTCTTGAGTTTAGACAATGTGAAAACATGTTCCACTGATACAGTGTGTAAATTTCTTGTTTCAGCTGCAGATCTTCTCACCCTTTTCTCCACAGACAGAGCGTTGTCAGCTGCGCTGGCCGCTGGAGGAGCAGGTAAAAGGAAGAGTCGCTTTAGTGGGGCGGAGCTGGAGGTGCTGGTGTCAGAAGTCACCAGGTGTGAGGGAGAACTTTTCGGCCCCGCCGGACGGCTGCGGCGGAGGGAGCGAGAGCGCATTTGGGCGGGGATCCTGGAGAGGGTGAACGCCGTGTCCAGAGTGCCGCGGACGCTTCGAGAGGTGAAGAAGCGTTGGGACGACCTCAAGAGGCGCAACGGAGGCAGGCTGGCGGATGCCCGTCACCGCAGCTGCTACCTCCCGTCTAGCAGGGGGGCGTCGATGCTCGGGCGCTCCTCTCAGCCGAGTCCGAGGCTCCAGCAGCAGAGGCAGAAGCAAAGCAGCAGGCCGAAACACATTTTCCCCTGCTTCCCCGACTCCGACCCAGGTAAGCCTCTTTCTCTTTTTTTTGCCCCTTCATGTCTTACTGTACTCTCAGTAACATATGTTATCGCCATGCAGGTGTAGGAGTGGACGGATCAGAGAGGGATGGTTTGGAGAAAGAAGAGGACATTTCTGAGCGAGAGAGAGACATGGGAGAGCCCGACTGCGAGGCAGTGGAAAACAGTATGGATGACAAATTGGGCTTGGGACTGGGCCTGGGAATCGGACCCCCGCCCGCATCAGAGCGATGGCTGCCTCCTTCTCCTCTGTACAGTGCTCCGTTCCTAAACGGCAGCCCCCAGCCCAGCAGTCCCCAGCCATCGCTTGGGACGCAGCAGGGTCCTCTCGAACCTCCGCCTCGCGGCTCGTGGCTCGAAGATGAGCTTCGAGGGTTGGGCGAGGCTGCGATTCAGCTGGGGAACCATGTCGAGAAGAGCCTACGAGAGTTCGGAGAAAGCTTCAGACAGGACATGCAAACTCTCGTTGCATCACAAGAGTCCCTAGCAGTCAGTCTCCAGCAAAACAATGTCCTCCTGCAAAGGCTTCTGGGAGTTCTGGAAGCCCAGCAACAACCGCAGCCCCAGCAGCAACGTGGACAACAAGCGCACTCCACACAAACGGCTCAGCAGCAGCAGCACTTACACCCACAGCAGCTGCAGCACATAGAACAGCAGCATCAGACGCACCTACAGCAGCCAGCGCAGGTCAGCCAGCACTCTAATAACGAGCCGGCCGTAGCGGTCGCCTCAGCACCTTCATCCCCAGTATTACATGGCACTTTTCCCCCTGATCCGGTCACAGACTTGAGCGGAAACCTGCACCGGCCGCGCAGGGGGAGAGCTCTTGACCACAGGCGCAGGAGACGGCGCTAAGAATGTACTTAAAAAAAACAAACTTGATGTTTGACAATGTGATGCTCCTTTTACTTGCAGTATTTCTGAATTAATACTTATATCCTGTTTCACATCTCACTCCATATCCATAAGCCGTCGCGTGCTCTGTTCTGTTTTCCCAGAACGGACTGAAACAGTTTGGTGAAGTAGACTCAAGATTATAGGTTTGCCTATACATTGGCTTATTATACAAAAAGGTATGAAAAAATAAGTGCTAAGACTTCTAAGAAAATATTGTAACAACAAAGGGAAGGCTTCACGTAACAGACTATTCCAGAAAAAAACAGAGGCTTACTAAAGTTTGCAAAGCTCGGTACGCATGTTTTTTGGCAAAGTTCAGTGATGCTCTTACAGATTCGACCCTGGCTCAGTTTTTTGTAATTTTGATCCTCGCTTGTTTCCATAAATTGTTGTTTTCAGCCATTGTAAGTACCTTCTAACGTACGTTCGTGCTTACATGATTTTGCGGGGCGTTTATTTTCTCTCAATGAATGGAAATGAAGGTAGGGAGGGGGGGGTGCGTTTATGACAGAGAACCAGAACAGTGGTACAGCGGGAACATTTAACATTTTCCTCTTTAAGATCAGATTAAGTGGGGGAGGAAACAAGTTTCACAGTATTAACGTGTTCATTTAAAATAATTTTCTACAACTTAGATTCATTGTTTTTATTAAAACCTGCTTGTTACCTGAAATTTTACCTTAATGAGAGAAAAAGTTGGCTCTTTTTTTTAGTTTCCATATCATGGATTTATTTATTTTTTTGCAACCGTGAGCAAGAAAGCTTCTTTTTTGTGAACCAGGAAAAACAATTAGGACCTTTCTTTAAGTTACTTGCAAAGCGCTTTATCAAGTCTAAGGACTCTAAAGAGCTTTACACTACTAGAGCTCTATTGTTGCAACAGCTGCCCTGACAGACATGAGGCTGCCGTTCAGTCTGTGTCACAGAGTCCTCTGACCACTTCCAGCAGGCAGCTTTGTCCGTAGACAATGACTGAAACAGACGGAGCGAGAGTTTAAATTGGCAACTCACCAGTTACTGGACAATCCAGCCATCAGCCACTGTCCTCTGTCTTTAAGCCATCTGACCAGCAGTATGCAGCAATAGGTCGAGGAGAGGGAGCTCCCTCTTAAACTTCTCATTATTTATCATATTTGTTCTAATCAGTATTTCTGACCTTTTTTTGAATGTATTTTTGTTTTATTCACTTTTTTTTGCCAAATTCTTATGCTTATAGATTTTCTACATAAACACTGAGAATGTTTACAAATTGTTGTATTGAGTTTCATGCAATTACAGCTGGGGAAAAACATCCAACACTCTCTGGCATCTAATTTGCTGTTTTTTCTTTTTTTTTTTTTTTTTT
>JAVLVB010000117.1:1363154-1374401 GCA_032876305.1 Orestias chungarensis | reverse complement strand
AAAATTTATATATATATATATATATATATATATATATATCACAGTATGATTCAGACTTCAGCTCGTGTTTATGATGGACTTTTAAAGCACTTGTTTGTCTCTAGCAGCTTTTGATAATCTTGCATGCAGTGCCATGGACTTGTTTGTAAATAGTTAAATGGCCATTTCTGTAGTTTTGCACAAGTTATATTTTGTAGATAGATGCCATCAGATGAAATGTAACAAAATATAATAAAATCCAACTATGTGCTGCAAAAAACAAAACAAAATGTTTCCTTGTGGCTTTTTGATAGCATTTTAAATTCTGTCTTTTAATTGCTTTAATTAGAAAAAAAATTATATAAAAATCAAAACTGATTAGTTCATAATTTGGTGTGAAACTAATGTATCATTTAATTTACTAAACTATTTATCAGCAGACACATACAATAAGTTTTGTTAAAAAGTTATAGTGAATTACCATAAAGTTTTAAGTGTAACGTGTGTGAACAAAGTCACAACAGCACTAAACTGGAAATGTATAATTTAAAGCTTCAATCGTCTCTATTAAATAATGAAGCACGTCTGGTTTGTAGAAGACAGGCCTTTTATTCTGAAGGGTCTGGCCGGAAGTGCAATTCCTCGCTTCATGATCCTTGTGTGCATCGGACAAGGGGGTGCATGGGGGAAACATGGCCGCCGCAGACCCGAGCTCTCCGAGTCGACGGGAAACCCCTGCAGAGGAGGAGGGCGCATCTGGGGAGCAGGCCGCGGCGGCGCGCTCGGCCAGCAGCCCGAACCGGACGGAGAAGGCGGCGGCTGGAGGCGAGGCGGGGACCGGGGAGCCTGCATCGCAGGATGATAACGGCGTCTCCGTTGCCAGCCATTCTGGGGAGACTATTGCCGAGACCCGAGCTTTGGCAGCTGCAAACAAAACGAAGCACGTCTCCCCGGAGGACCGTGCTGGAAAAATGGCCGAGGCCCTCGACGGCCAGCAGCAGGCTTTCGACTGGTCAGAGACCGAGGACGACGGGGAGGAGGTGGCGAGGAGGAGCCGCTCGAAACGAGGGGAGAAAATTGGTACGTCAGTTAGCTTTAGCCGCGGGCTAACCCTGGTAAACTCTGCTGCTGCTCGCAGAGCTCTCCTAACGATGTGTACCGGGGCTGGATGAAACCAGGACCCCACACTGAAGACCAGCTGATTTTAGCACCACTGTCTGTTTGTGCATTGCAGCTGAGCAGCGTGGCAATGTTTACTTTCCTTTTTTGTGTATATATAAGTATACAGGCATGCACAAAAATTAAGTATACAGGCATGCACAAAAATTAAGTATACAGGCATGCACAAAAATTAAGTATTTAACAGATTATAATCTGCATAACCCGACTTAAACTCTCCACTGCTGCTTCTCAAGGCATAATTAAACAGTAATATATTCTCAGCATTATATCTTCTTAACTGATTTATAGTTTTTGTTTTTCAGAAGATGCATGCTTTTTATTTTTACAAGATTAGGTGTTCACACCAATGTATGCATGTGTTATGGAAACACCTGCAGAGATTATAGCCTCAGGTCATAGCCTCCATTGTATCCCTACAAGCCCTGCATGTGATTTTTGGTATTTTTCTGCCATTTGTTTTATGGCGTATGACAGGTTGAACAGGCAGCATCCAGATATGTGCAATTATATAATCCACTGTTGTGCATATTTTATTCAGTTATGATTCTACATTAGCTCTTAAAAGTGTGCAGAAAATTAGAACATAACTCATTTATTGTCATATTTGTTTTCACAAAGCTGTATATGCCCAACATTAAACTAGTACTTTAGTTGTCCAATAATAGGCTAACATTATCAGAGCTCCATAGTGCAACATTCTAGTGGCTGCTTTATGCTCTTTGGATTACTTTTTTTAATTATAAGCAGATTTTTTTTTTTTTCCCCCAAACCAGTTTCAGTGATTAACTGGTGCTGGTGAAGTCCGATCCTTGATTTAGCACCAATTTACTTCTGGAACAGAGGAAAAAATCAGTTTCATCTGGACAAAAAGAGAAGAACGGAGAACATGGCCAGCTTCATATTGATCAGGCAAATCTCAAACAAGTAAATAAAATGAAAGGACGTGGAAGCGTTTCTTGATATACAAGAAAATATAAGAAAAATGCCAACTGTCTCCCATATTCCCGTCAGTTTATTTTGAAATCACACGGGGTAAAAAGTAGGTCAATGCAACACTTATAGCCGCACACGGCGGATTATTTTTCTCCCCCAATTCGTTGATTATATTTTGGATTTGTTTCTTAAACACAGTCATGCCGTTAAAATCACACAGTGGTGTCGGGTAAATGTGTGAGAGGAGGTTTGCATGTAAAATTTAGTTAGTTTCACTTTACTAATCAGAAATGAACTTGCAGGAAAGTTTTTTATTTTTTTTATTTTTTTTGTTCATGCAAGTGACTTGATGTCTTAAGCTTTGATTTAAGTAAATGCTAAAATCCTTCTGTGCTTTACTTTAGTTCCCTTAAAGCACTTTTTATTTGCTTGTTGTTGAACAGAGCTTTATTAACACATTTGGTGCATTACTAAAACTTGGCATGTCGGCCAAGCTTTGTGCCCTTTAGAGAGTGCCTGCGGTTCTCTTACCCTCTATGCTGAAAAACAAACCCATTACTGTCACTGAAAAGCATCCTGAGAGTATAATGCTGGCACTAATATGCTTCACAGGTGCTGAGTAGTTCTTGTTTTTTTCTTTTCTGGCCATAAAGTTCTGTTTTGGTTTCATTAAATTGGTTTCTTCTAGTCTGATCTTTCCTGTGACCCTTTCTTTTGGTCTGTTTAGTGCGGCGTTGCTTCTGACTGTTCCAGATAATGTTTACTGAACTGAACTTGATCAGATTGAACCCAATTCCAATAGCTGAAGTCTTAATGGTCACTTGCAATTAGATAACAGCTGAGCTCATTGTTTAAATTTGCCAAAGTTCTTGCCATTATAATTGATATTAAATGTAAGCTATTGATTTTATGATCCACCATGCCAGATGGCAATGTGGATCTACTTCTACTAGAGCTGTTGGTGCCGTTGTAGAGGGGAAAAAACAAGTCTAGGGTTCTGTCGTGTTTTGACCTTGAAATATTCAGAAATCATGTAATAATATAATCCCTAAAGGTATAAGCTCTTTAAAACCTGCTAAGAAGAAAAATAAGCTGCTGCACATAAAAGTAATACAGCCGTTTCACAAGATGCCGAACATTTGATCCAAAGTCAAAAGTAAAAACAGAAGCTAGGTTTGTCTTTCGGGTGCTAGAGCCAATCTTTCGCGCTCTAAATCTGTAGTTGTGCATGTTTGCAAATCATAATGAATTGTTTTGTAATTTAATCTATACTGTGGTATGATCGCATCTTCCAAATAACCTGGTATGCATAATTGATATTCTAATTATAAGAGTTTGACAAAAGAAACAGTTAAGGTTATCACTCCTCCCCTGCTAGACAGGAGATTGTTTAAATAAAGAAGTATTGAACCCATTAACATGTGAAAGCTAATCTGAACATTAACTGCATTTCAACGTTTTTCTCCCCTAATCTTATACATTAACTCATACTTTTTTAAGTACATTTTTAAATTATATTTAAATATTGAATCTGACAAACATGTATTTGTTATCCTCAAAGTATTGTTTATTGAAAATAAACATTTGGACTTTGCGTAATATTGTTTGGAGACAAAAATTTTAACTGAAATAAAGTACAAAATAGTTTAAAAAGTTTCATGCAGCATAATAATAAAAAAAATAATAATGGAATAATGTCTTCTTTATTAATGGGTGTTAACCAACCCTTGGGATTTTTTGTCTCCAGAAGGACTACTATTCTTTTTACTCGTTACACTAAATCATTACTTAGACAAATTAAACTCTTACTTTAGCCACAGCTAATCTTTTTTTAGTTTATAAAAATAACATTACACGCTCATAACAATAATGTTTTTCCGACATGCTTCACTTTGTTTACACAAAACCAGCTGAATCTCCCTGGCGCTCCGTCATTAGGAACATATTCAGGGTCTTGAAGGCTAAGTATTGTCCTTAATTTACAATAATACTGGTATTTATTGAGGTTGAGTTTTCTATTTGTTTTAAGTTGTAAGTCAACATAGATCTGCTTTTATTTTGAAAAATACTTTTATTTTTATAATTTTTTTTTGCAATGTACAAAGCCTGTTTGCACTTCTGAGATATTGTAGGAGTTGCAGAAGAACAAATGTTTGTTTCTGACTGTCTGGTTCCTGATCTATCTCCTCTGATCTTATTTAGAAGATATAGAGAGTCCGGGGATCAGTCCACAAAGAGGATATGATCTACCTGTATTGTATCCTGAAGTGGAAGACAAATGTAATAAGTGCCAGGGTCTCCTTGTCACCTTAGCCACATGTTTCTTTCTCTGTCCTGATCTGAAAGGTTTCTGGATGGATTATTTTACTATTATGTCCTCTGTTCTTGGGGTAAATATCCAACCTTACCCTTTGATTGCTGTATTTGGGATTCTGGAATTCCTGACCCATCTCTTGTACTTAATCCTACACGGAAGGACATTTTAGCTTTCACATCCTTATTAGCAAGACGTTCCTTATTGTTGTATTGGAAGTCTGCTAAATATCCTTCTATCTCACGGTGGCTCAAGGACACCAGTTTTTTTTTGGTTGGGGGGCTTTTGGGAAATTTATCAAATTAAATATACATTAAATATACATTACGGTTAAATTTTTTCACTAATGGCAATCCTTTATTTCCTATTTCACTAATTTAGAGGAACTTCCTGATGATTGATGTGTTTTTTTTTAATCAAATTTTATACTGTACTTTTCTCCAATTAAAGTCTTTTGGGGAAAAAAGTGATAGAATTGAATAAATTCCTTATTTGGGGATAAAAAAAATCTGTGTTTCTCTTAAATACCTGATACGTGATAAAATTACAGTTTCAGTCAGCAAAGTTTTTGTTCAGTCTGATCAGCATTTATGTGTGCTTTATTAATTAACTGAGTTGCTCAGAATTATGGTAATGATTTGCCTCTTATACATTTGGGGTTTGTAAATTTGCTTTAAGGTTATTATAATAAATCTATAGCAACCAGACATTAATCAGCACCATTCGTGGTATTTCATTCTGTAGGCTTGAATGAACTTTTTATTTTTATTTTTTAGGAAATATCATTTTTCTTCCTCTAACACATGAGTGGGCAACTCCAGTCCTACAAGTTTAAAAATTATCCCTGGTCCAACACACCCTAGTCACATAGCTGAAGCTCCTCCGCAGTTTAAGTCAGGTTCTCTGGAGTCCTGCTAATGACCTGATTATTTGACTCGGGTGTGTTGAAACAGAAACTTGCAGGACACTGGCCCTCGAAGTCTTGCCCACCCCTGCTCTAACAGGTTAAGATTTCCTGGAACAAGTCTTCAAATAAATCTTAGTGAATGTGCAATAATGCACATTTTAATTACTATTGAGATTGGTAAGTTTATGGATATTTAAGTAATGAGTTTGATTAAACTAGAGTTCTTTCTTTAAAAATGCTTCAATCTTTAGCATGTAAATAATGTATAATATGGACTGATTATGGAGCTGCACTATATTAGAAAATTCTTCATCTGGGTGTTCTTGTACAGGTGACCTAATCCGTTTTACTTTTTTTTTTTTTATTATATTCCTCAATTATATAGGTAATATGTATATACAAACAAATTATTTAAATGAGCTAAACTTAACAATAATACACGGCAAAAATACAGATGTTATACTTGTAAGTACCTGGAAGTTGTGATAATTTGGTCTATAGAAACATTACCTTTTCTCTGGTATTGCTTTCCTCTTTATTTCCTGTTCATGTTGTTTTCTCCTAATCCAACATGATTTGAAAAAAAAAATTCTAAATAGCTTATGTTGAAAGGTTTATTAATTTTGGGGGGGGGGGGGCATTTATAAATAATATTGATTAAAAACAGTTGCTAAAGCTGCTTAAATTCAGGTTGAGAAGATAATAAATATCATAAAATTGATCACATGATCTCTTGTTTTCTATCTCTAATATTCATAGTAGAATGATTGTCAAAACAATCTATTATGTCAACTGGAAATAGAGATCTGCAGTGCTGGTTGTGTAATGTCTAATCCAGATAGACTGTGGAGTGATCTTAATGTCTGCTTTGTTGTGCTTTTTGTCTTTCAGACCTCAAAGTTGCCAAGACTGTTAACAATGTGAAGCAGGACGGGAATGCCAATGCACATTCAGAAAAGATTGATAATGGTGTCAGTTCACCAGAGAAGTCGCCAGTTGGGGACCAAAGGGGTGAGGTCAACACGGCGGAGGAAAGAGCCGATGACGATGAAGAGGCCGATCTGACAGCCAAACAAAGAAAGAGCCGTTGGGTATGCAAGGAGTGCGGCAAGACGTTTACCAAGCGCGAGATGTTCAACCTTCACCGACACTTTCACGCCCACGAGGATGAGGACATGCCCCTAACCTGCAAAGAATGCGGCCTTACCTTCCAGCACCGTAGCAGCCTCATCAAACACAGGAGCACACACAAAGTAAAAGAAGAGAACCTTGAGATTACTGCAAAGTTAGAGGACGAAACGCGGGGGTTGTTTAGGTATCGGTGTGCGGAGTGCAGCAGGATCTTCTCCTCAGTCCGTAAACTAAGGGACCACCACTGCAACAACGCAGCAGAAAAGCCTTACCACTGCACCCTGTGCCGCCAAGAGTTCCAGTTCAAGGTGTCTGTCACCAAGCACATGATGTCTCATTCCCGCGAGTGCATTTTTAAATGCCAAGAGTGCAGCCAGACTTTTCCAAACATCATGTCCCTGCGCCTCCACCAGAAATCCCATGCTTCTCTCAAGCCGTACGAGTGTCCGGAGTGCCGCGTGGCTTTCAAACACTACTCCGTCATGGAAGACCACCGGCGCAAGCATGCCGACAACAGCTCTCACTTCTGCAACATTTGCGGCAAGAGCTTCAAGTACAACAGCCTGCTACATCAGCACCAGTACCTGCACACGGGCCAGAAGCCCTTCCCCTGTCCCGAGTGTGGCAAAAAATTTGCTTTTGCCCAGAACATGAAGGCGCACTGCCGCCAGCACCGACTTCAAGAAAGCAAGTCCTCTCGCGAGCCGCCTGGAAAGCAGCCCCCCGAGCCTGAAAACAATGCAGCCAAAGGTCCGGGTAAGGAGAACAATCATATTAGCGAGCATACGAATCGCACCTTCAGCTGCCCTCTCTGCACCCAGACTTTCCACGCTGCAGCCAACCTGAGAGCTCACATGCAGTTACACGAGGAGGAGTATGAAAAGTTGGAGAGGACGCCTCAATCTCCAGTGGCGACCGGAAAGAACTGGGAGAAGGGCCACACCTGCACTCACTGCCCAAGTGTTTTTCGGGATGAATCTAGCTTAAAAGGACACGTGTTAAGTGTCCATAAGTCAACAGTGCAGTATTTAGAAATCTTAACCCCACCAAAAAAGCAGCTCTCTGAATTAGGCAACGATGACACTCAGGGGAAGCTATTGAATATAAAATCCCACAAATGTTCGGAGTGCGGAAAAACTTTCAGGCACCGCTCAGTGCTGGAGCTGCACATGCGTATACATTCCAAGGACAAACCATACCAGTGCAAAGTGTGTGGCAAGGGTTTCAGATTCGGCAGTTACCTGCAGCAACATGTCATCATCCACACGGGGAAGAAGCCGTACAAATGTCCGGACTGCGGGAAGGACTTTGCCTTCTTGCAGAACATGAGGACTCACCAGAAACTGCACCAGCAGAAGCCATTCCGTTGCACAAGTTGTCGCAAGGGTTACAGCGACGAGAGCCAGCTCCAGCACCACATGCTGTCGCACAACGGCGATAAGCCGCACAAGTGCGACCTGTGTGACAAGAGCTTCGGGCTGGCCTACTTGCTCCGCGACCACATGAACACACACACAGGGGAGAGGCCTCACCGCTGCGAGGAGTGTCACAAATCCTTCTCCTGGTTCAGCAGCCTGCTGGTCCATCAGAAGATCCACGCTCGCAAGAAGCAGGCCCTAAGCCATTACAACTCTCACCCCGTCGGTGCCAGGGCGAGGGGCAGGGGCAAAAGAGGAGGCAGACCCGCGTGGGGGTGGTCTAGACCATCTGGCGTCTCGGAGATGGTGAGTACTCCACATCATCTGTACCCAGTTTCACCTCACAAGGACGGCGAGTTGCGTAGACAAGTGCATCTGCAGCCCCTGCGGCCACGCTTGGATCCTCAAACGAGGCCTTTGAGTGAGGCTTGGCTGTCTGAGCCGCACCCCCAAGCTCTGCAGTGGAGCGTAGATAGTAGCGAGGTGACTGCTCAACCCGCACAACGCCTTCCGCAGCCTCCACAGTACGACGCTCCAACGCAGCCGGGGAGAAGTCCAGGCTGGGCGGATGTTTCCTTATTGGGCCTAGGAGTGGCTGCAAACGTGGACTCCCACATGAAGGAAAACACCTCTGTTCTGGGCTCTCACATGCCAAGAAAATCCAGCCCGTCAGCAGTGAGCGAGATGGCGCAACAGAGGCAGCATATAGTCTCCCTGTGGAGTAGTACACCCACATCCTCAGCCCCCACAAGCTCTTTGGCACAGGACTTTTCTCTTCCTTCTTCCTACATGGACGGCGCGGCACTGTGGAGTGTGCGGCCCACTCCGCTGACAAACTCTCAGAGCTCCCCAAACAAGCTCAGCCAAGACCAGCAACTGCCAAGGTGGCTGGGCGGCCCCGAGCCGTCCACGCCTCCCAAGGAGGACAGGCTATGGGACATCAGCAGTCCTCCAGTTATCTCTTCGACTGTTACTCAGCCAGAAAAGGCATGGAATGGATGCGAACCGCAGAAACCCTGGGCATCTGGCCTCCCAACCCCAGCTCAGATAGACCAAAGCAGCGCCATGCCAATTCCAGCTCCCAGTTCTCACAGGGTCACCAACAACATGTGGGACCTCCAGACACCTCCTGGGATTCCAAAGACTGTTAACTCTGTGGACAAACTGGTAAACAACCAGGAGTTTCAGAAGCAGGTGTCACCCGGCTGGAGCGGAGTGCAGACCCCCTCGCAGAAGGTTCCCATCTCCATCCACTATGAGCCTCACCGTTTCAGCCAAAGCATCGGGACCTCGGTGTGGGCTTTCCAGAACAACTCGGTGGGGCCTCAGACTCTGTTCACCGGCCAGCTCAAGGTGGCTGGCAGACAGGAGCTGCAGCAGCAACCGATGGCAACTGCTGCTCAGATCATCATAAATCAAACTTCCCCCTTCTTCTCACCATCGCTCGCTTCTCTCCCGCCTCTCGCTCTGCCCGGCCCTCACCCCCTCCACACTGTCGCCGTCAGCGCAATGTCCAGGCCCCCACACCCGAATATCTTCTTCGCACCACAGCCGGTCATGACCGAGAGGCCACACATGCCGCAGACCCTGCCCCTACCTCAGCTCCCCCCGCAGACGGAACCACACAAACTCGGCTCCCGTCTGCCGTTTCCCCCGGAGCGGCTTCTCCAGTGCATGATATGCGGCCTCTCTTTTCCCCGGGAGCTGGATCTACAGATGCATTACCTGCAACATGCACAGGGGGAGATATGACATTTCTACACTAGTAACAAAACATAGTTTTGTTTTTATGATCGTTTGGCTGTAAAACCTCATTCATCTGACACTTTGCTGTGCTCTTTGAGTGGATGGAAATAATATAAAAAAAGGAGATGTAAGTGAAACTAGACTCAATTTGCACCTTTGATTTTAGAGTTTGTAAGACTGTGCAGTGCGTGTGAGTGAAGGGAAAATTGGGGGCACAGTTTAATGAGGTTCTGCAGGCAACGTTCCATTTATTGCCAATGGCATTTAGATTTAGATCCTATTAGAATTTTTCTAGCTCTGTTAATGTCATGAACCATTTGTACTGTGTTTCTCCATGTACAGTATACAGTGTGCCTTTGAGTACAGTCTGCATGTCCTGCTGTCGTGGTGATGTAGGCCCTTGTTTGTGCTTAGGTTAACGTAGACTTAACGGTGCTAAACACACAGGGTTGATGAGGTAACATTTATTTCAAAAGCATACCTTGACTTGCAAAAATATTTATATCTCCGTTTTCGTTTATTAATTTTTTTGTCACGTTTCAACCAGAATGCATCTTAGTGGGATTTTATTTGATAGACCAACACAGAATATTCCCAAAAACTAAATTAAACTTAAAATGGGAGAATTTGTTTTTCTTTTTTTTTCACTTTAGTCTACAGAAAATCTGAGAATCGTGCACTGGGGCTACAATGGGTACAGTAGTCATCTGGCAATCGGCAGGTTGCAGGTTTGGATCCAGCTTCCTTCTGTGACATGCATGTGAATCTGGTTGTAGTGATAGGGCTTTGAGTGTCCAAAATGACTAGATGAGCGCTTTGAGTTCAATTAATTTACACTTTGTAGCAGCTGCAACTGCTGCTGCTGTGACTGCTACTCTGCTGAAGACATGCTCTCCCAAAGTATGATGCTGTCAGCACTACACCTTACCATGGGGATGGAGCATTCTGTTAGGTTTAAAGCTGCAGTGTGTTCTATTAAGGCAAAAAACTTTTGGTTTTAGTCACATGGAAGAAAACAAAGGACCTACATATTTGCTGATTTGCAGCATATATTGAAAAGCACTTGATGTAACTTCTGTAGATGAGAGCTTTGTGCTGTGGACAGATAATGATTGTGTTGGCAGATTGTTCTACCTGATCTGTGGTTCTGCAGCATCTTCTAGAATCTTCTCTCAAAATCTCTGAAGCTCACTTTGAAAATCTTAATTTATAATGAGATTAAAACACAGAAAGTTAAACAAATAAATTATTTAAAAACTTATTAAGTCAATTGGGTTGTACTGAATTATATCTAGAGATAATGGTAAACTTCTGCAAAAATCTTGCAACATTTTTCTTCCATTTCACACCTATACTCTTTAAATCCATAACATAAAATCCTAAGGCAATACATTGCATGTGGTTGTAATGTGACAAGATCTATAGGAAAATTAAAGAGGTATAAATACTTTTCAAATTACTGTATTGATTAAAGCTAATGGCCTACAGGTATAAGCTCTGCTAGAACGTCCAAACAATAAGGTCACCATTGTGGAAATCTGTCTGAAAAACGTATCATTTAAAGTGTCTTTTTTTTTTTTTTTTTTTTTTTTTTTTTTTTTTTTTTTTTTTTTTTTACTGATTGTTTTCAGTTAAGG
>JAVLVB010000117.1:1325981-1363054 GCA_032876305.1 Orestias chungarensis | reverse complement strand
CATAAAAATTTACCTATATTTATACAACCAAATCCCTGCTGTGAGTGTTTGAAAGTATTTTTGTTTTGATCATCCAATTTCATTACCTGACAGTAGCTTTACTCGATTTCAGATTCTCGTTTTCACCCTTTAAAAAAGGTGTAACCTTCCTTGGACAGTATCATTCTCAAATATTACTGTACAATAAACACTTTTCTGGTTTGTTGAAACTATAATTTCCTCTCCTGTTCATTCAGCGGTTACAAAAACATACCTTTCTACCTCTAGCTGGTTTTAGTATGGATGTTTCTCCAATCATATTCCTATATTGGATTTCAATAAAACCTGATAAATGTACAATTGTTTGGTCCAATGTTTTATACTTTTATTAGGATTAATAACTTAAATTTGATAGACATCGATCATCAGATTATAGCCTATAGACATAAAACATATCAAGATGCGCATAATTATTACGGAGCTTCTTAAGGGAATTTTGTGTCAAAAAGTGATACAAGAGCGGGTCTCTAATGTATGTTGGAGGAATTTAAATACTTTAGAACTGGGGTGATCAAGAATCAGTTTATTTATATAGCGCCAATTTACAGCAGATGTCGTCTCAAGGCACTTTACAAGAAAATCAATTAAAATCAAAGGTACATCATAAACAACATGTGATGTGCTCTATTTTCCTGGTTTTAGTGAAAACATGAGTAGCAGTGTTCTGGATCAGCTGTAACCAAATGTCACCCATTGTGTTTTTCAGCAATTGTAGCCCATTGGTTTCAAGGTTCAACATGTTATTCGTTCAGATTTTACATACCTTACAAGTGATTATTTGAGCTAATGTTAGTCTATTCTGGTCTACTCAGAAAGGTCTTTATAACCTTTGCTCACAGGATTTCTTTTACCCCGCTTTTCTTTTCACCATTATCTGTACATCTGAATAATGGTCGTACATGAATCTCAGTATATCAGCAGTTATTGATATTCATCCACATGAAGACGAGGCAGCTAAGGTTGTTCAGGAATCTGACCCACCACATGCTGAAGAGGGTATGTTTCTTGTCTGACCTGGCCTCTAGATTTCCCCAGAGGAGCCTGGAAAAAAGGAAGCTTGGAGCTCTCTGCTGAAGGTGAAGCCCCTCAGAGCCTCACTCCAGATAAGTGGAAGAGAACGGAAGAATGGATTGGTTTCAGGAGGAGTTTCTGTAATGATCAGGAAAGTCTACCTTGCCCGCAGAAGAGCCAATACAAATTAAAAGTTGCTCAATCCAAAAGGCGGGTATTATATGTTTACTCATTCATATAATTGAGACGTTTTTGAGAGGGGAAAAATACTTTTACATGTAATTTTACAGTCCTAAAATTTGTAGTTTTGAGTAAAAATGAAGTATCATGTTTCAGTACTTTTACTTAAATAAGATATCTAGATACTTCACTTAATTAAGCCAAGCATGTTATAAAATGCACCCCAAAGAAAATAGAAAAACAGTTCATGTTAAAGTTAGAACTCTTGATTGTTGTTCTATTTCAGTGCCATTGAAATAATAATTAAAAATACAGTAAACACTATATATTGTCACTGAAAGTATTTTACCCTAACATTTCTTCATTACCTCTTACAAGTGTTAGTTTTAAAAATGGTATTTGAGATTTTTTTCTATTAATGGTACATAATAAATTTAAAATTGTGTCTTTAAAACTGCTAAATTTACAGGTAACCTCCTATTAATCATAATTATAAATCAAACATTAGCAATAGAACTGATCTGATGTTCAAAAAGTTACTTGGTACATAAGTAACTTTTGACATATTACTTTTCACTTATATTTACCTAAATATGTTTTACGGACTACAACAGAAAAGCCCTGCAACGCTTTGTACATCACCCGCCTCACCCGAAAAGCACTTACAATTCTGGGAGATGAAAACCATCCTGCCCAAAACATGTTCAGCATCCTGCCATCTTGGAAGAGATACAGAGGCCTCTGCTCCTGCAGCACAAGACTCTCCAACAGCGTCATCCACCAGGCTGTGAGGATCCTGAACTCCCCTCGGCTTCATCAAGGCTCTCAACCAGGTAATTGTCATTTACATAAACACAAAGGGCAAAACCTGCACTAGTTGCCACTTGCACAATGTTAATATAGAAATAATCTTACACTGTGAATTTTAATGACACTTTGAATTCTACTTAAATCTCCTTGCTAAGTAGTTTCCCTGGGATTTTAGTTTACATTTTAAGTAGTGTATGTAGTTCATTTAGGGTTACATTTAATTTTGTTTATGTTAAAATTAAGTCACTAAGCCAACTCTCTCCACCTACAATTTATTTACTATTTAAATGTTTATGCAGCATTATGGTTATCTGCTTTGAAAATCACTGTTTTTTAATCCCAGTAAAGGATTGTTTTTTCTGTTTTTTGTTCGTATCACTGCTGGATGGTGAGAAACAATTTTGATTCCTTGCATGCACTGTCATGTAAATAATTGACAATAACTTTGACTTTGACTACATGTTGAAGTAATGCTACTCTTACTGGAGTACAATTTTTGTATATACTCCACCCACCTCAGCTTAAATCCCTTTTGTTTTCCATTCTTATGCCTGGTTTGATCTTCGTCAATTCTTTTTCATTGACTAAGTACGTATTACGGTGCTTTGCTGCCATTTGATTGGTTAATTTGCTATTTGTGCTGCCTTCAATTGAAAATATAGTTGAGTTTGTTTTAAAGAAATGCAGCAAAAACCTAATTTCCAAAAACACTTTGTAATAACCAGTAAGCAAATATAATAAAACATAATTGTGGGTCAACAGCTTTTTCAAATTGATTTTATTTATTTATTTATTTAATTTTATTTGGTTGTTTTTTTTTAAACAAAATTAGGATTCCAGTTTTCAAGTAAACATTGTAAAAAAAAAAACATTGGTGAAATATATTGAAAAGTATATTTCTGCTTGTTTTTTTCATTCTATCCAAGCCTTTTTTTCTATTTAAATACATGTTTCCCAAAAGCTCTCATATGCTTCATATTTTGTATTTATTTTATGAACTTAATGATGCTTTTTAAAATCTCGCCAGTAGGAGGCGCCAACCTCTCGGCCTCAACCAAACAGTAGAAGAAGAGTTAACCACTGACTGAATAGAGCATGCGTAAAATAAACAGGTACTCAATAACAGTCGGTTTAATTGTAATTAAAATTGACTCCCCTTTACAGTAAAGCGTCTCTCGCACCGTCGTCATCTAATATTTACTGTACGCCACATTTTTGGGGCATTATTAGAGAGGTTTCCTTAAATACGCAGATTGCCTTGGAAACGTAATCTAACGTTAGCAAACAGACAAGATGGACGAGCCAACCGCTGCTGCAGCGGTCAGCGAGGAGGGGACGGAAAACTCACCCTTTAGTGTCGACGGAGATGGAAACCACGTGCAGCCATTTGCTGTGGAGGCCGCTGACAGTAAGTATTCGCCTTATTAAAGGATTTACTTAATATAACTTGGCGACATGCTCGAGCATCAAGCCTGCAGGGTCTACAGTTTCTGCACCGACTGTAACCTCAGATTATAAACAGACACGTGTTACACGAGTATACGGATTAAACTTTAAAAAAGGGTGAACTTCCTGTGCTTTTTAATATTAGTCGTATTGTTTTTCTAACTAGGGTTTCAGTTAAGAAATGTGCTGCTTTCTTTACTCATCATGGGTGCAAATGTTCTGTTGATTTTGGTTTTACTTCTGTTTATATTCACTATAAATAAGAAATGCAATGTTGTGTCTTAGATAAATTACGTTTTTCTGTGTTGGGAAATTGCAGAAGGGAAGAGAGAGACTGATTTACCTTCAATTTATAAACAAATGGAGATAAATAACTACATTTAAAAAGCTTTTCACAATATTATTTTTAAATAAGTTTAGAAGATGATCTTCATGCTCAACCTGTTATAATTATATCCTCTAATTAATATATAAATAATTTCCAGTTCAGGAATCAGGATTTTGCAGTAAGTGGTTGAAAATGTGACCACAAATCGAATGACTAGTTTTTGTAACATAAAGAGTCCTAAAAACATTCAATAACAGAAAGTCAGTAATCTGGTAAATCTTGCCGAAACTAAAACTTCAGCATTAATCCGCTTTTATGGTTCAGTAATGGGGAAAACAGATGTTTTGTGTATGTTAAGATTACTTTTAGAAATTCAATAAACTGCAACCAACAATAGCAAATAGAGGTTTGTTTGTAAAGGCATTCTGGACATGTTTCTGTTTTATTAGGATAATAAGGATTCTTGCTATTAGAAGAGCTAGATTTACAACTAAGCCGTATTCCCCTGAAAAAGCTGCATTAAATGTCAATCAGTTATTTCCTTTTCACCCAATAATATCTTAATTCTGTCAGAGACCTCTTTTAGGCTGTTAAAATATTCAGCTGAAAAGAAAGCACATTAATGTGTTAATTATGCTTATGTGATGATCTGAGTCAGATTAGGATGAAGAACATTTACCACACAATAATTAGCTCCTTTATTCTTAATGTATCACTATTGTCACTTGTCCTGTGATTTTATTATTACTGCTCAAAGTAATTATGGTGACCTCTGGTGGATGATAAGAGCGGTTATCAGTCCTATTGCAGCAAAAAAAATAATAGTTATATGGAATTATATCGGCCTGCATCTAAAATCTCTTATATAAGCACTCCAACACATGCAGTCTGTTCCAGCATTTAATCCACGTCACAATTTATTTTTAGCTGCTTGAACCCAGTATGCAGAACCGACATGATCACTACAAACATGTTAACTAATTTGCTATTGTTGTAACCTACTGTTCCCTATTATAGGGACATCTCTTAATCAAGCCTTTTCCAACATTTTACACTGCAAAAGTAAAAGTATATATGATTCATGCCAATATCATCGTGGGATAAATATCGGTATTTGGCAATACTTTAGACTGCAATATTGGTATTGTATCAGAAGTGAAAAACTTTTATAGCGACACTCCTGATCCTTGATCTCCGATTCTGTCTTGGTGCCTTTCAGATGATTGTGAGGCATAAATAGCACATCTACATGTTGAATTTTTGTGCTATCAACAACAAGCCGCCTGCTCAATGTTGCTGGAAAAACAAAGTATGAAGAGCAGACGATTCAAATTCTTTTTTTAATCGTTCTACAGTGGCTTGCTATAGAAAATAACCTAAATATGCTTTATATGATTACAGTGATTACAGTGTTGTCATATGATGGTTTACATCATAATTTATATCATGGATTGTTATTAGAGCATTTTTTTATTTCCTGCCAGTCAGGCAGAGGAAGCAGATGTTACTGGGAGGTCAAATGGCGTGAAAGCGTGCGGTTCCCTTGGTTTCATCTGAGTTTATTCGATAAAGCAAAGATATAATGAATATTCTGTAGTTGTACACGGATAAAAAAGTTTATTTGTCCTCTATAAAAGGAATGTATGTTCTCTTTTTCTTTCCGTTTTTAATTTAAACTGGAATTGTTATTTTTTCTGTAAACGTAAATGTGGTACAACAACAAATAAAAAATCTTTTCAAACCTGTGTTTTGTTAAACGTTTACTATCCTTTAGTTCCTTTCTTGGAAGCAGGAGTCTCTTTGACCTCCTATTTTCCCGTTTCTATTTCTAGGGGACGGGCTTTTCTGCTGTGGGGATTGCGGAGAAGCTTTCAGCGAGGAGGCGACATACTCGGCGCATCGCCTTCTGCATTCGCAGCTAAACACGCATTTAGACTCACTTGACTCTGAAAAGGACAATGAAACACGTTATTTTTGCACTCAATGTTCACTGTCATTTGTTAAGATGAGTGAACTGCACTCCCACATGAAGGACCATGATCGGATCTCTCCGAAGCGCTCCAGTTTTACTCGTGGAGCACCGAAGCACTCCTATGAATGTTCAGACTGCGGCAAAGTGTACACCGTGATCGGACACTTCCTCAACCATCAGCGTTCACACAGGCGGCCATCCAAATCCGTTTTTCACGACTTGGAGCATTTAAAAAAGAAGCCATTTCAGTGCGAGTCGTGCGGTAGGAATTATTCCCGCGCTTCGGCCCTGGACGCGCACAGACGCTGCCATGAAGAGAAGCTGGTGAAGTCGAAAGTTAGGAGCCCCGGAGAGACGGCGCCGATGGAGGAGTCTGCAGCGGAGGCAAAGCCGAGGGGAAACGCGACGGTGAACAATTGCGATGCGCTTTTTAAATGTTTGTGCGGCAAAGCTTTTTCCAGCACGATGCGCCTGAAAACGCATCAGCGCTTCAGCCGCAACGCTCTTTGCTCTCCAGAGGAGCCGAAGCAGAAACCGAAGAAGGGCTGCGGGGAATTTTCCTGCAGCGAGTGCAACAAGGCGTTCAGCGGCCACATCGCCCTCTTCAACCATCAGCGGTGGCACGCCAACCACTCTGAGGACATGGCCAGAAGGTTCCCCTGCGAGGAATGCGGGAAAGTTCTCACGACTCTGACTTTCTACTACAAACATCAGCGCACGGCACACAGCAACGAGACCCCGTCGAAATCTTTTGATCATCAGGTGTGTCACCTCCAGAAGAAGACCTTCCAGTGTAAAGATTGTGGGCTAAAATTCTCCCGGGCTTCAGCTCTCCAGTCCCATCAGATTCAGCACACCAACGTTTTTGGGGAAGCTGAGAAGGGAGCGGAGAGGGCGGGATCCGATCCATTCCCGCCGTCCTGGAGGATACTGGAAGGAGAACAGAAAGACGACGAGCATTTAGAGGCTTTAGCGGATGGGATGAGAACATTTCCTCCCAACGACGTGAGGGGAGAGCAGCAGATGAACGACGTCAATGACGACACAGAGAGCTATGAGCCGGGGGACTTTAACGTCCAGGTGATCAGTGCGAGTGACTCAGACGATGAGGATGTCCAGGAGCAAAATCCGGATCTGGAACTGCTCTGTGAATCGGATCAGGACTTAAAAGAGGAGAGAGACGTTTTCTCTGGATGTCTGGTTTCAAAACCAGAAATGGACTTGAAAATAATTCAGATTGACTTTGAGCCAAACCCGCTGTGTCCACCTTTGGATAGCGAATCCCAACCTAAAACTGAGGACGACAGGTTTGGTTGCCCGGAGTGTTATCGCTGGTTTGATGATCCCTCATCATTGCGAGTGCACAGAATGTGGCACAGCGTTCGTAGGAGAAGACGGCAGAAGCAAGGTCAGTCAGAGCCAGCTCACGATTGTCACACATTTTCTGACGAAACACAAACCTCGCTGAGTTGGGTTGCACCAGGCTCAGAGGAAAAAGCCGATGAGGGCGGTCAAGTTTTCTCGCAGTCGTCGCATCAGTTACAGCCCACCACGAAAAAACGTTTCCAATGCCCGAATTGCACGTCGTCCTATTTGCATGCAGCCAGTTTGTTTAACCACTTGAAAACCTGCACAACACAAACGAGGGAGAACATTAAAGTCAGTAATAAAGAGTACAACCCAAAGAAAACCCTTCTGGGTCCAAAGATCTATCACTGTGAGCAGTGTGGGAAGGGTTTTTGGTCCCTGGGTGCGTACTCCCATCACAAGCAGAATCTGACGGAGTGCGTCGATTTGAGGCTCAGGAATGGCGTGCCGGGATCTTTCAGCTCCAGCGGACGCTTGCGCTCCGGCATCAAGGTGGCGTGTCCCGCGTGCGGCAGGAAGTTCCGCCATAAAGGAACCTTGGCGCTGCACATGCGCAAGCACGAGAACGGAAACCATGAGTGCGAGATCTGCGGCCGCTCCTTCCGCCTCTTCTCCAGCCTGCTGCGGCACGAGGTTGTGCACAGTGACCTGTTGCTCCCGCCGCCCGCAAAGTCCTTCCAGCATCAGGTGGAGCAGCTGAAGAAGAACACGTACGCCTGCCCCGACTGCGGGAAGCTGTTCTCGCGGGCCAAAGCCCTGCAGTTTCACATGAAGAGCCACGGCTATGACACCGGCAGGTCTGCGTTGTCAACCGGAAACACGCAGGCCCTGGAGGATTTGCAGTGCGCGTCATGCTTCGCACATTTCAGCAGAAAGTCCTCCTTAAGAGCTCACCGGAAGCTTTGCAAAAATAGATGCGGAGAGGGAGGAGTGGAGACGGAACGGTTTGAAAGCCCTGCGGCGAACGCAGAGAGTTTCACACCAGAACCGAGTGAGGACGGGGGTAGCAACGTATCAAAGAACAAATTAAAATACAAATGCAACAATTGTGACGAAAGCTTTTCAGTGATTGGAGCCCTGAACTGTCATGAAAAATCCCACGGCGTAGGCGTAGCGAAGTCTAATTCCTCCATCTCCATGATGTTCAAAAGGACCAAGAAGGAGGAGCAGAATAAGGGACACGTTCACTGCTCGGACTGCGGGAGGCGTTTTACCACAAAGTCGGCGCTCGGCTCCCACAAATGGTGGCACAGAAATAAGAAATGTTCACGGCCCTCACTCGGAAAAGACGCTCTCAGCTCTGTTGAGCCAGAGGCCGAGGTCGGGGCATTTGGTTGTGAGAAATGTGGCAAACACTTCTTCAACCGTCACGTCCTCGAGCGCCACTGGGTCTTAAATCCTCAGTGTCTGAGCAGAACGGACCCGGAACCAAACACTGGTCTGGAGAGACGAGGCTCTCCGGAGACGTTTTCCCGTCAGGGTTGCGGTAAGACGTTTGAGCGGATTTCATTGCTGGCTTCCCACTTTGAAAATAAGTGTGGTAAGACTTTGGGGACAGGAGAACCCTCAAATCAGCACGGTGTTACCTGCACTGGGATTGAATCCTTGTCATCTGCCTCGAAGGGTAAAACTCACCGATGTTCCCTATGCGCCATGAGCTTTGAAAAAGCGAGAGGTCTCCGTGCTCATAAGTGGCAGGCCCACTCAGACGGCACAAGGAGCAAAAACAAGCTGCGGCGTGTAGAACGTGTTGAGCGAAGGGCCTTAAAGGAGGAAGCGGAGCAGACCGAACATCCTGGGATCATTTCCAAAGTAACGAGGAAAGTCGAGTCAGATCTCCAGCAGTTGAGATCCGTCCCGTGTCCTGACTCTGGTAAGCAGTCCATCTCTTCAGAGGCTCCGCTTCCCGACAGCAGCGTTTGCGCAGATTCGAACCCGAAGACTGAAGCCGCTGAAGTCCCAGTCGAGGTCTCGCCTCCGCTGGGCCGTCACTGCGATCACACGGTGAAATTTCTCTTCAAGTGCGATAAGTGCGGCAAAGCTTTCCAGACTGAGGAGCAGCTGGAGAGCCACAGGGTCAAGGCGAGGAGCCGACCTTACTGCTGCGCCCTCTGCTGCCACGGCTTCTGGACGGAGCACCAGCTGCAGCTGCATCTCGCCTGGCACGACGAGGTGCGCTGCCGCCTACCCAGCGAGGTGCGCTTGTGGCTCAGCTCCGCCGCCACCTCGAAGCCTTTTAGACACAACTCCCCCGCCGACGACATGGGTAAGCTTCTCCCACCTTTTGCGGCGAGCGAGCCAGACAGTGAGGGTTAAGCCACAGATGCAAACATTGCACCACCACTGGAGCCTTGCGTTTGCTGCTCCATTTGCCCAATTTTATTATTATTATTATTTTTTGTCCTGCTGCTTTGAATGTGAAGCTCCGTTACACTGTACCACTATCACTGTAAACCTGAATGTGCAACTCCTTTTCCAAGTTCCTGTTGAGTTTTTTTTGTTTTGTTTTTTATGCTCAGCCTATTTTATGTTCATATTTAATCGGGAACAGTATGTGTTGTCACTTTGCCAACGCTTACAAACTGGTGTTTTAAAGAACAAGAGCTGCATTAAAATGAGATGAACTCCTAATTCAAAGGTTTAGGGAGAAGGTTGCGACTTTAGCTCTGATCTAACGCATTTCTTGCTGCTTTTAAATGCTGTGAATTGTTTTGTGAATGAAGTACTGCTATAAAAACGTCACAGCAACTAACACTTACCGAAGTTGTTTATTAAAGCACGTCAGCAGTGTTTTGATTTATAAACTGTGATGTTATGTGATCAATATCTATTTGCTGTGGAAAGACTACTAAATATGGTGCTTTTGTTCCTGTAGGATTGTTGTAAAATAGGAAGTTTTTTTTCTGTTGTTCCTTATTCTCATTTCTTGTTTTATGGCCAATGTCTCATTTGACTGTGGAAGTTGCTGTTTTAGAAACAGAAGAAGATAAAATTTGTTTAAACTGAACAGAGAGTCGCTTGGTTGCTTTTGCCTCTGGATTTTTTTCACCTAACAGTTTATGATGAAACCCGCTCCATTTATGAAAAGTAGTTTATTCGTGGTTTCACCTTTTAGCTTTATTCTGTCACCTTTTTTGATCCTGAGAAACGTATTTGGTGTACCAGGTGCAATTTGTGGTTCATACGCATTTCTGGACACGTGGGTGGCTTAAAAAAAAAAAATTATGACCATGTTCAATTATCCTTTATAAAAGCTATTTTTAAATCTGTCCAATTTGAAATGACCCCATATTACAATAGTAAGTGAATGTATAAATGTTTTCTTGGCGTTTCTTAGTAAATATTTCTGACAATAAATTTTAAATAAAATATCCCTTTTAATGTCTCACAGACATGAAATTTAGTCTCTCAATGTGTAAAATCTTTTAATTATACTAACACGTTTCTTCTGTCTGTAAATAATGTTGGATCTTGTGCAGCTGCCTGATCAGACTCCCGTCTTTAATATGATAGAGAGCTGCTGATCTGGGGAGCGGGCTATGAGGCCTTCCAACCTCGAATGAACCTCAGTTTTATTAAAATAATGTTAATGGTACCTCCAAATAGTTGGTCAGTAGTTAGGATTTGATTCCTGTAATCGCAGTACATGCTTCTCTATTTAATATAGAGAATGTTGTTCCCCATTAAAACTGAAACTCCCCATCCTTTTCAGTCAGAATTAGGCTTCTTTGATGAATTGAAGTTTTGAATCAGTTTTTATGAAGTCTCTTCTCAAGCATTCATGCACATGGAGATTAGCTTTTATTCAGTTTTGTTCTGAAATGTAATAAAAATTGGCTTCATATTTTATATTGGCTTGAAGTATAACCTAGCCTAAAAGCTTGCCGATACAAAAAACAAGAAAAAACAGGAAAAAAGTCATATAAAGCAAACATGAGGACACAGTTTCTATATAAATGCTTATTGAAAAAACTTTTTTCTTCTTTTTTTATCCTTTCGTTTGCAGCTAAAAAGAACGGAATAATGTGTGAGGACTGCGGTCTGATATTTACGCTCGTGGAGGCCTATAAGACCCACTTACACCAGCACGCGCTCGAAGATGAGGAATGCCAACTGAGAGATGACGGGCCTCCGGCGGGACACGTGCACAATGGAGGCGACGGATGTGCAGAGGGGAGCGTTGCCGTGGACGCTCACGATGCAAACAGGTCGCCGCAGACCCAACCTCCTGGGTTAACAGCAAGAGATCCGTGTCCTATGAATAATTCTCGATCGGTGTACACCTGCGAAGTTTGCGGGAAGGTTTACACCTACCTGGTGTCGTTTCAAAAACACCAAAACTTGCATGACAAACCACAGGCTGAGGAAGAACCCCATGGACATCTTGATCTAAAGTTGCGGAACTACGAATGTCCAGAGTGCGGCATTTCGTTCATCAGGCGAACGCGACTGGTCAATCACCTAAGAGTTCACAGGTCCAAAAGTCTTAATAAGCAGCCAAAATGTGATCAGTGCAACAAAGTCTTCACCAATGTAATGTCCTGGATGGCTCACATTGAGCTGCACAGAGAGAGGCGTTTCTGGTGTTTGAGTTGTGCTCAAGGCTTCGCAAACGAAGAGTTGCTGGACAAACACCTGCAGAGTCACACTCTGAGGCAGCAGAGGCACGACGCAGACGGCCGTGGCGTCCGCGGCAACAAACCAACAGCGAGTCCTCAGAAAACACAACGTAAAACGGCACCTTATCAATGCCATCATTGTGGCAAGGGGTTTTGGCGTTCTAGGCAACTATTTAAACATAAATACAAGCATCGCAACTGTCAAAGACGGGCGGCAAAAAAGCCTCCAGGGGCCGGAGATATGAAAACGGAGTCGTTTACAAACGGAACGGGAAAACCAGATGATGCAAGAAAGGAGGAGCAGCAGATGGAAGAAAACAGGCAAACCGAGGGTGAGAGTCTGCATCCCCGGGACGAGAATCAGGAAGAGTCAGATGATTCTGACTGCGGAGAACCGTGTCATCGATATCGGCTTCAAGAACCTGGAAGCTCGGACAACAAGCCGAACCAGCCAAGCTCAGGTGCAGAAGGGGAGGTGGAGACAGCTGAGCCAAAAGTGCACAGACAGCATAAGTATTGGGAGTGGGAGTGCATCGAATGTGACATGGGCTTTGATGAAATGGCGGGGCTGCATTCGCATTATGTCAAACATGCAACCGGGGAGTTACCCATACCAAAGAAAGAAATCGTGGTTTAAGAGATTTTTTTAGTTACTTTTTTTTTTCCTCTTATTTTTTATTTGGCATTTAGGATTTATTTTTTTTATTTTAATTTTTTTGTAGAAATATTTCAGATAAAAGCACATAGGAGGTGATTGGAAAGGATAGAAACTGGAAAGAAAATCATTAATCCTTGTTCTTATAAAAACTAAATAAAAGGCCCTTCAGACTTACTTGAGCAGTCACCATTGATTTATTTGAATACCATAGTAGTAGTAGCAGTAGTGATAGCACTAGTATTTGTGTTTTGAAGCATTCTGAGCATGTTAAAAAGATTGGTTCTTAAATGATTTACTTACAAATCTGAATGCTGGTTGAACTTCATATTGTGCCATTTTGCACCCACACACTGCTGAATATTATTCATTTGATAGGCAAATAAACTGGACTTTGCCACATCTAGATTAAAGCGTTTCTTTGCCAAGTCACCTCGACCTTAACATAAACATCATGCATCTGAACAGCGGTGTTCAATTTCCATCCCATATTTTCGACTGGGTTCTAATAAAGTATTTGATTTGGTTGCACATTCTGACTTCACTGTCATCTGAACCATTTGTTGGTTGCTCTGTATGTTTGGGGATGCCCTGATTAAGGTCTTCCCTTGAATTAAAAATAAATCGCTCATTTTTTGATTTTATTTTCATGAATGCAAATGATTACACCTTATTTAAGTTTTGCATTGCTTTGTGTTCATATATATATCCTAAAACTTGACTGAAGTACATTTAATTTTATAGTTATAATATTTCAAATAATGACACATTAGTTATTGTTAGTGATTTATTTAGTAAAGCAGATAAAAAAATAACTTAGGGTCCACTATTTACACCATTAGATCAGCAGCCTTGCTGTAAATGTTCCCAAATATGATAATTATGACTTAGAACCACGTTTCCCATGATGCCCCGCCTGCGCGTCGTGACGTCCGAAGTGACGTCGCACCGTCGAGCAGCTGCACACTGATTGCTTTGTGAGCAATCGACGCAGCGAGGTTTGGGCGGTCGAGTCAGGCCAGGTAAGCTCCGTCTGCGTCCTCCTCCATAAAAAAAACGTGAGCATGTGTTTATGAACCAGGAAGAACGTCGGGACACGGGGGTGTTTTAGGGCTCTGCGGCTGAGTGGGGGGCGAATAAGAGAGGCGCTGATTTGCTTTGAATTAGGCTAACCGGGCTATTGTTACCTGTAATATATCGAAGGCTAGTGAGAGCAGTGTAATCATGAAGTCTCGTAACATGCTGGAATATTTAAAGCAAAAACAAAACATAAATTTTAACGCCTTTATGGTTGGAACACCCCCCACCCTCTCTCTGCCCTACATATTAACCCGTAGGCTATTGTTATTCAGATTTTTTAAGCCCAGACGTCCCCCCCCCTTGCGGGTAAAGCTCTACCCTGTCCTCTAATAAGAGTGTAACTACTGCTTTGCACGCATACATAATAATAAAAATGTGTTTTCTAAACATCCAGTTAGGGGGAAGCAGGTGGTTTGCATGTGAAGCTGAAGAGCCATGCAGAGTTCACCACAGAATCGCGATGGGTCCAACCCAGATGCTGCAGAGCATCAACTGGACACTGAGGCTCAGCCAGTGCAAAGCAAGGCGAATGGACCGGAGGGAGAAGACGAGGCACACACCTCCGCTCCCACCACGACCACAGCAGAGGATCCTGGTGTCCAGTTGCAGGAGGAGAGTTTGAGAAACACCAAGGCAGACCCTGCCGCGAAGTCCAGGGGACCGGCAGAATCGCCTGCTAATGGCAGTAACAGCCCGGGGGTCAATAGGGAGAAAGGAAAGAAACAGGGGAAAGGTACAGTTAATGGTAGGAAGTACGTTCTTTCCAGGAAGGCCATGGTGGACCCTCTGAAGATGGACATGTCGAAGCCGGTGGTCATGCCTCTCACGTGTGAGTGCTTCATTTCCCTCCCCGTTTATGACGCTTACGCACTCGTGTACGTTTAAGCTTTGGATTGATTTTCAACCCGTTTACATACATAGAGATGTACATTTGCTGTCCCACAGTGGGGAACAGCGTGTTGGTAGCAAATTAAATTAATATGAGGAAACTGTAGTCATGAAAGACTGCAGTAAAGACAAATTTACAACATAGGAATAAAATGTGTAGCTTAGTAGACACAAATGTGCATGTATATATGTGAATAAAAACAAAACAATTTCTGAGCTTAATGATTTTATAGAAGCGTAATATTATTGTTTTTGAAAATTGATCTCACCAAAGGTGGCTTGTATGGGCAGCTTTTCTAATTTACACTGCAGATTCATAATATATCATTTATGATGGGATGTGAAATAGCGGCCATCTGTATTTTTGATTTCTTTCATTCAATTTCACTTAACCTTAGATTATCCAGTAAAGAATTATAAAATAATAAAAACTCTTTATTTAAATTACATGTTTTTGTTGAAAACTATTTCAATTTTAAATTAGTCAGAACATAACCTCAACATGCCTTTAATATAGGCATATTTATGTAAGCAAGAAATAATGACAGTCGAAATCATTCATATCCCCCATTTACATTGTAATCTGTTTAAAGCCCCTACTATGAATCAATAAATGATATATAATTTCAGGGTTTTCTTTGATGCAGCCACAAACCTTCAAAAAATTATAAATGCTCAACTTTGTTTTGTTAAACTTGTATCAGTCATGCTCAACATTAAAAAGCCTACAGAGAAAATGCTGTCATGGAACAAGTACATTAATTGTTGTATATAGATACTTAAACACATTAGCAGACTGTTTGAGTGGATTAAAAAAGATCTGTTTATCAGCATGTAAATACTTTCTTTAGCTTATATACTTCCGGAAAAGTATATCAAAAATTGTTTATATTTCTGAAAGACACTTTGTGCTATTCATTAGGTAGTTTTGCGCCTGTTTGCATGGGTTCTTTCTGTTTTCTACCACAGTCTGAAAACATTAGTTCTCAGTGATATGATGTCTCTAAACGTTCCCATAGTTTTTCATGCTTGTTTGAACTGAGTGTCTCTAAGTTTCCCTGTGATGTCATTGCAACGATTAGCAGGTGTGGCCCCTCTTCTTAACCACTGAAAATAGGCAGAAGAATAAAAAAAAAGCTAAAAACAGTAACACATTTTAACCTTCTGCCCCCTATGTTATGTTCCTGCAGCCTCTCAGCTCTCCCTGCACTGCATAGAATGCCATATAATCTTTAGAGATCACAAGGGCAAAGAACGTCACATGAAACAGAGCCACCCCGCTGAGTACGAGCAGTGCGTCCTGAGGAATTCGCTTTTCGCCTGTTACGTTTGTGACCGCCACTTCACAAACTCAACCGAGCTTATGGCCCACCAGAAGGCCCACACAGATAGGAAGCCATTCAAGTGTCCGATTTGCAGTCTGGCCTTTAAGAGGTCTTCAGAGCTTACAGGTCATAAGAAGATCCACATTGGCCTGGATGGCTATGCATGCAAAGATTGTGGCAAGTCTTGCAAGACGCTCACGTTGTTAAAGTATCACCAGCGAACCCACTCGGGAGATCAACCTTATGTTTGCAAGGAGTGTGGAAAAAGGTTCCCCTTGTCCAAACTGTGGCAAAAGCACATTGATTCACATTCGTTAGAGGGAGCTGAAGGGGACAAAGAGTCGACAAAAACAATAAAGAAGAAGAAAAATGATGGTAGGAAGAATGTTTTTCCCTTCAAACCTGTTTGTATTACAGATTTTAAAGTCAATGCTCATTTTCTAAATCATAATTGAAATCTCTTCTGGTTTTATCCACTTTTAGGTGCTTCTCCCAAAGTTTACCTTTGTTCTGTGTGCAAAGCCCCGTTCAAGAGCTTAAAAACACGGCAGCATCACCTGAAAACGAAGCACAAACTTGATACACTCACTAACCCCCTGCGAGCTGCCCTACAAAATACCCCTATTATAACTCCCATATCTATTTCTCAACCGTCACTATTGCAGGTTGAGCCCAATGGACCTCTGCAAAAAGTCGATGCCAACATTGACACAGAGCAGATTCGGAAACTCATTGAATCGTTGGGAAACGTGCAGAAGGTGAATCAGGTCGTCATACTGGGGCAGGTGCCACCAAATGCAGCACCTCTGCAGGTGCAGTCCCTCTCAGGACCGGCAGAAATTGTTGATTTGAACCTGCATCCAACACAGATGGATTTTACCGGACTGAAACTGACAGATTGTAATACAGGCGAACTGGACCCTTCTGTCTATCCGATGGAGCAAACAATAATACTGGAGCCTATTACTCCAGAGGGACAGCCGGAAAACCCCTCATTCCCAGATTTAGGTGCTTATGTCGCTGCGGGAGAACATATAGAGCTGACACTTGTTCCTGCTGAACCAATCGCAGGACTCGGCGGAGAGGAAATGCACCAGAACCTCCAACAGCCTGAGATCACTCCAATGAACTCTGATACAAATGTTTGTCAGAACCAGGTAGCTGATCTCCAGGAAGACCTCGAGCAAACTATCATATTAGAACTTACACCTGCTTTCATATCACCTGCGGAGCTGGAACAGCCTCAAACTGAACCTCATAATGAGGTTATTGCCTCTTCTTTCGTTCAAAGCGCTGAGCAGGAAACTCTTGATGAGCCTGCAGCTACCAGTGTAGATAATAGAAAAGAGACAGCCGAGCCAGACCCACTTCTCACGCCCACAGTTGAGTTGGAGCTTACATCCACACAACCACATGAAGTAGATCTGTCTTCGTGCTACCCTGCTTCACCAGAAACGCTCACCTATGTTTCAAGTAAAACTGAAACTACCTCCAAGGAAAATATACATTCAGATGCAGAAAAAGTAGATCTAGATCAGATGCCTGTGATTACTGAAAAGCCAAAAGAAAAGGATGAACATATTGTTTGTGACAAATCCCCACCAGAAGAAAAGAGTAGCTCTTCAATAGAACCTGCTAAAGAAGATGCTTCGTCAAAGTTAGAGACCAAAGAGTATCAGCAAAACTCTGAGATACCTGTTAGCGTAATGTCAGCCCAAGAGCTAGTGAAGGTGCGGAAAAGAAAACCAGCAAGGACGTTCTTTTTCCAAGGATATATGCATGACCTGGTTGGATCCATTTACAAAGACGATTTTCAGATTGATGCCAAGCCTGCTAAGCGCCAGCGGACTAAAAAGTCTTGTCTTGTTGTCAAATTAGGTGCACAAAGCAAGGAGAAGAAATCCAAAAAACAGAAGAAGCCAGAACAAGACCATCCGCCTTTAGAGGGCAGTTTAGTAAAAAGTAAAACATCTCCGAAAAAACTCCAAGATAAAGTACATAAAGTACAAAGGCAGAAGAAGAAAGGGAAGGGAAAAAAGGAGAAAACTGAGAACATGGCATTAGAAACTGACATAAAATCGCCTTCAACTCATTCTCCACAGGCAAAGCAAGTCAAAGACGATGCCAAGAAGACCAAAATAAAAAAGCAAAAAGAAACCAAGGAAGTCGCACCTCAGATCAGTGAGGAGAAAACCGTAGCCTCGCCTGTGCTTAAAAAGAAAAAAGCTACAAAAATATTACAAAAAGATCAGCCTAAGAGGCCAAAGGAGGTGAGGGGAAAGAAAAAAAAAGCACAAAACGTCAAAAAAGCAGACTTGGCGGATTCAAACATCATTCAAGACTCTCTTCTTTTACTGAAAGGCCATAAGCAGCCTCAGTTAAAAGTGTACAAGTTAGACACTTCAAAGGCGTCAGGCCCCCCTCAGGAGGAATCGCCTCATGACTTGCAGACTGCGGATGTTTCCAAAGTACCTGGGAAGAAAAAAGGTGGAAGAAACCAGAAAAAACAGAAGGGTCTTTCCCTGCTCTCGTCGCTACAAGCTAAACGTCCGCAAATGCAGATGGCACCAACCAAGCCGAAGAACACCAGGAAGCGTAAAGCGCCTTTGAACGTTGAAACCGAAGGCGTGATAACTTCAAAGCGCGCCTTGGAATGCAAGGACTGCGGGGAGAAATTTGGCGAGGTTGCGTCACTGCAGAAGCACAAGACCACTGCACACATCATTGAGAGTCCTGGCCTCACCTACACCAACGGCAACATCTTCGAAGGCGTCTCCGGATTCGATCTTTACAGGCTTCCTAAAGAGCACGGAGGGGTGATTAGGGTGATGACTGCTCCGACGGACTGGGATCCAGAGCCTGAGATGGGAGAGATGGCACTGGAAGACCGCGATCGAGGCGTCTCCTTTCCAGCTTTGATTCCATCTCCTTCTCTTCAAATCCCACCTCAGGATGTTGAAATGAGTAACCATGAGCACAAGAGTGCAAGTAAAGCTGGAACAGAGGATAGCTTTGGTACGTCCGCTGAACTTCTGTCCTCACCTGATGAACCAACTAATAAAGCACCTCAACCTAAAGCAACAGAAACCTCCTTGATTCCCTCGACTGAGACGAAAAGTTCTGAAACCAGAGATCCTGTGGCTTTAGATGAGAAAAACCAAGAAGGTCCCACTAAGAACCTCAGCTATGAAGCTAAGGTCCAAGGAACAACAGACGAGGATGTGAAGGAGGATTTACTTCTAGAGGTAGATCTGGTCACCGTTGGAGAACAGGAGGATGAAGAGGATCATGACCCCCTAAACGAATCCAATGAGGTCTGCACATCTAGGACTGAAATCTCTGTGAAAAATCATGAGCAAGGTAGTGATCAGACAAGAGACTTAAGTCTAACTTGTCAGACTGTGTCATGCTCTACACATTGTGCAGAAGTCAAAGAGGAGGAGGAGGAGACACTGGTTCAGAAGAGAAAACAGATGAAGGAAGTTGCTGTGAGTTGTCAGAGCAGAAGATCGGGACTTCTCAGCAAGGATGTGACGAGCTCAGAACTGGATCTAGAGAATGAATCGGATGAATGCCAGATAGTTTATGAAAAACAACCACTTCTCTCAGATTTGGAAACAGCTGATGTTGAGATTCGCCCAAAGACACAGAGCGGTCCCGAGTTCAACACCAGCAAAGCTTCTCCAATTGCGGCATCGTCGCCTTCCGTTCATGCAACAGTTGAACCCTCTGAAGATGCTGCTGTATTGAAACCGGGGCCGCTTAGCTCTGGTGCTGAGGAGATGATGAACGACAGAGGCATGCTGGGAGAGGAGGAGAGAGAGAGAGACCAGTCTCCAGGCATCATCCTGGAGAGGTTCCTTGGCGCCAGGGAAAAATCAACAGCTGATGGGAAGACAAGCTCCGCAACAGCAAGGAGCAATCAACCACGGGTGCGGTGTCTTTGCTTTACTCTTAAAAAATAAAATTAAAAATTTCCCTTAACTGTGTTTATATATTAGTGTTTTTTCTGTTGTTTTTTTGTACCAGACTTTGGGCGAGGATCATGTCTCTGAGCGCCAGGGGATCAAAGTTGAGGATAACCGCTCAGATCCTCTGTTTGTTGCATCGTCCTGTCACGACAGACAGAACTTAAGTGTCCAGCCGAAGCAGCATAAAGATATAAGAAGCATCCTGGTGAAAGAGGAAAGCAGCCCCAGAGTAAATGAAAACCAGGGCAAGCAAGGCGGGAGACGCATGCGATGTAATGTAGAACCAGTAAGCAGTGAAAGCACAGACATCCCATGTAAGTATCAAAGAGTCGGCATCATCCTTCATAAGGTTTCATTCAATAAGAGCAAATCTTTAAAGCACAACGAGGCACACTTCCTTTCCTTGTAGGCTTCTTTTTTGTCCCTTTTTTCAGGTTCTATATTTAAAGCCTAGTCACTATAGAAATATATCAATTCATAAAAAAACTAGTTGATTTTATTTTTGAGATTAACTTAAATGGTGAAGACCTCTGGCGAGTTAAGTTTATCATTTCTAAACAAAAGATTTTTCTTAGTCTGTATGTTACTGGTCTAACACTTTAACCATTAATTGTTTATTTGCTCCTATGCTGCCTTGAGTTTTATTCTGTTATGATTTTGCTCATCAATAGTTCAATTTAACTTTAAATTTCCTAAACTCAGTTTTTTGTAACCTCTAAATGATTAGAGGAGAATGTTACCTACCTGGATACTGATCTTAAAGCAACAGATGCCAAGGGTTTCTGGAAGTCTGGTAGCAGAAATGTTTTAAATATTAAAAAACTACCCTTTTATTTGTTGAATTTAATAATAATAATGTATACTTTATTGATCCCGTAGGAAATAGTTTTTGGTGTAGCCAAAACGGGGCAGCCATTTTTGCAGGCGCCAGGTAGGCAGTAGCGCAATGAGTCTTGCCTAGGGACCCGCACTGGATGCTGTGGTGTATTTTTGCCCTGGGCTGGATTTGAACCCATGAGCTTTGGATTGGAAGTCTAGTGACATTCCAATTGAGCTATCCAGAGCTATAACTCTTTAGATTAAACTTTTTTAACTAATCCTATCTCATTTTTTGGATTTATGTTTACAGCAACAGAGGATGGGGAACTAATGAAGGACTGTCAAGTAACTCCAGACTTAAGTTCCACCCAGTGTATCTTTTACCCGGTGAAGGAGGAGGAGAGGGAGGTCCTGCTTGGCGCAACTCAAACAAACACAGGAAGTTCGACCCCCGAAGGCTCTGGTAATGCAAATCCCATAGACCGTCAGAGTGCAGATAGTAATGCATGTGAGTATCTGTCTTAGCCATACTCATATCCTCTTTTTACCTAATATTTTGTTTTAATTTTCATCCTGATTTAACAGATGAAAGGGGATCATCTCCACAGAGTGTTCAGGAGTCAGTCGCAGGTCTCCCATCAGAACCGAGTGTTGGCGACTTAACAGATGGACAAGGTTTGTTAATCTTGAGTTTGTGTTGAATAATCATTTAAACAGATTCCTCATTAATAATAACCATTCATCTTTTTAGCTGGATCTGACTCTGAGTGGCAGAACCCTTCAGATCTCCTGGACTTTTTCCTTCAGAGTTCTGACGACGAAGATGCGAGCAGTTTTGAATTATCCGAGCCTCAGCTTGACAAGGAAGTAGAAATTATGTCTTACTTCAATCAGAACCAAACAAGCAGCAAACAGCCGCCCCATCAGTCTAATTTAAAGTAAAGTTTCAGTTTTGGCCAATTATTTATCACTGTAAGAGACAGGTTTTATACAGCAGATGAATCGGCACCCATTTATGTTTTTCTGTCTCAATCTCTAGGACTTTGCCAAATTCATTGAGTCATCCTCAAACACCAGACACCGACAACAGGACAAGAGAGCCCATTGATTACTTCTCTGAATATTTTAGTTGGGAAACATGGGTAGAAATCGCCAGCTGTACAAATAAACACTCCAAGATGCAAAATCCTGTGACGTGCACAGAAATTGCGCGCTTTGTAGGAATCCATATCACTATGGGAACCTTAAAGGTCTGCATGTTTTACTTTCTCAACGACCGAAGCTGCCAGAGGTTTTATAAAAACAAAATAATGTTTCATCTGTCTGTTTTTTCTCTTTAGTTTCCCAGCGTCAAGCTCTACTGGGAAGACCTAACGAAGGTGCTATTGATAGCTGAAGCGATGCTGCTCAACAGATTCCTCGACCTGTCTCGGATGTTAAAGCTCTGTTCTTTAAACAACGCCGCATGTCAACAGCTGGGTAATGCTCACCCAAGCGGTCAAAGTTTAGTTTCTGATCATCGTGATAGTAGGCATACATCTGATCCGATCAGTTCCCAAAGACAGGCTGATCCTTTGTGGAAGGTTCGCCCTATAGTGGATCGTTTCAACGCAGGATGCTGGACACTTAAACGACTGAGCGATTATGCTGTGGATCAGCACCTGGTAGCTTTGCCTGGGAAGATTCACAACAACAGGCCCTCTCTCCACTGCACTACATTAGTTGGGCTTAACGGTTTAGTCACGCATGTGGATCTTGAACTTGGGTTTGCAGAGAAACAAGACACACTGGAAAAAATGGTCCCCAGAGGGAGCACGGTGTTCCTCTGCAAACAGGAACTGTCCACGCCGGCCATGCTGGAGCGCCTTTTAGCTGCCGGGATCCACGGAGCCGGCAAGGTGGAAGGAGCGCGGGGACAGATCGGGGACGAGTTTGTGAGTTCTGACGGGAAGTTGATGCTGCGCAGAACCAACGGCGGCTTCATCCTTTCCACCGCAGGCAACGGTCAGAGGAACATGGTTTCGCTCATAGATGGCTTCGAAAAAGCCCAGACGTCGTCTCGTCTTAGCAGAGATTTGTTAAATCTGTACACCACTCCAGTCACGGCTTCTCTGCCGACCTGCTGGCCCCAAGCGGTCCTATGGCACCTCGCAGACGTGGCCCTGGTGAACTCCTGGCTCCTGTACCGGCAGGATCGCAGAGCAGCTCCTGCCCCTCTGACGCTCATGGCGTTCAGACTGGAGGTCTCCAAGGCTTTGATTCGCACCAGCGGGTTGGACACCCAGGACTCCATCCCTCCTCAGCCTCCCGAGGAGAACGCTCACCATTCGACCAGCGAAACGCCAAGCCCTATGCTTCTGGAGGAGAGTCCTCTGCCTGATGCAAGCATGCGGTACGACGGCTCCGGCCACTGGCCGGAGCAGCTCGCTGAGGGGGAAGGAGGCAGGTGTCGCTACGGGGACTGTCAGAGAACGTCGCGAGTGCTGTGCCTAAAGTGCTGCGTGTTTCTCTGTATCTCACGTAACCACAACTGCTTTTTGAACTTTCATAATCAGGAGAATCCAGGAAAAGAGCAGTAATTCTGTCTTCACTCTGTTATTTATTTAAATTTTTTAATAGTTATCTCTCAAGTAAAAGATAACTGTGTCTTTATAATGCATTTGAAATTGCTCCTCCATCCTTACATTTTCTACATGGTGGCTTTTAGTGACCGTGCTACGATTTTATCGCTTCAAACAAGTGTCGGCGCTTGATACCTTGCTGGACAGATGTAAATAGAGGTTCACCTTCAGGGGGACATTTCAAGAAAAAGGACACTATCCAGTCACTGTGTTTCAAAACACAGTTAGTGGGAATGTTTTTATATTTTTTACATGATCTAGTTTTCAGTCCATGAAGAAGTTATTTGCAATTCCATGAATTTTAGTGTTATTTATTGCCGATTCAGAATCCAATAAAAACTAATTATGAAAAAGTCTGTGAATTTTACACAAACACAATTTATTGAATCTTAAAACATCAAATGCTATATATAGAGATATAGAGTATATGGTTTCAATTGCTTCAAGATAGTTAATACTTCAAATTAATTTACAGTAAACAAATACAGTTTAGCAAGCAGTCCGTACAGGAGCATCTCAGACTATTGGAAAGAAATAATAATTTAAAACAATTAAAATAAAATAAATCTGCTTTGCTTCACAGGTCTGTAATAGCTGCTGTTAAATCTGTTACATTCTGCACCTTGTACCACAGCTTTACTTTACCAACATATGCTTAAATACAGAACTCTATAAACGGCCACCTTCTTTAGTAATTAACTTTTCAAAGTTAATTTGTGTTGATCTCTGCTGGTCAATTATCATGTCAGTCTTCCCAGTGAATTTTTTTTAGCCGGAAAATAAAGCAGTAATTTCTATCAGTTATTAGACTGTACTTAACTTCTGAAATCAAGCATATTTACTTTTTGAATCAAAACGGTCAAACTCCTTTTTTTTTTTTTTTTATATTGTTGGTATTTGCAACTATTATGTCCCAAAAAGTACAAAGGTTTTAATTACTGACTGATGTCAAACTGTGTTTTGTGAACAGAACCGCTCATCCAACAGATAAGCCATTTTAACAATGTTAATAGAATTGGATTGATTAAAACTCAATATAACCACAAAGGGTAAATGGGACACCAGTAAAACCTTTTAATTGTTTGGCATGTATCCTGGGAATTGTCTTTTAAGTTTATCTTTTAAATATAGTCTATATTAACAGAATAGCACTTTCTGATCATTTTCAACACAGAAATGTTCACTTGAATCATCGATGGGACTTGAATGTGATTTTGTTTTTCTCTTTTTGACGAACAAAGTTTCTGATGTATTACAGGTCAGTTAAATATCTTGACTGTATGAGGCGAGGATGTATATGCTCTAAAATAATTGACATTAACTGTTCATTAAACACTTGTTGCCATTTTATAAATCATATTTCCAAACATGGGTAAAAAATATTACGTGGCCACGACTTATTTAACACAGCCGTAAAGTTGTAGAGCTCCGTAGAGTTAGCGGTGGCTCCCTCCTGTGCGGGCCGATGCATGCGGACTGATTGCGGCTTCCGCTCTACGGTTTCTCCCTCTAAGGAACCCCGGTTAAGTGTTCGGAATTAAATTGACGGTCCCTAAATCAACAAACGTTGATTTTTGCGAGGAGGGAGAAACCAGAGAGCGAAAGCCGCAATCAGTCCGCACAAGAGGAAGACACCGCTAACTACTACCACTACTACATAGAATTTATAGGCGGTTGCAACTTTCGGTGCGCATTACCGCCACCTACTGGAATGGAGTGTGGGTCAAAATGCCCATCAGCCATAGAGGTACTATTTCTAGAGAGAATTGTCATTTTCAAAATTGTACCGTGTCTCACGTTTTCAGAAATAGTTTTTATTTTTAATTCAATTTTATTTTTGTATGTGCGCTTAGTTTATTTTGTTCTTCAGTAAAGTCACACTTTTGTGTATCAACTGATTCGTCAGTAACACATTCTAACCGTTTCGGCGCGGCGGCCATCTTGGCTGTCCCCCCATCACCAACAACAAACAGGAAGAAGTGCTCGATCTAGGTGTTTTACTTCTAGGGTCAACTCTCTCAGTTAAACTAGCTTCAAAAGCGGTTGGAGGTAAGGTCTTGTTTTTAGCCTAATTATTTTATACTTCCGTTCAAAAAATTGGCTATCGAGCTTTAAACGGTGTGTTAAAATATGTGTATATTTTTAAACTCAGTTCGTGCAGAGACATGAAGTCTGCGGCTGTTGTTTTTTTTTTGTTTTTTTTTAAATGAATGGCAGGAGTGTTGTTAGCGCTAACTGGCTGCTGCTAACCCGCTCAACTAGTCTGCTCCTCATTCTCCATTATTATGTACATACACCCAGCATCATGTAAAGCGCAATCAACATTTAACCAAAATTGAATAATTTTGTTGCTTAGATACAGGGAGGGCTCTAAAAATCCCACCCTTTTATTCGTCGCAGTGTTGGAAGCTAGTTAGCTTAGCTGGCGGCCTTAGCCTTACGTTATACGTCTGCTCCAACTACAATTTAAGATGTCCTGAATATTAAACACAGATATGATTAAACGTATTCTAGAGTCTTTAAATATGTCATTTGTAATTGTACTTCTTTTTTTATATTATGTTTATTCATTTAGTTAATTTAATCCGGATTTCAGTTTGTGTGGGGATTATGCTGGTCAAGAAAGAAGTAGTTTTAACTATTTTTGTTCCGTTTCGTCCAGGAAGCTTGTGTCGTACGATGGACTCAGACATTTTGAACATAGAGGAGATAGTGATGGGACGGGGTTTGCCGGACCCACCACCCCAAGCCCCCCCTGAGAAACCAGCAGAGCCATACAAACCTGTGATTCTGAACGGACCCCCCGCCCCTTCTGTCCAGTCCTGTAAGCTTGTCCTGGAGTATATGTTCGAGTTAAGTTTGTTGCACGATGAAAACCCCTTAACTGGATGTCCTTTTCATTCTTTCAGACCAGCATGAGAACCTGCAGTGCTTCCAGTGCTTCATCACCTTCTGCAACGCCAAAGCAAAGGAGAGACACATGAAAAAGAGCCACAGGGAGGAGTACAAGCAGCAGCTTCAGCAGGTAATAAAACGATGTTTCTTCATCTTAACGCCTCTTTCATTTATCTTTTAAGAAATAGAATCAGATTTTAAATTTAGTTTCACATTCAGTCAATTTTTATGCTCTGTATGTTGTAAAATTACAAAAAAAATATGCATTAATAACGTCAAGTCAAAGTACTGTAAAATGTTTAATTCTAACAATGATACGTATGCTGAACTGTTTGAACTGGTACCAGCTTCACCTTTACCTCTAAAAAACTTTTTTACTCCCTTTTTTAAAGTTTTGAGGCTTTCTAATGCTGCTTTAAATGCATGTTATTACTCATAAATTTAAACTAGAGACTGCTCACTAATCTAATTAGTTTGACATTTAGTCTAAAGTAGCACATATGTATCCCATTTCAGTTAGGTGTTAGTAAATTTTAGTAAGTACTTATACTCTCCTTGGATGATCATGTGTTCACAGTAATGAATAGATAAATAAATTACTTTAATATAATATTTAACTGGCATTTACTGTATCTAAAACAAATATTACAAAGTTTAACAAATAGTTTTTAAAATATTTTTTTTTGTGATATTGGATCCTAATATAAACAGAAAAACTAATTTATATTACAAGTTGTCGATTTCTTTTTCTTGGTTCATTTAAGATATTTGTGAATTTGAGAATCAAAAGGAAATCGTTTAGCCGTAAATGGTTTAAACTCTGTTTTCTCTGTATTATCTCTGCACAGGGAAACACACTGTTTACGTGTTACGTGTGCGACCGCACGTTTCTGTCGTCTGAGGAATTAACGCAGCATCAGCCGACGCACAGCAATGATGACAAACCTTTCAAATGTGTTCACTGTAAGGAGAGCTTTAAAACGTTCTCTGAGGTAAGTTTTATTTTTCCAAATTTACACAAAGATGTTCAATTTCAAAAAAAGAAGTGTTTAAATGAATGTTACTGTTAGAGAATTACGAAATTTCTGCACGATCTCTATCCCTCCATGTTTTGTTCACTTTTTATCAAGTTACTTTAATGAATTTTAGTAGCAATCTATCTAAAAGACTTGCGCAAAATAGTGGATGTTGTTACAGTAGATGGAAAAGCAAACAAATTTTCATAGAAACGCATCTGGAATTTGGCGTTTCTGTTTGTTGGAGCAATTTGCTTTGATACAGTAAACAAACCCCTACTTAGTAGTGTATGTTCTGCGAACGCCTCAAGGTTTGAACCAAATGTGGACGAAGATGCTCTGTATGGATTTTAACTCGAATCAATTTATTTACATATACACCACCAATTTACACCAAGTTTCCTCGAGGGACTTTGGAATGAAATTAAATTTTTTTTTTTTTCATTTTCTTTAACAATCATTCATCCATGTTAAACAAATCAGTTAAAAAAAATTATCCAATCTAACCCAGTACATTGCATCAAGTCATTGACTTACTGCAAATTAAAAGGATACTAACATTTTAAATCAACTTTGAGTCATGGTGGTGTTTAGCGCAGCTATATGTGGAAAGCCCGCACCAAACTCCTTGTCTTTATTGTGAGACACGGTGGTGGTAGAGTCATGCTGGGGGCAGAATGTGTTTCTGACTTAGTTGGAGCTAGTTTTCATAGAAAAGGCAAAGATTTCAGTCTCTAAATGTACAAACCTGGAAGAAACACACCCAAACAGATTTGCAGTGTTTGTTTGAATCAACATATAGATCCTTCTACTTTATCTTCATAATTTTATTCCTCTTTTCTGTTTTTGTATCAGCATAAATCTAAAAATACCATATGCTTTGGGGGTTGTGACATGACAAAATATTATTGTAATATTAATTTAGCATTAATACTTTTGGAATCAGTGCATATCGTAGTATTCTCAGAATTTGGGGGTGAAATTTAGAGTTTATTTTTATTCTTCTAGCTCACAACACACAGAAGACAGGTGTGTCCAGAGAAACTGCTGGTCTGTAAAGACTGCGGCCATACCTTTCGCAGTCCTGGGCTGCTCCGCACACACCGCCTGACCCAGCATCCACGCCCAGACGAGGGTGCAGAACAGCTGGAGGACCCATCCAAACCTCATCGCTGCAAGAAGTGCGGCCAAGGATTTGAGGCCGAGTCAGAGCTACAGGTGCACCAGGAGAAGTACCCAGAAGGCCAACAGTGCAACGGCAGCGCTTCTCCCGTCAAGAAACGGGGTCGGCCAACCAAAGCCGAAGACCCAGCAGGTTCTGACAAAAGTAAAGCTAAGCAGAAAAAGAAGGATGAGGCAGAGGTTTCCGATGAGGCACCGGAGCCGGCAGCGGCTCTGGGAGAAGACAAAGGAAAAGCAGGTGGAGCGAAGCGCGGCCGTCCTCCTAAAGCGGCAGCAGCACCAGAAACGGAAGATAAAAAAGTATCAGAGGACGACAGTGAGGCTCCGGAGATGAAACCAAAAGACGAACCGGTGCTGCAGATCCCCTGCACAGTGTGCGATCTGACGTTCCCCAGCTTGGTTCTGCTCCGCGCTCACAAGAAGGAGAAACACGTCCCACGGAAAGCCCATCCCTGCGAAGAATGTGAAGAGAGTTTCGCTCGTGCAGAGCAGCTGGAAGCGCACACACTGCGTGCCCACGCCGTCGGCCGTTTATCCTGTCCCACCTGCGGGAAGAGCTTCAGCCGGGAGCGCACCCTGGTGGCTCACCAGAAAACCCATCCGGAGGAGAAGCCCGAAAACCCAGAGAAGTTGGGCGCCAATAGATAATTTAGTCACGGCTAGTCCGCAGAAAGTTTCTGGTTTTTCAGTAATTTAGTCCAGATTTGTCCTTTTCCTTTAAAATCGGGGCGACATCAGTTAAGATCATGTTTTAAAATGAACTGGGATCAGATTGGAGAATCAGGTTTTAGTAGGTTTGTTAGTTTTAAAGCTTAGTTTTATTATGAGCTGCCGAAGTTTGACACGTCTCATAAGTCAACTAACCGAGTTTTAAATACATCTGTTAAACTGTCATGAACCAGTTCCTTTTTATAAAGTAGCCAGTTTGATTCGCTTTTTAAATGGTTTGGGGTTTTTGTTTTTGTTTGTTTGAAGTGTGTTTTCAATATATTTGGCATTTCCAGTTTTTTATTTGTAAGGTTTTTTTCTCTCACCGCCCTAACAAATATAAATGCATTCTTTAAAATAATTAGATGCCTTTTTAGAGATGCTGTCTGAACATTTGACTGTTAAAAGAAATGTTATGTACAGTTTTCATTTTGGCTCTTACTTTTCTTACCATTTTTTATTTTTCTTTGGATTGCCTTGAAAAGACGGAGGCTAAATGCTCCAGATCTAATCTAGAGTGTTTAGTTAGTAGGCACAAAAATATCCCATATAATCCTTTCACAACTTTTTTATTTTACAAAAAAATGTACGCTCTGTTTTTTGGGTTTTTTTTCCCACTTGTTAATGTAATTTCATGTCTGAAAAGCTCTAGATTCCAAAAATAAACTGTATATCATTATTCACTTGGTTTCTCCTTACTGTGTCTGAACACTGCAAACATGTAATAAACAGGCTTTCCTGAAGGGAAGCCTCTTATGAAAGACTTAGTTTTGTGTCTTTGTTTTCACCTCTGAGTCACCAGTGTGATTTGTAAACTTAACAGAAAGCTGTAATAGTCACACTTCAGCAGATCCTCCTAACGGATGGATACAATTCATACAATAGCTTTAGTGTATTATTTGTATTTATTCATTGGTTTATGATTTAATGGGTCAAAACAAAATAAACATGGCAACAACCCGTGGATGTGTTGCCGCTGACGTTCTTGTAGTACCACTCCAGGTCAGCGGGAGCGCCAGAGCGCGCCTAGGCACCTCTCTATTCCCCCCGCTGCTGCTGCTTCGTGCCTTCGCCTTTGTTGTCCTGATCGCGGCTTCTACCATGGAGGCAGGTGAGCGCGGTCGTCCGGTTGTTTTAAGGCTCACAGCTCAGCTCTCTTGCTGTCTCGGCAACTTCGTTTGTACTTTATTTCGGCCGTGCGCGACATGTGTTTGACTCGGTTCGACCTTAAGGGAGCAAACATCGCGGGTAAAAGCTGTCAACGGACGCTGGAGCGCCACAATCATCACCATTCCTGCCAGGTGAGCTACCGGAGCGGTAAGGTGTGTCCGATAAGGGAGTTTCCAGTGTTGGAAACGAAATGCGTGCAAAGACGTTGAATGTCGAAGATTTCTAGGCTTAATGAAAACAGCGTGCTTCTTGTTCACAGGGTGAAACCAAACGCTCCTCCCGGCAGCTATGTCCGCCGATTCCACCCGTAGCGTCCCGCCGGGAGATCCGGGGTCTGTGGACGTCCCGCCGGAGAGAGACTCTCCAGCAGGACGCACCCGGTCGGGAAAGTCTCTCCAGCACACGGCGTCCGCCGTAGCGGACACAAAGCCGAGGAGGCGACTCAGACATGGACGAGACGCGGTGAACGGAGCCGCGAAAAGCGACCAGCCAGCGGAGGCCCCTCAGTCCGCGGCCGAGGCGGGGAAAAACGGACAGAGACACTCCGAGGCGGGGGCGGAGGAGGCTCGGCAGGAGGCGGAGGAGGACTCGGATGACAGCGACGTGTCCGAAGTGTTTGAGGAAGAGGACTTTGATGAGGAGGAAGATGAGGAGGACGAGGAGGAGCTGAGCAATGGTAACACCAGATGAGGTGGACAGGAAATTACTCATGAGAACTCCTGGGGTGCACCGAGCAGGTCGTGCCGAAAAATCACCCCCAGCCACGAAAACAATGCAGTTACACTACAATGAACAGAGTAAACGACAAACTACACTAAAATTACGATTATTCATCTTCTGACATAATGGATTAAGCTCCGTAAAGACTATACACAGGTATACACAGCTAATATAGGCTACTTATGTATGTATAGAGAGATTAAACCTGCTGCAAATATTAGTTATATTCCAATGACTGTAATCCTTACAGTATTTGAGGAGAGCTCAAACACAACCTCATTTTCATTGTCCTGCCAGAATATGCACCCCCTGATATTTCTAGCAGCCACTTCTTCCAAATAATGCTGGACAGTGTCATCACTCCTGGGATGTTTCCGATAGAAACCCAGAGACCGGGGAAAATTCAACATTTGTATTTATTTTGATTGCTAGTCTACTATTTAGAACAATTACAAACTATCAAGTATTACAAAATTGAGAACTAATTACACATCACAAGGAAAGACAAAAATAAACAAGATTTAGTATGCAACGCTAATGAACATTTAGATAATAAAATAGATAAAGGATAAACTGATCTCCAAAAACTATTCATCTTATTAAGAATCTTTAGATGAGAAGAAAAAATTGAGCAAATAAGAAAATAAAATTGTCACAAGAAATTTGTAAAGTTCAAAATAGTACGGTACATTAAAGTTTTGATTTAGAACTTTTAGAATAAAAAAATAATAGAATAATCAAGAAAAAATAAATAAATGTGGCTGGGGGTGCTTTTGACGGTGGGGGTGCTTTTTTTCGGCACAACACCAGCCGTTCACCGATATTTTTTTTTTTTTTGGGAAAGCGTTGATTTGCTGATTAGGATTTTTATTTTCTCTCACTTTCTTGATATAGGTGAAAATTGTTGTACTTAACCCTATAAAAAGCTTAAAATTTACTGTACAAACAATGTAAAATTGTCCAGGTTATCAATAGGAATAAAAAGAATGCTTCAAAACCCTGGTTTCAAATTAAACTACTATTAAAATCATATGCAATGGCCACAGTGACGGTGATGTTGGACCTTTTTCACTCATAATTAAGACGTTCTAGTTGGAAATTTGATCGAAAAGTAATGAGATTTTTTTTTTCAATAAGTAGAAATTACCTCTTTGAAATTGGCATTCACCAATGGAACGGAAGAATCTTAATTTGTTCAAAAGCATATTAGTTTATTCATGATTAACTCATCGGCTACCCTTTTCTTTACGTTTCCCCCACAGAGCAGAGTAAGTCCAGCGAGCAGCGCTGCAGCGTCTGCGGCCTCCAGCTGCCCTCCAAGTTTAAGCTGCAGGACCACATGAACCTGCACACGGGAGCGCGCCCATACTGCTGCGCCGAATGCGGGAAGCGCTTCTGTCAGATCTACAACTACCGGCTCCACCTGCGCACGCACGTCAAGGCCAAGGTGGAGCGCCACTGGTGTCGCATCTGCGTGACCGGCTTCTCGTCGCAGGAAGAACTGAAGCGCCACCTGTCCAAGACGCACCTGGAGGAGGAGTTCTATGAGTGCGACCTCTGCAAACGTGTGTTCGCCTCGCTGAAGGAGTGCGAGAGCCACGTGGAGCTGCACAAGTGCATGGTGAACATCGTGTGCGAAACGTGCGGCCGCAGCTTTCGCACCGAGAAGTCGCTGGCGCGGCACCGGAAGAAGAGGTGCCTGCGCAGCTTCAAGTGCACAGACTGCGGCGAGACCTTCGCCAAGAAGAACGCTCTGCTGAAACACAGCTTCTCGCACCTTGGTCTGCTGTCTTACACCTGCATCCGCTGCCGCTGCCACTTCCGGCTGGCCAAGTTGTACCGGCAGCACAAGTGCGAACCGGAGCGCATCCACTGTGTGGCGTGCCTGAGAGAGTTTCCCAGTCAGGAGGACTTCCAGCAGCACAAAAAAGACACGGGCTGCTGGGGCAACCAGGAGCCCAACCAGAAAACAGACGAGATCCGGTGTCTGGAGTGCGGCCAGAGGTTCGACACCTCGGACGAGCTGAAGAAGCACGCCGGCGCTCACCAGCGGGTGCTGAAGTGCGCAGAGTGTGGGAAGGGCTTCCGGTCGGCCTTGCTGTTGATGTCCCACATGGGCGGTCACGTCGGGCAGTCGCCCTGCTTCTGCCAGAGCTGCGGGCTGGGCTTCCCTCACCAGCAGAACTACGACATTCACCTCAAAACCTGTGGGCAAACTCCTCCACCTGCAGTGAGTGCAGAACTTTTAACGGGATGGAGCTGGTGTTTCTGCGTTACGTTCGGGTTAAAACATTCGACTGTTATATATTTTAGTTAATCGGGATTTAAAAAGGAAACAGAAAAATCCAATTCCTTTACATGCAGTGTGCGTTCTCGTTATCATACTTTCATTTATTACCTGTGGTGTGGAAAAGTGGCTTAAATTCTCACCATTAAAACAGAAAACATCGGCATAATTTTAGAGAGTTGCCTTAAAAGAAATACATTTTTTTTAAAGTAAAGAAAGGCAAACTCACAAACATCATTTGTTTAATCTAGATTTATAAATAGAGCCTGTAAAATAAATACCGAACGCATCACCAATTTAGATTAATATATTTGTTTATGAGACATTAAATCCTCATCAGATGCTCATAACACACATTGAAAGATATGCATTATGTAATAAAATGCAATGAAAAATATGATCGTGATCTTTGTTCAGTTTAGTGATAGTAAGTTTAATAAGTGAGTTTTGGTCCTAAAAAAGCCTATTATGAATTTATATTCCTTTTAAGAGCATTATATGTATTAATTATTAGCCTGACTATTTGGTTTCTCAAAAAAAACAAAAAAAAACTGTAAATCAGTTTAGGAAACATCCATCCATCCAAAAATCATATAACGGTTTTAACCCGGCTTGTAAAAAGAACGCGTTTTGCATACAGAAATTCTGACTTTTCATTCTGGTTAACACTGCACGTCTTTACGGTTTGTAGTTGCTTTCTTCCTGGCACTCTTTAATATTGGCCAGATTTCTTTGGTGCTAATATTTGTTAGCAGATTCCCTGCATGTGCTGCAAAACTGTTGCTGCTCCTCCACAGCCTCTTGGCTGCTTTTATGATCAGTGCTGTTCTTGTCTGGTCCGTCAGCTTAGTTGGATGGTAGGTATGTGAGACTCTTTTACCAACAGGCTTATCTATACAGGCAGCTTATCAGTTTACATGCATCTTTATCCTTCGACTTAACATTTGTGCACTGGCGACATAAAATACTTACTACTAATTATAGTTCCAAGTTCAAAAAGTTTAAGAAATGTATGACAACATATAAAACAACTAACATGGTAAAAACCAGGAAACCAATGACAAAAAAAAAAAAACTCCTAAAATAAATAAATTAGAAACTGCAGTTCAGGCTTTGTTCAGCGTGGATATGCATAATAATCCATTAGTGTCTAAAGCAAACACAAAATTGGATGTGTAAAAAAACAAGTAAAATATGTTATTATTTGGGTAATTTTTAAAAATGTAAAGTTTATTCAGTTTATCAACAGTAGAAGCAAGAGTACAATTTAAAACTAACTTTAAAACCATTGAAATCATAATGACTGTTTCTTCTGTGTTTCCACAAAGGTGTTGTATCACATATTATTTCAGAAAAATAACATGGACGAACAAGAAAATGTAAAACTTACACACACCTCAAAGTCGATGAAACGTGTTGCGCCGTTGCCTTCATCCTGAAAACGTTCTCGCTTAGCATATCTGATGCAGCACCAGAAGGTGAAATCGTAAGAGGTAAAATTATTTCCATTATTCCAACTGATTCTTATAAAACTAGTCATGAAAATCCTTTGAATGTTTACAGACTTTTCATACATTTAAAAAATGTTCGTCTCCTAAACCTGTACAATCAATGTTTCATTGCTTCTTCCATTTTTAGGAACATGTTACAATGATGAGATTCGTGTTTTATGTTGGTGGTCTGTCGTTTCCAAACTCGATGTCAACAAAATGCAGTTTTTTTTTGAACATTTTCCAACAATGACATAAACATGCTATAAAAATTAAAAAAAGTAAATCAGAGCCGTCTCCCCAGAAAAGGTCATTAGGTCAAACCCTCTGGTTTTGTAAAGTTCAGGTGTTTAATTTAATCACAAGAAAACGAGCCCTTTCATGCAAACTTGCAAAAGAATGCTTTTAAAACAGGCCTCTTAGTTTTAAAGGGAATTAAAATGCAAATAACTTCTCATGTTTCAGAGATTCGTAAATATTCATTTAATTGGCGAGGGTTTTAAAAAGATCTTGTATTGTAAGTCATTAACAGTTGCAGAAAGGTCAGAGTGTGAGCAAAAAAGCTCAATCTCTATTTTTCATTGCTGGTCATTTTATGTCGTTCTAATAAATATGAAAAGATCTTCCTCATTCACTACTAAAAGTAATAGCGGGCCTATTTCCATTTCATATTTTTAGCAGCCATCTATGGCCACTTGTTTTTGTTTGTTTTATTTTATGTTAAACTTTAATTTGTGCTGTATAATTTCCACACACCAACATGCTTAAGAGTGGCCTAAATAATCACTATTGTTTGACTGTTTGGGGAGAGAAACTTAAGTGATTTTGGTTCGCTTGTTTGTTCCAGAGTGTTCCTAAGAAGCGTCACACATCGAAGAGCTCTCTTCCCGGGAAAAAAGATCAGAGAAAAGATGCAAAATTGACGTCTACATCCAGCCCAGCCCCCGGTTCTGATGCCGACGCCGCTATGAACGGCCCCGCTGCACTGACAAAGGACTCCAGCATTCCAAGGTCGCCCGTGGCAGAGGCTGTGCCCCCCGACTCCGGACCACCAGACAGACTTTGGACCCTTACTCTGGACGAGAAGCCGCCTCCGGGTATGAACCTGGTCTTGTTTCTTCCCGTCTGTCCGACGCAAGCCGACAGGCCGCCGCTTCCAGCCAGCATCCCTCAGACACTACCGCTTCCCGGCGTGCAGGCTCTGCCTCAAGGGTCTCCATCTTCGCCGCTGGGCGTGAACGCTGCTGTCGGAGCCACGCTCAACGCCTGCCTGGAGCAGGTTTCCGGCGTCATGGGGCAGGAATCGGAAATGCCCCTGGATTTGTCCAAAAGCCCAAACTCGCCTAAAGACATCCCTCCTGTCTCGGTTAAGAGGGAGCCGGGCGACTACGAAATCTCAGGACACGCCTACAGTTCGGAAAACCAGGCAAAACGACGCAACACAGCGGAGCAGCTGGACATCTGCGGCGAGGGGAAGAGATGCAAAATCGAGCCCCCAGTTCTGTTTCCTCTCAGCGCTCACACAGCATCGCCTCCTCTGACGGTGGACGTCAAGGCAGCTCCTCTTTTTCCTGGTCCGGACGTTGACGTGTGGTCCTCCACATGCAGCCAGCTCACAGACTGCAAACGAGAGACAAAGATTAAAGTGGAAATGGACGTTTAAAGTGCCAACACACCCAACCAACGATAAAAAAATAAAAAAAAATAATCCTGCAAAGATAATGCATCGTATTTTGCAATAATTTTAGACACTAACTATAAAAAGCACTTCTTGTATTCCCAGTAGTAATAAATCATATGCGCACATGAAACTATTGCATCAAACGAGAAATGTACGTGTCATGCATTTTTATTATAACCCAACGTCTTATTTCTCACAATGATTCCTTCTGTTTGTTGGGACTTTGAACAGAGAAGCTGGCAATAAATAGTATAATGATAGAAATGTCCTGAGATTAAACTGTTTTTCTGTTAAGATGTTTCACAAACGTGTAACTTCCTGTTTAAATGTGCGTTTTTTTCGAGTCGGATGTGTGGAGTGACTGAGGTTATGCTGGATTTCTAATTTCTTGTACATTTGTGTAAGGATTCAACATTTTCCTGTCTGTTTTTTTTTTTATATATTATTTTTTACTACAAACATTTCAGTATTTAAAAGATTATCAATGGTACTGGTTTTTGGAACCTGTTGGGATTTCCATTCTGTGTTATGTATGATTCAACTGTACTCTGTTTTTTAAAAGATGAATAAACATGTGTTTTGGGAGTGGGATCCCTTTAGCGTGTCTTCCTTAGATCTAGTTTGCTCCCACAACTACCGACATGGATCCTGTCTGCTCTCAAGTCAGAGCAAGTTGATTTGTATGGCCCTCGCAGAAAAGATGACTGATGTGATCGGGGGAAGCGGTTTATTAATGCTATAAATGTTTTTTTTAGTCCTAACTTGAAGTAGCCGACAGCATCTTGTTTTCTG
>JAVLVB010000117.1:1303323-1323653 GCA_032876305.1 Orestias chungarensis | reverse complement strand
CCGTCCGATTTATTATTGTTTGTGTTTATGAATTATCAGGGTTTGATTCAGAGCTCTAGGTTTTTGAAACATTGACTAAATCAAGTAATAAACCGGTCGTCACTGAACGTCCATAATAATTGTAAGACTTTATGGAGTAAAGTATGCACTTTAAATTTAAATTGCTGTCAGCAGTCATTGTGATCTCTATCATTAAGGACATATGTTGTGTCTTAATAAGTTCTTACATTTTTTTTACATTTAGTGCACTTGTATTTCTAAGTAGCTGTCAATTCTATTTTGCTAAAGAGAAATTTCCTGGCCACGTTAATATGGTAAAGATGTGTAAACTCCTTGGTTATTACAGTAGAATAAACCCCTAGTGAAAAATAAAACAGCTTGTTTTATTAGATAAAATAGTCAATTTGTTGACACCTGACTTCTACCTGACAGATTTTGCTCACATTTATTTTTAACACCGTTTTTCCCCCCCCCGTTTGCTCGACAGGTTTGGACGAGCACCATGGCTGCACCTGTCCAGGCTGTCCTTTCTTTAGCTCCTTGTCCTCCTTTGAACCTTCAACCCACAGACAGCCGCTATCCTCGTCCCTGTACTCTCAGGCGTCATGCCAGCCCAAAGACCTGAGCGGCAACATGTGCTCCTCGGACGCCTCGGCCCGCGCGTCGGAGCAGGAGTCCAGGCCGACCAACCGAGCACAGAGCGACGATGCCGACAGAGCGACTCAGAGCCAGAACTCGGTCGCGTCTCCTTTGAGGCCATCAGCGGGCTCCTTGGCTCACCTCTCCATGTTTCCCTGTTTCTGTTGTCACAGAGGACTGCAGACCTGCACCCACCTCATCAGCAGCCAGGAAGGCGCGGACTCCCCGTTTTCCCACACGCACGCCCACCATCACTTTCACCACCACCACTGCCCCATGACGTCCTGTGCTTCCAGTCCTCAGTCCGCCCACCCCACGCAACTGTCCGCTCCCATTCCCTGCCTGTCCTGCCGCTGCTCGCTGCCCAGCTGTCCTCAAGTCTTCCCCCACCAGCGCAGAATAGCGCAGCAGCAGGAGGATGAGAGAGGACGGCCTCTCCTGCCGCTGCATCCCTGCATGCACTGCCCCGCCTCATTTTCCAGGCCCTCGCAGCTGCTGCAGCACCAGCGCTCCGAGCATGCCCACAAACAGCCCGGCTTCCTCTGCACAGAGTGCGGCCGGGCCTTCAACTCCCACAGCAACCTCCGCATTCACCTGAACGTGCACACCGGCGCCCGGCCCTACTCCTGTGGCGACTGCGGGAAGAGCTTCAGCCAGTCGGGAGCGCTGAAGATCCACATGCGGATTCACACAGGCGAAAGGCCGTATACGTGCGACTTCTGCGGCCGGGGCTTCCCCCACCTGGCGGGGGTGCGGGCCCACCTTCGGACTCACACGGGGGAGAAGCCCTACAGCTGCAGCCTGTGTGGGAAGTGTTTCACCCAGTCCGGAGCTCTGAAGATCCACACTCGCATTCACACAGGAGAGAGGCCCTTTGTCTGCAGCCTCTGCGGGAGGGCCTTCTCAAACCGCTCCGGGATCCGCTTCCACTACCGCACAGTCCACGGTCTGTCTCCTGATCAGGATGGGGAGACGGGAGCAAAACCGACGGGAGGCTCTCCTGGGCGTCCGAGAACCCTGCCTTCGACCAGTGCTGGACTCGCCTCGCAGAGAAGCCCTGACAGAACCTCGGCTCCAACTCTTCTTGGGTCCCCAGAGCCGATTGCTGCTGATCATGGCAGCGTCCCACTCAGTGGAAACCCGAGTGGGTCACCAGCAGAGGCAGCCGGTGGCCACAGAGAGGTGCTGCTCTACGCCTGCGAGGATTGCGGCCTGCGTTTTAAAGACGCACCGTCCAGGAATAGACATCAGACCGCGGTGCACTACTCACACGACGGCCCGGAGGATGACAATCAGGGACAGGGGAAGGAGTTGGGGTCGAGTGAAAACATTCAGAATCAAAGCGAAGCTTTCGCACTCCCTTAATGTTTTTCAAATTTTGCCAATTGACAACCGCTAACATTACTGTTTCTATTAGGTTTTGATGTAACAGCCCAATGCAAGTTGCGAGGTGTTCCTGGCGTTTTTACCAGCGGAAAGACTCAAGACATGCTGGAGGGCCTCTGTGCCTCAACTTGGGAGGAGCTGACCCGAATGGCTGGAGAACGGGAAGTCTCTGCTTAGACTGTAACTGTGACCCAATCCCCGGATTACGCAGGACGTATAGGATGGATGGAGGCCAACAAAAACACAAAGTGGTGCTTGACATAAAAGTGAAAGGAAAGTACCGTAATTTACATTTTTTACAAAAAAAAAGGTCCACCTCAGTCACTGCATTGAAGAACTTCTCTTTTTTTTAGGTTTAAAAATCTCAACACCAGATTATTAAACACTTTCTTTTACACCAGCTCAGTCAGATTGGACAGAGAGCCTCTGCGGTCACCAATTTAGAAGAAAGAAACGTCACAGCATTATACTGCCACTGCCATGTTTCAACATGGAGTGTTCAGTGCAATATGAAGTGACGATTATCTGCTAAAGAGCATTTTGAGGGTACCCAGAAAGATTGATTTTGGTCTTGTTTGTTCACAGTCATGTGTCATTCAGTGCTGGTCGATCAGATAAAACCTCGAAAAAAGAAATGTAATAATTTGGGGGTAAAACATGGTAAAAGGTCAAGAGGTGTGAACACTTCAGCGTCCCTGCACCAGCAGGGAGACCGTACTAATTGTTAACCGTGCTGAAAAGGTTTTTGTGGTTCCGCTTAGCTCCTTGTGTTTTGTGCGCAACATTTGAAATCATGTCTTCTGTTATTTTATTTAAAGAGCATTTTTAAACAACAACACAAAATTGACCAAGCCTTCGTTAGGACTGTGGTGGGATTCTACTTAGAAATGCCCGAGACATGTTTTTGATAACATTTTTAATGATTGTGCCTTACTCTGCAGTGAAAGAGGCATAGACTGCACAAAACTGGCAAAAGCTTCAGCGTAAAAAGGTTAATTCAAGGAATTCAGTGTAATTAGTGCCATTTCTTGAAGTTTTTAGTAAGTATTAGAGAATATTATATTTTTATATCAAGTAAAAATGGAAGCAGAGGAACTTGATGCAAATGTAAGTTGTTTAGTGTCGAACTGCTACCTACTCGTAGGAAACGCGTTGAGGCACTTCCTTGACATCAAACCGATGTCAAACTTTTTATTTCGTCTTCAAACCGGTATCTTTTTGCCTTTGTTGTGCCACAATTCCCAAGAACTTTCCACACACAAACTTACGCAAGCTCAGAGGAGACAGCTAGTGGTTATGCATGGTCACTGTATATCATTAACATTGTTTTAGGATTCTGCATTGTGAGCATTCAAGTTTTGTACAAACGAGTAACAATCAATCCACCGTTTCGTAATAACCTCGTTATTAAGACGGATGTGTACGTTTTCTGTAGAACATGCAGCCTCTTGTTAAACATTTTATTGTTTGACTGTATCTCAGACACAATCAAACCTGTAGTTTTTGTTTTTTTTGTGCATTCTTGGAAATAAAAACCAGAAGTACATAGCTTCCTGTATGGAAATGTTTTGGTGTAGTTGTCTCATAGATCTTCATACGATCTGAGTTTTCCGCCCTGACATACTTTTAGTACATGGTGGTGATGGGGGGGTTGTATAAAGTGACTCCTGATGTCCTTTAACGTCTCTCGGTCAGCAGGAGTTTGTCCGGGAGAGCACGCTCTGTGTTAGTGTCCTCTTAAGATGAAAGAGTTTATCCCGTACAAATAAATCCAAGCATTCACAAGGGCTCCTCATATGTGTGCTTTTGCACCAAGCAGTCACTTGACTTGGGCTCTGCGTAGACTCCACTGGCAGGTCGAGGGACGCCGGCATGCGGAGCCGGCGTGCAGTAGCCGTTGAACAGTACCCTATGCGAGGGGCAGTCGTACTGACTGTGGATGGAGGGCGCCTGAGCAGGCGTTCTGTGAGGTAACCTCGTCAAGACGGACGGCTTGTGCTCAGGGGGCAGCTCGCTGAAGGGAGTGGCGTACTCGGGCTCCGGGGGAAGCGGATCGGCGTACTCCGGAAGGTTTCCAGGTGTGTGGTAGTGGCCGCGAGTGAACGGGGTGGTGTAGCCTTTGTCTGACGACGGTCTGAATGTGGAGCCCACCTTCTGTCCGACGGCTGTGACGGCGGGAGCAGCGTAGTCTGGGAGGGCAAGAGAGAGGTTAGGGGGTGACTTTGGTTTGTCACGTGCATCTGAATCAAAACAGAACAGTTCAGTTTAGTAACGTAAAGAGAGAAGAAGAAACGGTTAGATGTACTTATAGAGAGATATATTCTTAGCATTTAGTGTTGGTGATGAAAACGCCACATCTAGTTTCTCTGACAACTTTAACATTACATGGGAAAAGTTAGAAAAATAATTATTTTAATTACTGAAATATACGATGGCTGACAAAACCCTTAAGCCAGCAGCTGACTTTACATCGGGGGTGCCTACACTTTTTGAGCTTGCGAGCTACTTAAAAGATGAACAACCCTGACGGATACATATATCTAGATTTCAGGGGGGTTTGGTGCTGCCCCAACCCTCTAGCGCCTCCAGGCCCGCCTCTGCTAAGAGCCTGTACTGGGGGACTTGCTACGTGACATCGTAGTTTGCCAAGTCGGCGAACGCAAAGCTAACGTAGGGTTAGCGTGTGCATGCGTGCTCAAATGCGCATCAGTTTGCTGCCCAGTATGTACATCAAAAGACATACGGAAGGATGGATGGGGTCATCTACTTCCTTTAATGCCGTGCGATCGACCCGCAATCCTCTCGCGATCGACGTATTGTGCACCCCTGCCTTAGACCTTCACAAGGACGAACAGCCATAAAATTGAATTAAATAACAACGAGCTGATTGTTATAGAGCCGTAACCATGTGGTGGAATGGAAAGTTGAGTGAAAGGAAAAAAGATAAAGACCCCCTTTAGGGAACTGTGCTTTTCAACAAAGTAATTAGTTTAAACTTTATTGTAATTCTACAAATAAACGTGTAAAAACATCAAAGACACTAAAATAAAAGTGCAACTGGTTCGTTTCTGTTAAGACTCTCACATGTCAGATACATTTAGCAAGTTGACTTTAGCGAGTTTCGTTTTGGCCTGTCATAAATGTCCATTTTAAAGCTGAACCAACCTTCACAATGTGTAGCAAGTAATCCTGACAACAAAAAACAATCCTATCGTTTACTAAGGAAACTAATCTGATGGTAAAGCAAAGCTTTATGGTGGGATAAAACAGACAATACTTCTTTGCAGGTGTAGCAAAACAGCACCATCATTTCACCCGTTTTACAGGACAGGACATCCTGAAACCTTTAGCATAAACTTAATTTGCATCATTTGTTACCCTTACTAAACATGATTGAACATGGTTGTTAATTAGAAAAAGTGTCTTTTATATGATTACTTCTAATCCATTATGTCCTGATAATCTTGAGGGAATGAAGTATTTCCTGTTTTTTGTCCATATTGCCAAGCTCTAGTACTATTCAGTCACAGGCTAATAAGCAGCTTCTGATGAATGTTTTGGCCTTTCAGTCCTTCCCTCAGTTGTGATAGGTGTGCAGACCCTTGACTAATCTTACGTAATGATATACTGGACTAATACAATAACAAGGTGGAACCCTCTAAGTATCTTTTTAAAGCCGTTCTCTGATTTGCAGATTTTCCAAGAACATAATTTCATATCTGCTGCTTGGTGGAGCCGTCCCTCGCTCAGTTTTACGACAGGTTCCATTAAACGGACTTACAAGTTCAGCTGGTAATAACTGATTGGGGTCCTCACAAACACTATTTAGCTTTAAGTCGACAGGAACTAAACAAATTTATTTAAGCAGTGTATTTAAAAAACGGTTCGACTTTTAAGGTTCATACTAAATGCCTTCTTGTATTACCGTATGCATATATAACCTTTCCGTTTTGCATTGTTCAGAATATTGGTGAGTCAATGATTGTTGCATTGGTTTAATGTGATTGATGAGCATTATTTATTCATTTAAAAGGCTTTCTTACCAAAAATAAATCTTTTAAGTGTATAAATGGACCCACCCCAGTGGACTCTAGGACTCCGATGTCTAAGACGCATTTCTTTAGTTTCTTACTGGGGATCTGTGTGAAAAACTGAAATACAAGCAGAGGGGCTCGATGAGGCATAGATGGGGCCGCTAAAAGGAGGGTGAAAGTGTGTGCGTGTGTGTGTGTGTGTGTGTGTGTGTGTGGGGGGGGGGGGGGGTTGCCTTTATCAAGCTCCAATTAAAGGGTCTCTTTCAAAGCGGCTCTGCGGTCAAAAGAAAGGAATGTTTATACAGTGGCTGCCGATGGTCTGAGACGCCCGGGCTGGACCTCTCAGGCTGACTGGAGGAAAGACGGGAGCAGCAGAACATGTTCCCCGGTTCTCACCGTTAAGAGGTGGGCTCGGTAGAGCATCGTGCACGTTTCGTACTAGCGGGTAGGAGATCAACTCCGACCGTGGGTACGGGAGGCTCTTCATCTTAAAATCCTGAGAGCCAACTGACGGAGGAACACAAAAAGTCAAACCTGGCTCTTTTTGACTTCAATCACGTTACATTCATGTAGCTTTACTCACCTGTGGGTAAGGCGTTCTTAAGTCGGGAGTCGGTTTTCCTACCAAGACAATATTTATGAAGACATTTAGCAAACTACCTTTTAGTTTATGAGCTTAGAAACAAATACGTTTCTATCTATTATTAGACTGAAAAAAAACTGTTTAATACTGGCCTAATTATTCTTCATTTGTAACGACAGTACAGGTGGGAAGATTTCAGATGTTAAAACTAGCATTTAGTAAACATCGATGTCAAATCACTTTGGGTCTCCTATTAGTGCTCTAGAGTATTTATGGTTTGAATGATGATACAACACCAAACTAAACAAACAAGATGGGACAAACAATAGGTTTACGTCCAAATATAAACGGCAATCTGTAAAATCGGAATATTCCCTCATTTATAGAGCTCCTTGAAAACAAATGTTCAAATCCTGGTTTACTTCAGCTAAGAAATGTTGGGCTTTCCTGCATGTAAATGTGCTGCCGGCTCAAAGCAATCAGATCCGTGGTGAATAGGTCGTTGTCCTGTTACAGGAACTGGATGCGTATGTATACATTTGAGCCTGTATTTATTATTTTGACACTTTTTGGAAAAGAGAATTATATAAATGCTGAGTATGTATAATTTTCTTCTGATTGGCATTGTAGAATGGAAATACCAAATAGATTTTCATTAAAACAACCCGGCAGACGGTCTGAAAACGAACAAAATTTCCAAGTGAAATCAGCAGGATCACGCTGTAAAATACCTTCGTTTCCACCAGATCCCGGCAAATAAACAGCTACCGCACATCACCAGTCCCAGGACCACTCCCACCGCTATGATGACCGTCTGACTGGGGTCTGAAACAAAATATGTGCATAAGAACAGAGTGAACGTTAATGAAATAGACTTTAAACCCAAACTACATTGTTTTTTTCTACTTAAAATTCCTACTTTTTGTTGTTTCCACAAACAGGGTTCTCTCTGTGGGAATAGGTGAGGAGCTTGGCTTTAGGGTGTCCATGTTAAATTTGACAGATGGAGGCACTGTTGGAGAAGAAGCAGTACCTTTACGTCTGTGACACCTGACAGATAGTCTGACTGCGCGAACAGATAATATTTGACTTGGGCAAACAGGATACGCTCACCTAGGGGAGCCCGTGACCTCGGCGTGGCCTTCGCAGCAGAGCAGCCCAGAAGCTGAACCCGAGCAGAAGCTCTTCCGTGCCACCTCAGCGGCTGAAGCCGGACGTGCCGCGCAACGACAGCGGGGAACAAGTTGTTGAGCACTCGGAGGTGGCCGTCTGTGTAGGCCTGAAACACCTGAGAGTAAAACGAAATGGAAAAACAAAGACATTTATCCGCTGTCAAGGAACTCTGGAGGATTTACAGTATACTAACAAATGTGTTATACTTTTGTGTCTCCAGCAGTTCAGCGCTGGAAGTAACATCTAGGTGTTGCAAGGCAGGATCTGTTGCCTTAGCGAGTATTTAAGGAATAGAACCGTGGTCTTTACTCATAGATTAAACTAGCGTCTTCCATTAACTGCAGATAAACTGACTGCATGTCCGACACAGGGCCTATAAGTGCAGGGTGGAACACCGACCTTTTTTTCTTTGCTCACAGAGTCTTTGTAAGTCTTCCAGCTCTTTCTGTCCTTGCTGAATTGCAGACTGTAAGTTTCTATGTAGCTTCCTAATGTTCCCGTTGTCACTAATCCTGGTGGGGGGGAAAAAAGAAAGATGAAGAGGCGTTTAGCTGTTTAGTGTGAATTATGTCTACCCGGTTAGCTGAACCATTATATTTCTGATACAATGAACTCCTCCTCAGGCTGCGATTTTTCTCCCATCATTTTATATTTGCAAAATATTTGCAAAAAATATGTACTCTCTTTTCTATCCACTGAAGCTACACCTGGTTCGATGATTTGGTGTTTAGAGACAGCCACTGGAACTCCAGACCAGGTGTTATTGTTTTTAATTGAAATAGTCCATGGCCCATTACTCGATTCCTAAACTTTTGTCCTAGGTGGCCTAAAATAAAAAAACCTAAATCAATCAGACCTCTGGTAGATTTAGATTTAAAATGATCGTTAATTTTGATCGACACAAAAAGCCCTCCTAGCACGAAGATTAAACAATTTTCTGTAAATATTTTCTCTAAAAGAAATTTGTTTTTAATTAACTGATTACTTTCCAACAGAAAATGGTCCAAACTTAAAGTTTCTTCCTATAGCTCTCCGTCTTTCCTGGGTGAGGTCATTGACCGAGCTGCTGCTGCCAATAACTTTCTTCCAAACAAAGACCTCCCGCTCCATCTTTGTTTACTCTGTCAGGCCTGCCTGTCCTTTACAACGCCTGTTGGTTTTAGGCTCCTGTGGGCTACTTCCTGTTCAAAGGGAGCTCTTCCTGTTGCTGCATGCTTCCTCGGAAAACAGAGATTGCTGCAAAGTCAACCGACCCCATTCAATCGGCTGCCCGTCCTCTGGTACATGCAGCGAAGTCCAATTAAATGATTGTATAATTAGGGTCACACAACGGAAATGGATTAGACAAATAGACATTTTAAATCTTAACAGATGGATTCTATGTAGTTTGAAATGAACATTAGTTATGATGATGTTTAGTATAAATGAATATGAAACGACAAGAGTTATTTAATCAAAAAAACTAAACAAACTTGTTTTTGTATACCTGTCACGGTGCTTCTTTCAGCCAGTTCAACCTCTACCCACGGGTTGGGATCTTTGCTGTCTGCTGTCCACACCAGGAAGTCATGGCTGGTCTCTGTGTTCCTGGAGGCTGAGAACACTGTGTGCTCTTGACTGCTTTTGTCCCAGAACGACGATGCGTTTACAGCAGAGACAGTCAGGATGTTGTTGCATTCTGTTGGGGGAATGAGAGGAAAGGATGAACGTGGGCCATGGTTTTACTTTCTGCTCTGCGGAACTACTTGCCTAATAAATATGTTCATATTTGTTGTGCTATATTGAAGAAAGCAAATAGCAGGGGTGCTATTAAATGCTGAAATTCAGAATAAAACGTCTTATGAAAGGGAAATAAACTCAAGGAATGTAACAAATGTCCTGCTTGAAGGTAAAAAAAGACTCCCACCTCTGCTAAACAGCAGCTTCTTGTCAGATAACGACCCCCTGTCAAAACAGCATCAACGGAAGGTCAAACATGCTGCAGACAAACTTTACAGTGATCTTTTAACCGAGAACACAATTCGGGAGCTAACATTTTAGAGAGGATTCCATTGGCGAACGCAGATTCATAGAGCGTAAGACTTCTCCCTTGATTCACAGTGACACGACCTCCCCAAGCATCAGACGTGGCTCCACTGTGGACAGCAGCCTTGCACAAGACCGAAGTCTGCGGCAGAAAGAGCAAATACAGTGCTTTTAAACTTTAGTTAACTTTTGATTTAGGCATAGTCTGTTGAGGGCATTTGTTCCATTACGTCTCTGTAGCCCTGCTCAGAGTTTCCCCAAACGTCTCCCGGGACGTTCTGACATCCGGCTGGACAATAAACGCTGCGGAGAAGGATCACAGGTGGGAAGAGGTCACAAACAGACATGCAGTGCGTCGCAAAATTATTCACAAACCCTTGAACCTTTGCACATTTTGTCATTTCGGACTATTACATATTTTAACTGATAGACCAACACAAACCAGCAACTAATTACCCTCCCAAAAAAAAAGAAGAAAAAAGTAGAATGTTTGGTTTTCAAAACCTTGAAATACAGCCACAAAATTAAAGTGGAATTAGTTTTTTTTAGATTTTTTTTTTTGTCTTAAATTGACAACTGTAGTAACGCTTCATTCCTTACCATATATTTTTATTAAAAATAGAGCAGTTGTGTGAAAGAAAGTCTAAGGTCTAAAATTGGTGAAAAATTAGGAGCGCTGTTAAATTCGTCAGCCAAAAATAACAAGCCTATAACATCCAATCGAGAAACTTCACAGATCCACACTTCACATGGACGAATCATTAAAAAAAAAAAAATCATTAATTTATGAAAGAAAAAGGCCATTACTGGAAGAAAGTGACAAAAGCCAAGTAGGGAACACAACATATATGTGGAAAGATCCAACTATACATTGCCCTCATTGAAACATGGTGGTGGCAGATGCATGCTATGGGAATAATGCAAAGAACCTGTAAGAGGCTCCAAAAGGGTTAAATCTGAGCAGAGGTCCACCTTCCTTCAGGAACCGGAGTAAATTAAAAATTATGTTTGGAGATTATCTTTGTAGATCAAAATCCATTAAGCTCAGTTCTGACCAGCCCCTCTCATCTCAAGTAAAACATCCCTAAAGTATGATGCAGCCACCACAATCTTTCAATACAAGAATGGTAACTGCAGCAAAAATGTTGTTTTGAAAAGTTTTACGAGGCACAACTTGCTGCTGACCTACAACATAAAACTGAAACATTTTTTTTTCAAAAAAGGTCATAATGCAGCTAAATGACAGAAACTTCAATTGGTTGAATGTTATCCATGTGTTTGTATCATGCTCACCTTAAATGCTGAACGCTAAAATGGGATCCTCTTTGTAAACAAGTGATCAAATCTAAAAAAAATAAAAAATAAAAATCAAATGCTTAAAATAATAAACACTAATAGCGACGGTATGTAACCCAGCAGCATGAGGCGCTCAGTGTCTATGGCTTACGCAACATTCACCCCCCCCCCGCTGACATACACAGAAAACCATACAACACAGCTTCAAGAAGAGACAGTTTGGCTCGCTCCCAGCGTGCTACATTAGGAGAAAGACAGTAATCTCTGTTAACGTGACTGAAGCCTTTGTTTCTGTTCTTTTGGTCACAGTAACGAGTCTCGCCAGCAGCTCTTCGGCCATCACAGTTAACAGATACTGGTTTGTGTCTCTGCTCCAGCTCCAGATGCTGCTGGATTTTTTTATTTTATTTTTTATAAACAGCACAGTGAAAAACAGGAAACTGTGATACATACTGTGAATGCGGAGAACCTGAGTGCTGAACGATCCTTTATTCAGTACACAGCATTGTCTAAAACATCCTAAAATTGAATTCATGAACAAAAACACCTACAAACCTGAAATTTCTACCTCATGGGTATGAAAAGAAGAAGAAGAAAACCAAGGATGTTGAACGACCCAATTTAGCCGGTAAAAGCAGAATTACTCCGATGCCAATAAGCTGGGACACACACACACCAATACACGGGTCCATTTATACAAGAACACACACAGACACACACACACGTAAACACTAACAGAACGGTGACCATTAAAATAAAAAAACTAAATTAGCGAACGCTTGTAAAAAATCCAGACAGCTGCTTATCATGCATTAAATGAAACTAGGATTGATCCTAATGCCCAATAAAATGGAGCGGATTAGTTTTTTATCGCCGCTGAACTGGGAGGCACAACAAAATGAAACGTGTTCCAGTTGAGCCACAATCGAAATCACAGAAATGAAAACGGTCATTAAAAAGAAAACAACACAAGTAGGTAACATAGAGAACAGATAAAGCTGTGTTATTTGCAGTGCATAAAAAGAGTCAACTAAAAATGTACAACTAAGGGTAAAGCAGAGGAGTAATATAGAAACAATTTACTCCAGTGCATTTGTCCTGTAGCCGAAAAAAGGAATCGCTGCAGCCGTACCTGGATGCTGGTCCGTTGCGTAGGAGAGCTGAAAACCTCGTCCGGAGCGGTGCGGGCCAGACATGAACGTTAGCGTTACTTCGTTGGTTTCAAGAGTCACATTACTCATAGTTGCATTAAGCTTCCCACACACTGGGCCTGAAAAAAAATAAACACCCAGTTTAAGTACAGAACATCAACACCGGGCTCATTTATAACCCTTGAGTTGTGTTACAATTTTTGTCAAGTTCTGGGTTTTACTTTTTCTTTTTTTAATCAAAATCGAAAGACATGCAATTGTTTTTCTGTCCCCCCCAGGTCAGGTATTTGTAAAAGTAAAATTAGCTGCAAACCAAGCTGCAGGTGTTGTGAATACACTTCTACAAACTTTTTATAAAGATGGATTTTTTTTTTTTGGACACCCTTCTTGATGCAATTATAGAACTAAATCTAAATAAACGTCTGTACAAAGATTACAGAAACTCGTGTGGCTCTTCATGAAGTCCGACACAGCTGTAGGTGTTTTGAGCAATTTAAATTTCTGTACTTGTAAAGCTTTAAAAAAAAATAAAGAAATCTCAAGAGACTTTGAGATAGCAACTTTAGCAACAAAAAATTGACTTTGCGGGGCTGAAAACTAAAAACTACCATCGTTGTCCTTCTATTTTACAATTGTATCAAGGTTATTATTTTTTATGTACGTTTATAGGACAAATGTTGTTTTTTGTTGGCTTTGCATTGTTTATAAAGGTTGAAAAAGTTCAATATTGCAAATATATCTAGAAAAAGACTAAGTAGATGTCGTTTAACGTTTTTCCTTGGACTTTTGATCATTTTTCTATAATTTTAAGTCCACCCCGTGACACATTATTCATTAGAACATAAAAGACCAACGTGATGTGATCATGAGGCATTGTGTTGCTATTAGCCTTTCATGAAGGTATAATCTGGAGACAGATTGATGATGCCCAAAAATGATGAGTCCCAGATCCGGTACTTTTCAAAGCACACACTGTAAGCTACACATGACTGAGTCAAAAGAAAGAAAAATGCCTTTAACATCATTAATATACAAGGGTTTGATCTAAATTAAAAGTATAATATAATAGCTATTAAATGTGGTCGAAAAATGTTTTTTCACATCTTTGAACAGAGTGATTTTCTTACTTTTCCTTCAGATCGATTCTTCACTAAACCTCCTTTAACTCATTATGTTGTCCAATAAAACCCCCTCATTTGAAAGTAGATGCAGGGAAGTGACTCTGTACTCTTATTCACAATCAAAAGCAAACAAATTAGCTATGAGTAGACATGATTTTGAGCTCTTACTGTTGGCAGAGGGAAAAATCATTTCTGTATCTTTTAAAGACAATAAATCCCGCTGTATCAGCTTTCTCAGTGAAAGGATGTCTTTACAGAACAAGACAAAAACTGTGAAGGTTTTGGGGCTTAAAGAAATCCCACGATTGAATCCAAACACAAACACAAAAAAAAAAAAACAGTTTAACACAATACATTTATCTCCTTAATCTCCCAACTTTGATTTTTGGTGAGCTGTCAAGAGTCTATAGCCTCACAACACAACCTGATAAAAGCTGGTTGTAAAAACGTACGCGTGTCTGTTGAAAAAAAAAAAAGGGGGTTTGTCTCCCATGGCTGTTTCAGCTGAATGGCATACCACGACCCTGGAGTCAAGCTGCGAGATCTCAAATTATGACCTGGAGCAATAACATCTGTCGGCAGGTATTATGTTAAAAACGCTGACTGGCGTCTGAGATCAGTGATGAGCAGAACGACACCGTAGACGATCACAACGACATTCTATTTACCCTCTGGGATTAATAAGATGCTTATTTATGCGATTGATTACCCAGTCTCCGTTCTCCGCTCTTGCCGGTGATCACAATCGAACCATTCCTGCAGCCGGGACTGCTCTCAATGTCGAAGTCTCCGAACAGCAGCCGCAGCGTCCGGCCCTCCTGCACACGGAGCCTCCACTTACACCAGGCGTTACTGGGATAGGTGCCGGGATAGTTGGGAGAGGCTAAAGTACCAGACTCTGCTCCAAGGAACGAGTGTCCACAACTGTCACCTGCAGTAAAGCGAGAACAGAATTAAGACAGCTGTGAAAATGAATAAATTAGTCAGCGTTATTATGGAAAGAGCTGGAGACAAAAAAAAGAGTTTCTCATAATTATTTATATCTTTTGAACTTCCCTCGAATAGATGAATCACCATGTTTGTCCATAACATCAAAACTTTATGAGAAATGATGACTTATATAGTCTTTTACTCTAAAACCAGCTGTGAGAAATTCCGAACGCTGAACTTTAGGCCAAGGCAGGACGTCTTAACCGCAGACGGCTTTGTCATGAATTTCCCAAATCGAATAAGCGGAATATTAAGGGCTTTGCTAAAGAATTATTTCAGAACGGATGCGTAGCAAGTCTCATCAGAGCCGGCCCCGCAGACCTCAACATGTTTATATTCATAACTGAGTGATGACACAACAAACTGGGGGAGAAAATTCCTTAGGTCTTATAAAGGCTGTTTGACCCGTGAGCTGGACAGATTGCTAAAACATATCATAAAATAATCATTATATAAATAACACTGGATATATTTTTGTACATAATGGTTCCTTTGGATTTTGGTACAAATCCATGTTTTTATAAAGAGATATAAAAGTAAAAGCAGCTTTCCTTTTTTTTTTTTTAAGTAGAATAATTGCTTTTGGCAGAACTTTAACGTTTTTGCTTCATTTCGATACATTTGAATAGAAATCAAATCATGTTTCTTTAAAAATGATTTTCAAAAAGGTCATGTTACGTTTTTCGGCTCCAGACGAGTTTTATTTAGATGGACTGAAGGTTCACTGGACCCTGTTGTTAATTTGTCACATCCTCTGACCTGTGAGTGCGCTGACTAACATTTCTACTGGAAGAGAAAACACAAATATTTAGATACCTAGTCTAATGTTCATACCCATAATAGAACAGAAATTAGTCAGTTCCCAGTGGGGCTTACATGGAGGTTAGCGTCGAGGAAGCGGTTTGTGCAAATCCGAATGCATCACAAAAAAAAATTCTGGCAGTGACATGTTCCCGGAATGGTCCAAAACTTTAGTAAGAGACGGAGGCCAGTCTGAGCCTAATCATCACCCCCTCCACCATCCAGGTCTTCCATATAAGGCTCCCAAACCCCCAGATAACCTTCAGCTCACCCTTTGTCACACATCCTGCATCACCCCCCCCCCCCCACCCTTTCACTTCCCAGCAGCTCTTCAAATCCCACCACAAACCTTTGAATGCTGCTGCCCCCCTCCTCATCTCCCCATAGGATTCTCTGGAAATGCCAAAGTGACATGCTGTTGCTGTGGGCACCAGAGCATGGATCTGTCACCTTCTGGTTTGGAAAAGAGGGGTTTGGGGGGTGGGGGGTGGGCACAAAAGCAGCAGTGCTGGCTATATTCTGAGTGGCGGGTAATTGTCTCCTGCTGGCTGAACTCCTTCACCTGGAATCATTCTGGCAAATCCGTCTGTTTCCGATTTCACCACGCAGCGACTCGCAAAAGTATTTATACCCCTAGAACCCTGAAAAACCACAAACTTCAAAGCGTTTCATTGGTTTTATGTGATAGAACAGCTGAAAGTGATGCGTAATTGGAAAGTGCAAAGAAAATGAGACATACTGGCTATTAAACTGTATCACACATAGAGATCAAAAAGGTGTGCTTTGAAACTACATTTCAACGCAATTTCCTCTGATGCCCCTAAATAAATTAGAGATTAAATACAAATAAAAAAGCAACAGCGTAATAATAATAAAGGGAAACACTCGTGTGTAAGCGGTTGAACAAGTCGTGTTGGAGGGTTAAGTTAAGGAGCCTTTCACTGAACAGACTCTGTATTCCAATAACAGTCTCATGGAGAGGATGTTCAGGGTTGTCTGTGATTTTCTTGATTTTAAGTCAAATCCGTCTCTTCATCATCATCATCATCATCTCCGGAGATTGCACATTTTTCCCTCAGAACAGACCCATCCTTCTTTACCAGGTTGCTTTTTTGGTCCTTTGCTTTGATGCTGCTACCCCAACATCAATATCTGCCGCAACAACAATATCATTATCGGATATCGATATCGGTCCAAATTTTCATATGGGTGCATACCTAGTAAAAGTATAAGGAAGAAGGACAAAAAGTAAACCATGAAGGTATAGTAGCAAACAAGTAAAACAAGGTACCCATGTCACCTAAAACCAAACTGAAACCTTCCTGTCCTACTGAACATTAACCAACAGCATCAGGGAACTGTGAGTAGGTTTCTTCAGAATTGAAAGAGGGGCTAGTCAAATGACACACCGGAAACACAGCCCCCAAACAAACTGAAAAGCCATGCATTGCTTTCCATCCGTTTCACAACTATGCACTACCTGCATGTGTTCAGCTTGTCCTGACCAGTTCAGGACATCCACAAAACAGGAACTTGAGGGCAGCTGCTCGGCTGAATCAAAAGCGCACCGGCAAATGCTGCTTTTCACACTTAAGTTCGTTTTTATTTTCTCCTTTGTTTTAGCTGGCAGGTCCTTACAGGTCCGCGTTAGCAGACAGGATGTTCACCTGTCCTACCTGTCAATGCATAGGATTGTCTCTTACAGTGTGCCAATCACGGCAGTGTGAAAACAGGCAGAAATAGACCTCCCGAGGAAAAAAAAAACCCTGTCCCAACCAACAATCTGCCATTTCTCCTGGACTAAATCAGCTTCTGATAATATGAAAAAACCAAAGCCAAAGAGCCAGACGAAAACAACAATGAAGAAGATTTGTGGCATTGGCCGTGTGTTGTAGTCATAGTCTACAGAAGCAGTCATTTGTCTCTCTCTGCAACTTTGTGTGTAAACATGGTCAGTGTGATTCATGCTATGGGCTTGAATGCAGTCGGCGGGGAAAGCTGGGAGCAGCAGGTAAACACATGGACAAGGGGAGAACATGCAGGGAATCTTTCCATCAGATCCCATGGGCGCCCTTTGTACCTGTGGTGCCGCATGAAACACGGCATTCCTGCGGGATTACAACAAATCATGTCGGAATGTTTTTGCAAAATGTAAAGCAGGACAATTGTCATTAAACACGCTGACGGACCCATTTCAAAGATCAGTCAGCAGGTTGGGATTGTTGAACATTAGTGAAGCTTAAGAATGCCAGAACACATTACAACCAAAACAAGCGGGGAAGTGGACCCGTTTTTTCTTACCTTCCTGACAGAAAACGCCAGCTAAACAGAGGCTGAAGGTGATCCAAACTCCAGCAGCAGGAAGCTTCCTCCCATCCTCGCTGTTTCTGCTCATCCCAGGCATGATTTTATCTGCTCTGTCCGAGAAGCCGCATACCTCCACGGCTCGACTGTCGCTACAACGAAAGAAAACTGCCAGAGGAAAAAGTCCTGTGGTCATTCACTATTGGTCACGACCCCCAAACTCGACTTCCTATTGGTTGGCGCGACTGCCAATCAAAACGCGCAGCGCATTCCTTTCCTTGACCGATCCAAGTGTGTCTATTTGTTTACTTTGTTATAGTGGTAACTATATTACTGAACCACCTGATTAAATGTTATGTTTGCTATATGATACTATATATTACTTGCATCAGAAATAAATTAAATTAAATTGACTTTTATACTTTAACACAGCAAGGGAGTTTAAAAAAAAAAATCAAAGGAAAAATTACAGAATTAAATAATATATATATATATATATTTTTTTTTTTTGCATAAAGCGCTTATGTCTAAACAATTATATCATCCTCCAGTTTTTAAACCACTCAGGAGGCCGTTCATAAAAATATTAAACAAACAAGCAAAAACGTTCCACCTAATCCACAATGCAAACATGTTTGCTTAGTAAACACATGCAGTGGAGCTAAGAAGCTACAAGTGGGGGAGGGGGGGTTCCTTCTCCCCTTTTTTTTAACGTCCGTTTTAGTGATATTTGAATATAAACCCTTGTGTACATTTCACACAAAAGCAGCAGATATTTCTCCATGTTCATGCTTTTGAACGTTAGATGTCCACCTAGAGGCAAAAACTGCCCCCTGCTGGTGAAACGTCGGCAACGACCGAGAAGCAGAACTACGGAAAAACAATATGATTCCCACATATTATTAGTTTAAAAAAAAAAAATTATTGTACTTGTGCAATATATATAAGTTTAAATCGTTTTTGAAAATAAAGACTGAACCGAACCGCGGGGTTGCCTAACGAGAGTTTGACCGAGTTTCGCATCGCGTGCCAGTTGAGCGCTTCCCGTGACCGACGCTCTTGAGGCTGAGAGTCGCCGCCGCCTCCGCAAACACGCAGGGGCTGGCGACCAGTTTTTACTGTGTACGCTGTTTATTTTAGAGAGTATCAGTGAATATCATCGGATCTGGACCCCCCCTTTTTGTGCGTGTGTCTGGAGGCTTTGTGGGAGGGGAAGGCGCGCGCGGACAGACGTCAGCGCGAGACCGCGAGGAGGATAAAAAAGAGACGCAACTGTCCTGGAATGCTAATCCAACACTAACACAGGTTGGGTTTAGTTTATTATTGTCTTATTATATACTAATACATTTGTGGAACTGCCATAAAAAAGATTAAGGCTTTTTTGTGTCGCTGTTAAATCTTTAAGATCATTTGCTTTTTACTGCTGGACTGTAACTAGCCTTTATTGTGAGAAGAAAAGAAAAATAAATTAGCTTTCCAATCACCTGTTTCCCCCAAATGAGAGGATAATGCTTCAGTTATTGTTGTCTAAATGTAATCTACGGGCATCTGTTTGCTGCAGAAATGTCGAAAATATGCTGCAAAGTAGTCTTATGCACCTACTTGTGAAATATATTAAACTTCTAATGTGGTTTAATAATGCCAGTGTAAAGTCCTAACTGCCAGATGTCTAACCTATGCAGTTTGTTTAGTGTAGTTTGTATTGGTTGTAGTTCTGATGCATAAACAGTCCTGATTATCATTGGGTATAGATATGAGATGGTCACTCCTGTTCAGTAAATTCTGTGTATTTGGACACTAAAAAATGTCTGATGAGTGTTTTTAATTTGTGATTTTTATACTCGAGAAAATGTATTGCTCTATCTCAAGAACACACAGACAAACCATGATGCTGCCACCACCCTATTTAACTGCAGATCTGGTGTTATTTTGATTATGTGCTTTGGTTTTTCTATCAATCATTCTACGTAGACCAGACTAAATTCCTGCAGTTTCTTCTCTTTTCTCATAATTCTTCCCAATTACTAATATGTGCAATGGTGTTTGTGTAATGCATTAAATTGTTTTATGCCTTTGCCTGTGATTTATACATTTAAACATTTGAAGACAATTTATAGTGAGAAAACAGTTAAGTCCAAAATTATTCTGAATTATTTACCATGTTCTTCTGACAAATACCTTAAAGAAACCAAAGAGAAATCACCAGTTACCTGAGAAAGTTATATCATCTTTTATTATATCCCATTTTGGTACAATTGTATTTTTTGTCTCTTTTCCTGGCAAATATTATTTTAAGTCTTTTATAACCTCTCTGTAAACTACGGCTTTTGCAAAACAAAGAGACAATATGAACAATTAGAAAATTTTTGCTGACAAAAAATCAAAACCCACTTCCTGTGCGATTAAAGAAATTTATGTTTTTATTTTTTTACTTTTGTGGATTGTATGAAACATACCACTTTACAGTTGGAAAATGTTCTCGTATCATCTACTTAACTCTGAACACTTTTGAGAGGAACTGAGCATATGCTTTAAGTGTAAGAAGAAAAAAAGTGGGCAAGAGTTACTTTAATCTTTGTATGAGCTGATTCTCACACGCTTCCATGCTATGTTAACTCAACAGGAAACCTGTTCTCTTGTTCTATAGCCCTACTTGGAGATGTGATGGCTGCTGCAGCAGAGGTCACTGATCCTTCAGGACAAGTCATTATGGTTAAAACAGAGGATGGGGGCTGCAGGGGCAACAACCATAGGAGACTGCAGCAAAATGGGTAAGAAGATTATCTGCAGGGGTTCCAGTCAGCTCAGTCTCTTTGTTTCAGAAACC
>JAVLVB010000117.1:1287155-1303223 GCA_032876305.1 Orestias chungarensis | reverse complement strand
TTATAGTACATTTAAAGAAGGGCAATGTGCTCAGAAAGAAAAGGAAGAGTTATTTTAATATGTCTGCATTTGTCCCCCTCTGCAGGGTAAACCATGACAGTGTCGGCACTGCTACCACAGTTTTAGCAATAGAGACTTATCAAAGTAAGTAAGGACATGCAAACCAAAAGTTTTATCCATATAAAACTTAATACAAAAAACGAAAACAAAAAAATCTTGTTTAATATTACGGAATCATTATCTACAGTACTAAATATTACCTTTGGGTGGCTAATCTCACGGCTCTGAATGAGTAGATTTGATTATTCGGCGTGAGAGATCACTGTTTTGTTTTTTGCCGTGTCCCATAAAGCCGACTGTGATACCGACGGAGCAGAGATAGAGTATGGCTACCCCATCACCTGTGGAGACAGCAGAGCCGTGCTGCTGTTCAAGAAGTTCGTCTGTCCTGGAATCAATGTACGGTGTGTTAAGGTGGGTAGATATGCTGAAGCCAAGGAGAATCGTTCACATCCAGCTCGTACGTTTCTTCTTGGCATTTGAATCCAAGACTAATTATGGTAAAAAAAAAACTTTTGTCCTGGGACTACAAGTTGAACTCCTACCAAACAAACAAACAAATAAAACAAACAAACAAACAAACAAAAATAAACAGGCACATTTTTAGTGAATATGTTGAGCTGTGTTATATAAACAAATATTAGTACTATTCCACTACTACGATTAATACTATTCTCTCTTACAGAGCTCTTAAATAATGATTATTAAGCTAAGAATAGGCCTCCTGGGATGACATTGTTCAACGCTGGATGTTCACTGTCTCAATCCTGATAAACATGCAATATAGAAAAACATGGAGGCTTGAAAAATAATGGATGGACTTTTAATTTGGGAAAGAATTTGACATTTCAAAAACAAATTCTTGCACACCTTCCCCAACATAAGACATTTTAAGTTGTGTCAACATAGACAACACGTGTGAAAATAAGTTTTCAGCTGCTTATTATTAGGAGAGGTAATGACGGACTGCTTTTCTGGTCTTTTTTGACGTAAGATAAAACAACGTATTACAATTTTAAAAAGCTGACCTTTTTTAATAGACTTGTATCCCGGTGTTGGTTTACTTTAATGATACTACGGAGGGAAATGTGCAAGATGGAGGGATTTGGGAGGAGACTGCAATGTGGGAGCGCTGTGAGAGAGAGTTGGATTGGGTCTCAGCACAGAGGTAATGTAAATATTTGCCAGAGCTTATGTGTAAGGAAGAAATAATCTGCCATGGAGAGATTAGCAGAATCTCGGGGTCAAGAGTTGCAGCGCTGGGTTGTTGTGGCAAAGATTGTTCCAGACAGCATATGGTCTTGCACCGACGGAGGGTGATCCACAGAGGGTTTGGGACGGAAAAGATGGTCTCGTGCTGCTGGAGAGGAGAAGAGCGGAAGATGGAGAAGAACATCACATGGATCGATGGAGAATTCAGGGTTGAGAAACTGATAAGTGCAAGAAAACCACTGCAGGAAAGGAAGCACCGGTTAAGAATAAGCACTGTGAACTCAGCTGGAGAATTCATTCAGACGTGACAGGCTGACGTTACGACTTTGTAGAACACTGGATGTCTGGCGTCGGCTCCTCTAATACTGACGGTGATGATCCCGGAATGCAGTTTCATGACAAGACAAGCTCCTGTTGGCAGCAGTGGCTCCCCTGATTGCATCTAGTGGATCCCTGCTGATGGCAAAGAGGAACAGCCCAACAAAACAAAATAATCACAAAGTTCCCATTTCCTGATGTTTTTTTGTTTTGTTTGTTTTTGTAGAATTCTGGGGTGTTTTGTTTGTGTTGTGCTTTTTTTTTCATGCCTGTCCTAGGTTGCAGATCTTCCAGCAGAGGGTGCAACTGAGGTCTTGTGCTGCAGGTCTCAAACAACCTGTCTGCCCCAAAAAGTGCTATTGTCACTCAACTTGGTTCAAATCTCCACATGGACCATTTCACCCACACTCCACTCATTCCTCCCTGACAGACATCCACACTTCAGCAGTTTAGATTCATATTCCCTCGCTCATATCTCATCTTTCCCTCTACCAGTGTTCCCGATGCTCCCTTCTCAAGGACAACATCTCAGTATTATTCATATAATTGTATAATAAGCCTTTTAAAACTTACGGCACTCTTGCATGTAGGTCAGAAGCTTTACTAAAACCATGACATGTTTAAATGCTGAATCCTGATTTATCGCTGAAAAACATTTTCCTCCAGATTTCAGTGGGACTAGGTTTTATTTCTTCTATCTATAGCCCATAGTAGTTGTTTTTTCTTTCACAGGATAACTCCAACGTCTGTTTCCAGTTTTCTTCTGGCATTACCTCCACTTTTTTTTGTCGTGCATTTCTGTATTTGGAGGATATATGACTTTTAGCTTCTGGTCCCTTTGTGCTTTGACCTTTGTTGCCTTTGGTCCACCTTTTTTATTTTTTACAACCTTTCCAATTTGTAGCTGTCACAATTTTTTTATACACAGCCGAGTGTACGCGTACACTAGGTTGAATTCCCACTTCGAAAGACTTTTACACGTTTCTTTTCGTCATTCCAGCTGATGGCTCTCCTGTTGGGGGAATGGTTTTCCGTCAAAAAATATATATTCAGTTCACATTTTTCTAAGCACATTTTCCAAAGCTAGAAAGTTAAGAAGAAATGGCTTAGTGTCCAATCTGGGATTTGTTTTCTTTAAGAAAATGATGAATTAGGATCTTTCAAAACGCCCATAGCTTTTAGTGTGTATCCTAACCCATTAACTCAATGCCTATATTTCTTCTATGGTTGGTTGAATTTTAAACTATTGAACAAAAGGTGAGAGAATCTTTACACGGGTTAACAGCCTGTTTTACTTTTTATGCGTCTGTTTACATGGCATAAATTGCCCTTTTCTTGATTTTTACAGTTCAATGACCAGCTCATTAGTCCCAAGCAGTTTGTGCACTTGGCAGGAAAAGCTACTTTGAAGGACTGGAAAAGAGCCATACGAGTGGGAGGTGTTATGCTCAGGTAAGCCTATAAAACATTAAAGAAAACATCTGTCTTTCGGTTTACAACCTTCATTTTCACTTTCTTGTGTGCACAAAGCATAAAGTATTCAGACCTTTAGTATTGTAAATTAATAATGTTACAATCACAGGTTTCAATGCATTTAATACGGTGTCTTCTTTGATAGACCAATAATTAAAACAATAAGAACCGCATGTATGGAGAGAACATAGGCTCACTATAAGTAAGGTATGTTGTGTGTCTGTACAACTAACTCTCTTTATTATTCATACCCCCTACATAAAATCAGCTGCAACCAGCCTAATAAATAAATGTGTGCAATGGAATCCTAGCATATACACTGTTTTTTAAAGGCCTCAGATGTTATATTACTGAAAAACAACCAACAGCACACCATGGCAACTGTAGAGAATCTGCAAAGATCACAAAAATAAACATTAGAAGTCCCTTTTGGTGTTTTTCACAGACCTTGAGGGAAGCACAGCAAAGGTGTGGAAGGAGATTCTCTGTTCAGACGAGACCAAGGACCCACCAAATCAATCCGAACACACAATTCTCCCTTTGATACATGGAGATGCTTTTCTTTAGCCTGGAAATTAAAGTAGATCAGAGTTAAGAATGGTGATCAGAACCCCATTTAAACAGGACAATCACCCTAATCATGGAGCCACAATTGTTTTGAATAAAGCATATTAATCTAGAGGTATAGTCAAGTCATAAATCCAAAAGAGTTTGTGGAAAATCCTGAAAACAGCCGTCTTCATTCAATCTGACTAAACCTGAACTGTTTTTAGTTTTGGGAAAGTTGTTCGAGAGAAAAGCCAAAACACTTGAAGGGAAAGATCTTTCCACAAAATACTGTCTTATGCAAATGCATCCAACACCGGTCACATTTCTCTTTGTAAAAAAAAAGTTTGTTCCTTCTATTTTAAATATTCATGCTACATTCTGTTGGTCTACCACATACACCCCCCAATAAAAACAGGTGAGGTTTGTGGTTTTTAAGTGTGACAACAGGATTTAAAAAAAGCGTGTTTGAATAATTTTACTATTCAAAGTACTCAACAACCTACAGGATCTGCTTTATGTGACATCTAACCGCCCCTCTCTGTTTTTGTGTCTGTCTGAGCCTACATTCCAGAGGGTAGTGGGTAATCACAAGTGTGATTACTGCTGGATCAAATGGTTCACATATAAGCTTCCACGCAGCACTTCTCACCTCCTTATCATGTTTGCACTTGCTGTTGGTGTTGCTGGGAGGCAACATACAAAACTCAACAGGCAGTATGCTGCTCTGTTTATCGTCGTGCCTCCTGGGGCCCTGACCAATGAGCTCTGCATCAGAGAAAATGGGGAAGCGAGAAAACAAAGCAATGTTTTCTCAGTCACTTTGGCGTGTTGTTGTGACCCGCCTGTCCCATTTGCAGGAGAATGATGGACTCTGGCCAGATAGATTTCTACCAGCACGCTTCAGTGTGCAGCGGCACCTGCCGCTGCACCAGGCCCGATGTGCAGATGAGCAGCACGCGGCCTCCTCCTGGGACTTTGCCGCAATCAAGCCCGTTGCGTTTGGCCCAGCTGCCTACTGCGACAGGTAGATTGTTTTTATACCCACCACATAAGCTTAAAATACTGACGTATCGCTTAGATAAGTTCTACACTAACAGAACATGTTCAACCCTTTTAGCCGGGGTAAGCAGAAAGGTCTGCCTTGTTCCTATTTAAGCAGTAACTGGGGATGCAGTGGCAGTGGAAGAGCCTTCGGAGGAAATGTTCGGAGCGGCAAGAGAGCAAAGTAACGACGCAAGACCACGTTTAAACTCCTCAGCGATCAACGGACATCCTGCCAAGATAAAGAGAGACGACTCTCTTGGTAAATAAAGGATAAAATAGTTTGAATGGATGTGATGTTTACCTCTTAATTAGTCACTTGGTACGGACACTTTGGTCTCTGCTTTCATTCACCCATCTATCCATCCATTGTCTTCTGCTTATCCAGGGTCAGGTGGTGGGGTTACACTCTGTTCTAATAACACATGTATATTGAAACATGTGAGTATCTATATGTAAAAATGCCCAAAATTTTACACATGGCTTATTTTAAGAAGCACTAAAAACCTTTCAATCAAGTAACCTTACAATCCATAAGGGAAGTAAGGTCTCCAGACAAGCATTGCCCTATGTGAACAGTGATCGTCCCCTTTGTTAGCCCATCAATTAAATCTGATTAACCATGTTTTTTTATTCAGTTTTGTTGGCCACCCCCAGATCTGATTATGGCCAGACGGAATCATTTAAACTAAAGCTGTATAACAACAGGAAGTAGGCCAGAAGTGGGTAAGAAGAAGGGGTCTTTTGTGGGACAGATTCTTAAAAAGATTTACACAAGGTTTGTCCACCCATCGCTCTCGTGTCTTGCCTCTCGCAACTCCAAAAGGTTTGACCTCTCTGACACGGGCGAGCCCGCAAACCTCTGAATCGGCAGTTGTGGGGACGCTCCTGCCGACTTGTCCTTTAAAAAGTTGCTGACCGCTGCCAGGGAAAGAGTCGTGTCCATTATATAAAGTGGCCAGCAGCAGCTGACATTTCCAGGCGTGGGCTCTTTACTTGCCGGGGCTGCAGCTCTGATTTAAAGGCTTTTGAAGGTGACCTGATCAGGGCTCAACTCAGTAGGTAGAACGCCGCGGCGATGACACCCTGAAAAAGCAGTCTGAAGCGCCCTCGCTGCATGTGATTGTCACCAAGTTTTGAAAGAGTGGATCATTCTCGGCGAGCTCATCCTCTTCAAATCTGGACATAATTTTCATCATGGAGGAATAAATTAAACAAATGAATGTAATGGCAACTGCTAAACTTTCAAATACTTTACCATCGTGAAGAAAAGTTTAAGCAAACAACAGTGGGCATACATTAATTTCCCCCCCAAGATAACACAGTTAGCATGCTTTGCACTTCATTACTCTAACCTAATTTCTGTTTTAATACGTTTTGAGCCCATTTCAAGTTATATTTCATTCCCCTTCCCATCTGTTCTGCCCTCTTGACTGTCTTCAGAGAGCTACTCTTTCTTAACCCATTTTCCTGCTATTTCCTCCCAACATCTGTTGCTTATTTAACACAGTCTCCCTTTTTCTGCTTTGTGAATAGTTTTATCCATCTATGACATCTACTTCTCTATTCCTATGTTTTTTTACTTGAATCCACATCCCCGAATGACACTTTGCTTCTTCTTTCCTCCAAAGCTATCAAATATTAATTAATATTCTTTTACTATATTTCGTGACTTTTTTTTAGCAGCCCTCACTGGAAATCATATCTTCATGTACATCAAATCTATACTGGTGCAATAATGGCCTTCTCAAATTTCTCTGTGACCGTTTCGGAACCTTTTAACAGAAGAGGGCAAACGCACAGATTTCCTATCCTGTAACTGATCCTCTTTAGACGGAGTGTTGGGATTTTGGCGGAGCGTAGCAGAGTCCGGGCTGATGGGGGACGTTCTGTCTGGTCTCTACGCCAAAGTAAGGACCGCTCTTGAAGGTATGGAGCTTCGCAGCGAGAAGGGCAGCGTGCAGAAGACGGGTATGTTCCCAAAGTTTGTCAACTAATTCCTGTACTCTGTCTTGGAGAAAAACAAAGTGTTTGTATATTTGTATTTTATTGGGATGCTCTATCAAACAACGAGTCGACAGTGTGAAGTGGAAGGAAAATAATTAATCTATTTCACCTTCCACATTAAATTCAGTGCTATCAGTTGCAAATCAATCTAACGTTAAAACCGGCTTTTCTGTTAAGAGGATTTTTGGGGGAAATTAGCAAACAAACAGCATCTCAGCAAAGAGACGCGTCAAAGATAAAGTTGGGTAGAAGTTGAAAGAAAAGAAGATTTAGGCTACAAAATTTTTCCAACATTTGAACAAAATAATCTCACAATCATCATAGTACAACTGCATAACTACTAAGACATGGATGTCCACTTAAAGTGATGGGCAAGCAAGGAAAACACACAAAAAAAAGAGGAACAGCCAAGGTAACTCTAAAAGAACTGCAGAGATTTACAACTCAGGCGGAAGAAGAATATGTTCACTCCATATCTATGCCCCAGTACTCTGGGGCATAGATATGGAGTAAGGTCGCTGTCAAAAAAACTCTAGCATTCGTATTCGTATTTATTTGTCAATAAAGTTCTTGTACCCAAAATTCTTGTGAAATATTTGTAAGTCTGAGGGTAACATCAAACACAGCCCGCTCGGGGTACAGTAACTACTTGTTTATATAGAGATATATGTTGATCTTTCCTGTGATGCTTTAAAATTTGGAGCGGGCTATGTTTGATGAGATCACGGATCAATTACTCCGCCCAGTGACGTCATCGTAACAATTTTTACTCGTGCCAACACTATGTAAATGTAAAATGTAATGGTTTAAATGCTTTTATATACAGTATATGATCTAAAACATGTTTAATTTAATATGTTTGTTTGTTTTTGCAACATGTTCTGAGTCTGTTTTCAACACATATTTGTCAATAGCTGTAAATATTTGCTCAGTTTGGATTATAGAAAATACTTATTGCAAAGTCTGGCTTGTTGTTCATTGATGAACAAAACTGCCAGTAAATAAATACATATTTAAATCTGTTTGTATAGTGAAGGTGTGTAACCTTGAAAACCTTATTTCACTTAAATGTACACAATTAAGTACATTTCTTTAGGTATACTTTAAATGTTGACATACTTTAACATATATACAAACATTGAAATGTAACTGAATTGTGTCTTGTGACATGACCAAAACCAATTTTATAATTACTTTAGATAGATTTGGTTGTGTAGCAAGTTAAGAGACTATTTCAGCTGAAAGGAGCAGTGTTAACACTGGCGGATGAGGCTGACTAATAAAATAAAGTCATAAAGCTACCTAATGAATACCTCTCATCTGATTTGAATTAGGGATGCCCAACCCCAGACCTTGAGAGCCGCTCTCTTCTTAATCACACCTGAATCAAACGTCTGACCTTTCTCATCAGCATTCAGTCATGGGGCTCTTTGGATGCAGGCTAACAAGCCATTTATTTGATTTAGATGTGTTGCGGATGGGATGCATCAAAAGGTTGCAGCAAAGTGGCTCTCAAGGACTGGACTTTGTTACCCCTGGCTTGAATGAATGACATGCTCTGAGGTCTGTGCTTGCTTGCAATGAATAGTGTAATTAAATTAAAAGCGAGAAATACTTTATAAGGACGGATTCTGTTAATAAGAAGAATCAATTGTATACATTTGTGAATCTATGTCTCAGTCTTTGCCAGAGTACTGACCCGAATGCCACACGTTTAGTTGGATCATGTGCAGCCATCTAGGTTATCCTTGGTAGCCAAGATACTGGTTGGTGAGCCTTTATATAAAATGCATTTCCAATAAATTGGGTCATGCTGTTTTATGTAGTTCATTTAAAACTTATCAAAATTAGATTGTGAGCGTCACAGACGTTTTGGCTGCTGCTTATAGGTGTGTTTTTATGGCTGCTTATTGGGCTAACTGAACATGTTTTTTTGGGGGGGGGTTTTTTGCACATCAATAATTTTATTTGGGTATTATAGAAAAACAGTTGTTATTTGTTTTCAGTTTAAATAATAAAGAACTTTTAGGGTGTTTAATGATTTACTTGCTCAAATATTTGGTGAATTGTGGCACATTTGCACCCCCAGAATTGTGACACCATTAAAACAAATCATAAATACCAGCCGTTTTCTTAACTACACCATGCCACTGTGATATACAGCGTCTTTTTGTCACTGCCGTTTTACTTTTTTAGCTTTCCCACTGTAATACAGATAAATAGTCAATCAAAAAGACTCATAAGGACCAGAATGACATTGTAAGATAGTGATCGTATTTAAAGTGGAACCAGGTGGTGTTTAAAATCTTTCTTTAAGAGCTATCTTCACAACCCTTAGGCTGTTGATTATTTTGTCGTCAGGTTGTTGGTTTGAAGTACAAAATGCTGGTGAAACTTATTGACAGCCCTGCGTTAACCCAGGAACAGGACTCAGTGTGGGTCAGCAGTAAATTATACTCACAGGGCGATGCTATTTGCTGTTCTTTGTTGCTTTTTCCCTTCGCATTCCTCCATGATTTGAATGCCACTGCTGATTTCCTTAAAAGGTTAAAGATGTATCCAACAGATAAATAATTAAATAAAAAAACAAAAAGACCTTCCAGGGGCCACCAACCATGTTTTATTTTAACCATATTTGCTTAAACTGACCCAACCATCACAGATGCCTCTTTCATCCTTAGGACATACTTTTGCATATAAATAGCAAATCGACCTTTTTCCTGGTCTGATTTCCTATTTGTGTTCGGCACAGCTCTGTATGACAAGCCTGCGAGACAGACAGTGATGGTGTTGCCTTTGACAACTTCTCTCAGAACTGTGATGATATGTTATTACACATTGGCGCACGGCACAGCCTGTCCAGATGTAGGTTTTTGTCAGGGGTTATGAGTGGCAGCCGATAAAACGTCTGATAAAATGACTATCATCACCGCAGAGATCTCTGCATCTCTGCTGACACCTGTCCCGCTATTTGGATTCACGAGTGTTTTGCAACATCACAATGCTGCACATTAAAAGACATCGTCGTGAAACACATCCCATTCCAAATGCTTCTATTGTTTCAACGAATGTGCTTTACTTATACGTCTGTTGGACTTCAAGCAGGTAAATCAAATCAAAAGATGTATAGCCAATTCAGTTCTGAATCACAGTTAATTGCGTTATCTTAAAGAGGAAGTGACCCAATATCAACTGTTGTGCTCGATGTTAACATAGCATACTGTCTCCTTTTTCTGTTTCTTTTTATAATTAAACTTTTCTTTTTACCCATTTTAAGATCATATAAAGATAGCTAGAGTAAATATGAAATGCAGTTTGAACTGATAATTCATTTATCAAGGAAAACCAAGCCGGACATAAAAAAAAAAATAAAGAAAATGCAATTGCCTCCTGGATCAGAGCTGATCTTCTAAAATTAATCTAAGGAAACATGGGGGGAATTTGAATAAAAGGTCATAAAAAGATGCATAAAGACATCTATAATACTGCAGTTCTATCAGCTGAAAAACGTTAAAGACTTTCATGTGAGATGTCCAAAGCAAAAGCCATTGCAGACAAAAATGAACACAAACTCCTTTCTCCATTTCACAAAAAAACAAAACAAAAATACATACATCATAAAATAATCAATGCTGAATATTTTGAGGGCATTTTTTTATCGTTATGCTTAAGGTTTTATTGCAATTTTTGTTGATATATGAAATCGCATTTAAGATCTTTTTTTTCCCCCCCTCCAGGTGGCTTTTTGGAGGCTCTATTGTCCCTTTTATGACAGTAGGCAGACAGGAAGGGGGTAAGAAGAGGGGGGAAGACACGCGGCAAGCATCGTCGGGTCTGGGAGTCGAAACCATGACGGCCGCGTTGAGGACTCGAGGCCTCCAAATGTGGGTCGCGCCAACCCCCATGCCACCACAGCACCCCCATTTAGGATCATTTTTGAAGATAAATATAAATTGTAAAACTAAAAGTTTTAATTTTCATTGTTTTACGAGAGTGGATTGTCCCGGGTAACAATTTCCATAGTGTTGGGTCAAAGCTCACTTTACTGGAAAATCTTGACACAACAGCAGATTTTTGCAGCCTGAAATATCACTCTTACTAAAAAAAGCTTTTGCCTCCCATTCAGATAGTTGTATGTGACGTCCAAAGAGTTTTTTCACTTTTAATTTGAAACTCAATAGGCCAGCAGCTGTTGAGCAGGGGGAGCTGCGTCAGGGACCTAGTCAGCCAATCAGTTCAATTCAATTCAGTTAACTTGCCGTTACTTTCAAAATTAACACCAAAGTTCTTCACTTTATTACCATAGGACAATATGATCCATCCAGTTAAAGGGTCTTGGTTTGGACTTGTTTCTTCTCATTGTTGAAATGTAGAGAGCATATTTAATGAATTTCAAGGTTCTCCTTCTAGGTATAATATATCTCTTCATCTGTGGCCTAATTTCATTCGATTATATTGGTGTGTACGCCTGCATCCGGATGTTTAAAGTTTTTACTACAATAACAGTGTAATAGTCATAAAAGGCCAGAACGATGTATGTATTATCAAACCTGAATCTACATATTAGAGAATCAGTGAAAACAAGGTAAATTTATCACGCTTATTTACAGTTTTGAAAGACAAACACCTTTCATTCGTTTTTACGACTATGCCAAGGAAACACACGTCAACACGATTGCCTCTGTTATACTTCTGTTTACTAAATTTAGATTTGTTAATTTTGACGACAATATCTGGACAGCTTATTTTAGACAAATTTGTACATTAATTTTCTTTGGCTTTTATTTAAAAAAATTTCATGTAATTTTGTAGTGATTTATTATCCCAAAGTAAGGAAATTGCAATATTTTTCAAGTTTGCAAATTCCACTAAATGTAGGCCTAATTTAACAAAGTTAGGGTAAGCTTAACAGAAATCTCACCCTGTTTCACAACTTGTTTTTCTATTTTCACATACTCCAACAAACATTGCATCTTAAATAAAACTTTATTTATTTTTTACTTTGGCTTGGTGAGTGGATCTGTTCGTTTTATCATGATCAAGGTTGTGGCTCTTAACTCTGCCGCACTGTTGTTAGCTAACTAACCTGTACAGCATGTATGAGCAGGGCAAATATGCAAGCACTATCAATGCTGTGATTGGTTGAGTAGCATAAGTAAACCGTATTGTGACATTAGCTGAACACCTGTCACTGTGTTCCATTGAAAAATGTTGCAGAAAAACATATTATTGGTCTAACTAATTAGAGTAGGCCTAATATTAGATATTATTTGATACGTTTATGGTAAGTCTTATTTTATGTGCTGCAAGGATTTTGTTGTGCGCTAAGAACATGTGAGAAGTGCACCATTGCACAGGCACGCAACTTAGAGGAAACACTGAATACAGTTAAGTATCATCAGTATTACAAGGACACCACGACGTCTGATGATTTTACCAATAGGAAGCGTGTATATGGTAAACAGAATTGGGCTAAGTACAGAACCCTGTAGTGCTCCACAGTATCGCTTAAATGTGAGAAATACTTATAATTTAGATAAACAAACTGTAATCTAATGGATCAGACAAATCAGATTTAAACCAGCCTACTACTGTTCCCTTCAAGAAGAATCAAGAATCAATTTATATATACAGCGCTAATTTACAACATATGTCGTCTCAAGGCACTTTACAAGAAAACCAATTAAAATCATAGATATATCATTACAAATCAGTTTGGAAACGTTTCGAATCTAAGGAACCTCAGCAGATTGCAAATTCAAAGCGTTGTTTAATAAGACTCATTATCTGATTATTTGCCTCCTGAGACTCTTCCTGGTATATATGGGTCAGAAGGCTTAACAAAAACATGACAATTGAGGGTTTATAGTAGATATGTTATTGATTTAAATGGGAAGCTCACTTTCAATTAACTGCACATGGATAAATTTAAATACTTTCAAATTTTCCAAGTAAATAACAGCAGACAATTCAAACAACATTTCCTTCATTAAAAACCCTTAGGTTTAAAATTTATTTCGATTGGTGACGCTATCAGACTGGAATAATAGGCTGTGGAGGTTAAAATTAAAACCTCAGGCAAGGATATTTTAGAATGGCCTTTGTGAAACTATGTAACAGCTCAAGTCTAGTATGATCTGTTTCCCACATCTGTATCTTGAGAACACTGTCCGTACTTCTCAAGAAATTGTGTATCAAGTCTTTGACACACCATACAAGTTAGCAAAGATGTGTCAGATCACTTACTTGGAAATAATTATTGCATCTGTGCCATATGCCTGCATTTGCTTTGTGCACATTCCATTCATTCCAAAACCGATTTCTCCAGACCAACATTTCAAGGACGTAATAACACAACCAGCTGTTGCTAGAAATGGAGAAATATAACCCAATCAAAAGCAAATTTAACACATACAACTTGCCAAACTTCCTAATTTATGGAGAAATATGCCTTGCAGCTGTCATTGGGAGGTGAAAAGGCACGCATACCTGTCATCACTGTGAGAACATACAACTCATCTTGCAGTAAACAAAACATAAAGAAAGAGATTGGAAGCAACACATTTGTAGACTAGAATATTTATATATATTTGGTGCTTTGATAAGATTATTAGACACAAGAATACGTAAACATTTTAACTAGCATGGTACATATATCATTAGTTATATTATAATAAGGTTATTATAAAGACTGACATTTTGAAGTATTGTACAAAATACCCCAGTGTCAGCCATTTGTTAATATTTGTGCTTGTAAATGTCACCCGGAGTCTGGGTGTCACAATCCCGCAGTAGATATCATGGGTTTTGCTTTCATTATAAGATTTGGGATGCAGCATGAACCAAATGACAAGACAGGACATGTTTTTGCTACCTATTCTGGTGTTACTAGTCTGGCATCTCTAGAAAAAAAAAGAACAGAGCAAATAAAAAATAATCATTTAAAAAAAATAAAAATAAATAAAGACTGAGAAAGCTGGGAAAAATTGGCAAAAAATGAAATGTTTATCACTGTTATTTCTTCGGAAATTGAAATTATCACGACAGAGTGACATTTCAGGCTGCACTGCAGCTGTTGTTGACTGGAATGTAGCTGTCTGAAATAACAAGTACATATAAACCTGTTGCCACTGCTGACTCATATTTCAGCACAATCTACTGTATAATACCATCTGAATTTATCCCAAATATTGGACCTTAAAACTATGCTACCTTGTGGAAGTATTCATACCTTTTTGCTCAGTATCTCCACATGTATGTTACAATAACATTGGCATTTTTGTGGTATACTGACAAAGTACTGCTCTAACTTCTTTACCAAAGGGTTTACAAATTAACATCTGAAAATTTAGCATGGATTCAAATTAAAGCCACTTTAATCCGATATTGCTATAGAACTACACAGATCATATGTGGCAACATTTCGAAGGGGCTTATTATTTATGCAGTAAACAAAGAAAGTAAGAAAGTAATCACTGAACAAAAGCCATATGGTTATGACGTGAGGGGGACAGATGAAGTTGCTCTGGTTAGATGAGAACAAAATGTGCATGCAAAGCACAACATATGGCAAAAAAAAGGCTAATGCAACCAACAACCCCATAACTTGGCAAGACATTGAAGACATTGAAATGTAAAGTTCAATTTAGTTAGTGTTTGTAGTTAATTGAAGTAATTTCTGAATAGGATCTCAGGACCGCACACTTGTTGATTCACGACCAATTGTGGGGTTTTAAAAAACAAGTTAAAGTCTGGACCTAAATTCAACTTTTAATCAAGTTGGAAACTTGATCTTTATCAAGAGAATCAAGAATCAAGAGAATCAAGAAATTTTATTTGTCATCACATCACATGTAGTACATGAGGTGGGACGAAATTCTAATCCCCCAGTCCAGTTTACACCCTGATAGCAATTTTAAATAATATAATAAAATATAAAGAACTGTACGAGAAATAGGATTTGACTACACAGAATCTACAGAATTTACAGTTGCCATCAATCCAATGTGACTTAGCTTAAGCTATTTCGCAAAGACGAATGCCACACCCCAAAAAACAAACAAACAAAAACAAACAAACAAAGTTGCTTTCACTTCACAATAAAGTATTGGAATATCTAATATGTAGATGTTTGTATCTGTGAGGTGAAAGAATATAAACGGCGGCAATACTTTTGGAAAGTATTTCCAACGTCTGAGCAAATGTAAATATAAAATATAAATATACCTCAGCTTAGCAGAGGACATTGCTCAAAATGGGAGAGAACCTCATGTGCTTCTGAGCATCCAGTCACGCACACTAGGTGCGTGCTAAAAGGAACTGGACCCAGTTTAAGACACCAGGGTGTCATTCCAGTATGTGACCACTTGGAGGCACCCGACTCAAGCGTTGAGTGGAAAAGCTGAAGCGTGGGGAGGGAAAAGAGAAAGAAAAAAAAAGACAAGAGAGGAACATCTCTCTCCTGAACTGTTTTACCCTGACGTCAGTTTGAAGGAGCAGCTCTGCCCTGTCTCTCTCCGCCGTCTCTGGAAACTCCAGTCAGTTAAGAAAAGAAACAACACACACAAAAAAAACAACCAACAACTACAAAACAAACCCCCCCCCCCCCAAAAGAAACTGAGGGAAATAGACGGGGCTGCGCTCCGCCTGCTGCAGCCAGACCTCCAGGACTGAACATGACTTGGTCTTCTCGTGCAAAGTGGACTAAAACACGCTGAACACGATGAACACCTGCGCCGTCCTGCTGCTTTTAAGCGTCCGGATCTACGCGGATGGCACCGAGGGGCCAACAGGTAAGACCGCTGCTGGATGTTTGGTCTCCTGGAGCGAAAGCTGGGAAAGTTTGTTTGTTTTTTTTGTTGTATGTTAAACATATTTTTTTGGGGGGGCGAAAAGAAGAGCGGAATATGGTGAAAATGACAAAAAACAAATGTGTCGTAACTGTAGTTAACTTATGAATACAAGAAAAAAAAAAAAAACTTTCAATATTTCTGCTAAACTGCACGTAATTATTATTTTTTTGGGGGGTGATATTTATTTGGAGAGTTTCTCCCAAACAAGCCGGTCATCTGCATCCGCCTGAGAAAACATTTGATCAAACGGGCAAACCTGAGCTCAAACGAGGAGAGAGGAGAAAAAAAAAAGAAAGACAGAACATGTGAGTCAATATCTGCAGGTCTCCCTGATCCCCCATCATCCTCAGTCAATTCCCTTCTCAGACTCAAAATCAGAAGACTTTCCACTCAGGAATCAGCTTTCATAGATCATTCAGAGAGTCCATAAAAGTTTCACATCCCACTGTGGGTTGTTGTTCTGGAATCAACATTGATTACCGAAAATCCTTCTTTCTCTGTGGAGAATTTTTTCTCCATCGATTTCTGAAGCTTCTACCCCCCCCCCCCCCCCCCC
>JAVLVB010000117.1:1271005-1287055 GCA_032876305.1 Orestias chungarensis | reverse complement strand
TATATATATATATATATATATATATATATATATATATATATATATATATATATATATATATAATTTTCATGTAAGGGTCAATGATTGAAACACAATGATGAATAAAACAGAATCAAAATGACTTCTTTGTGTTCAGCCCCTAATAATATGCCACCCTGAGTGGTGAGCCATATCACCCATATTAAAAACTTTGATAATTATGGACCCTCAGCAGAAATTAAGTTGCACAGCAAAATAACAGGCAATTGTAACTATGACTTTATTACACACAGAAATGTAAAGATATGTCTTTACATTTGATTTAAATCGTCCAGGCTGAATTATTTTTATATTTGTAAATTTACAGTTTCTGTGGATTTAAACTTAACCAATCAATGAACCAGTGACGGTAAATCATCACTTACCTTTCAAGCTATAAACATTTTCCACCAGAGTAACATGACTCGTTCATTTGTGAATCCTAAACATATTCAAAATATCTTAAATCCTTATTAGTTAAAAATTCATAAAACTCTGTATAAATATAACCTGAGGTTTAGTTGTCTGCATTCATTGGGATATGTTAAACTTTTTTGAACTCTTCTGCTCACCTAAGGGTTAAGTTGCTTATGTTTTGGGCTGGCTCTGGAAGGAGAAGGATTCTTCTCCTCTTTATTCCTTCTTTTTAAGTTATTCATTAAAGTGTTATTTCAAGCTTTTTCCAGTGTTTGTCTGTAGACTAGTATTTTAGCAGGATAAAAATCTCTTCAAAATTTAAATTGGTCACAGAGATGGCTAGACGTTATGGGTTGAAAAAAAAGAATAAATATTTTACGGGGATCGGACACAAACCTCTTTCCTGTCATTCAAATTCATGTATTCACGCTCAGCTCTTGTTTCCTGAAATTTTGTCGGGTATTTTGTCTATTAGCTCAGTGTTGGCTCTTTATCCGTAAAGCTGATGTGATCTTGGACCTGTTTCTGTTTCACATATCCAAATGCAAAAAATTAGCACTTCAGGGAAGATAAAGCAATGGGGGGGGGGGGCAAAACATCACTACTGATAACATTCACACAACAACAATGCAACACACTGTTCAACCCTTTTTGGGACGAAGATCCGCTCGATAGTTTTTGTCATCAGGACACATCCTTCTTTTCTTTTTCATCAGAAAGGATTCTCGGTGTGGGTCTAGAGGTGAGCGGAGCGCATCATTAGGAGGAATGGGCTGGAACACGAAATGGATTTAATCACACGTACATGTAATTAAAAGAGCTGAATGGAACAGTAACGTTTCCCGTCTGCGAGTGTCTGTCAACAAACATTTACATGCTGCTTGGGGTTCGGTTTGCCAGCCTCGCAGCCAAAGCCGTTGCCTCCCATTATCCATTAATAGTCTCTGCTGGCAGGTGTCAATCCCCCAACCTCCTGTCGCCCAACATATATATATATATATATATATATAGATGGTAAATTGAAGGCTGCTGGGGTATTTGTTTCCTGCTGATACAAACATTGCTTTGTCATGTTACAACCTCACCGTGCTTTATTTTATTACATATGTTAGAGAAACACCAACGGGTACAAAATAACACAGTAAAGAAGTGGATATATGTTTTTTTTTTCCAAGCCTGTATTTACCATCTTCTATCAAACTGGCCAGCTTTGTAGTCCCTGCTGAAAAAAACAAAATACCCACAGCATGATTCTGCCACAAAAATACTGTTTAGGCTGATCTGTTTTTTTTCTTCTCATTTTGTAATGAAATACATCAAAGTTTGTGGTTGTGTTGTGACAAAATGTAAAAAAACCAAAAAAACATTTTAGATTTTTATTTTCTTTTTATCCTTCTTTGCTGTTGATTCTGAGGTCTATTTTCTAAAAGTCTAGCTGTTGCTTTTCATCTTAGTGATATAGAGGCTCTTTCCCTCACTCGACTGACTGCGAGGTTGCTGATAAAATGAAAAAAAAATATGCTCGGGCCAAACATGTTATAAACGTCCAGTTTCCGGTATTGTCGTGTGCTTTGAACCTTATCCGACACTTTCGCACTTCTTAATTCTCCTGCTTGCCTTTTATTGCCATTTGCACACCAGCCATTTCCCCTATTAACAGTGAAGATTCTCAACTGAGTGGTATAATTACCTTGTGACTGATGACTAATTTCGCAGATTGATCTAAATTTAACGCAGAATGTTCTTTTTGCCCATTCGAGTGAATGTGATAACACTTGGACTGAGATGAGAACAGCCACGAACCGTAGACCGACTGGCCAAAGCATAGCGTGGAATGACAAACACTCACGGACCTTGGTTTTAAACTGCGTTAATGTGTATAGCGTCTCCGTTTTAAATAAAAGCCATTTTGTTTTAGTTGTAGCTATTTAGAAGATGAGGACGGACATCTTGGCTGACGCACAGAAAAAAGCAACGGATTGCTTAAAAATATAGTGTGTTTTTCAGATGGTTACAGAATGGCAGAAGATGGATTTTGTTGTAATTTTGTGATAATTTTTCTTGCTGTTCTGCTTCTGTCACGTAACTTGGGGTTCCTAAAACTTTAGGACCGGTTGTGTTTTTGCTGTCTACCAAAGCAGATTGATTGTGTGATCCTATCTATTCTGACCGTTGCTGTTCCACGCACATGCTCTGCTGCGTAAGGCTTATCTGGTTTTCTTTTTGTTTTTCCTCTACAAAACATGATTTTTTTGCAATAATACCCTGTAGTTGAGGGTCGTTGTTGAACATTTAAATTGAAACATGTTTTCAATTTAGCCGTAAACAGTGTATTTCATCCTCTCTTTTTTTAATGTCAGTTTTGATTAAATCAATTCAACAAAACTGCACAAACTAATAAATATCTGTGGAACAATGTTTTTTTGGGACTAAAGGTTGTGTTGCATGGTTTGCTCTGTACAGATTTCTTCTTTATAAATGGAAATGATGACAGAACCCTTGCAGCAATTTTACTTTGGTGAAATCACAGTAGGCGGCTTATTGTACTGATAAACGTGATAACTCTTGTAGCTTTTTGCAAATGTTTGTTTCAACTTTCCTAACTACTTTATACATTTAAAAATTATTTTTTAAAAACTTGTGCTTTTTTAAAAACTTTTTTTGCAAAGTGTAATGATAATGCATCTTGTTAATGGTGCCTTTGGTAGCATGTTTGCCTTGTAAGAAAGACCTTAGTTCTTTTGATATGGAGTTTGTACCTTCTTCCTATGCATGCACATGGTCTCTGTGGGTACTCCAGCTTCATTCCACAGTCCAAAAACATGACTATTCAGCTAATTGATTTCTCCAAACTGTCCTTATGAGTGTTTGTACTATGTCTTAGTGCAGCTCTGTAATGAACTAGTGACCTATGTGCCTCTCGCCTGATGTGTGTTTAAACCCCCTGTGGCTCTACAAGGATAAGCAGGTATAGACAGTTGATGGATGAAAAGGCTGATAAAAAAAAAACATGAACAAAATTGTCTTGCTGCTGCTTCAGAGTCATGAAAGTCACTGCCATTGTGTTTTAAACGAGCATTAAGGAGAACGATCTGTACCCTATTATTTTTTCTAATATATTTTGTAAAAAATTGCCCCTCTTTGTAGTATTCAGCTTAAGAAAACCAACCATGTTTAGGAGATATTCTTGTACACTCGTAATAAAGTCAGCAGTGAGAAGCATATACTCAACATTAGCCTAATACAAAATATACCTGGAAAAAAATAATTTGTTCGAAAAAAGGTTCGAAATTCCTTTTTCCTAAAAGCATAGAAACTGTTACAAACTTTGCAAAATCTTTACCATTTCACCATTATTCAGTATAATTGCCTAAGTAAATAGAATGAAGCATTTGCAGGCGTAAAATGATTAGAACAACGTGATTTAATGCACAGATAAATTAGGACAATCTTCCGTAATGAGGTCAGTTTAATTATTGGATGTTTAAAAACAAGTTGTGTGTTTTGCAGAGTTCTATTATTGTGACATTTTTCATCTAAAGTTGCCTATTTGCGTCTCGCACGCACTGGGCTTAGAAGAGTCCATTAGATGTGCTCAGTCTAATAAACATCTATCTGAATGGGAGCGTAAAAGGAGCTCAAGATGCATTAGTGAAGAACCGGTGATGGGGGGGGATTATAATTGAGAAACTGTGTTTTTTTTTGTTTTTTTTCCCTCATCGCTAATCCTCTGAGTGGAAGCATTTCCTGCTGGAGCAAAGGACCACCATCTGTGAATGGACTCCAACGGGGCAATGGGGATTGGACCTTTATCAGACCTGCGAAAAACACTGGTTGATTTCCATTACTGTGCGATCGCAGGCGGTAATTCAGACAGCAGATGGAAAAGTTTGCGTCCGGGAGAGGTGGGTTTTGGAGGTGAAGGACATTGGGCTCTGGGAGAGATGAGATGAGAAGCACAGAAGGGATTCACTCAGATGGATGTTTTTGTTTTTCAGCCCGAGCCCACAGCGAGTCATGTGTGATTAGGTAGTGTAAATGAGATGAGCCCTGAGCTCCACATCATGCCTGACCTATTGTAATGCGGGACTACGTCTAGTAGTGCCTCACCTCTATTGGCTTACACCTCAGACCAGAGAAATACCCTCCGACTGTATGTGCTTGACGAATCCTGCTTCCTTCCCAGTGTCAGGGCGATTAATTTCCCCCCTCATCGGTGTCAGCAAGTGGGGCCTCCTCTTATTCGAGCTGGTTTCCTTTCGCATTTGGTTGTGATGGATGTGGGTTTGAGCTTCGCTGACTGCGCAGACATTCTTCATGTTAGACCACAGCTCTGACATTCCTGGTGAATTCTGCAATCATTTATTCCTTCTAGAGATTCTCTTGTTCCCGTTTTAATCATCACATCTACAGCTCTGTTTTTGTTGTGTAAAACTTTACTTCAGTAGTCAAAGAGTTAAACTCATTAATCATGTGGGTTCATTACATATGTACTGATATATTTCGACCGTTCATTTTTCAATTCTGGTTATAATGACTTAAACCTAGTTAAAATACAAACCGAAGACTGTCACAAGATCACCAAAACCATATAAGTGTCTTGTGGACAGTATTAGACAATCAAATGATGATTACACAAGGGTATTTAAGGTTTACTGCTAAAGTCCAAATCCGACTCTGAGAAGCTCAGGTTCTGGTCTCCTACTGGTCCCCAGAGTCTGGACCAAACAGTGTGAGGTTGCTTCTCAGCACAATGCTCCTAAAAACTGGAGCAGTCTTCCTGTAAACGTGAGAGAGGCTTCCACTCTGACAAATTTTAAATCCAAGCTGAAAACAGTTCGGCTTATCTGTTGTAAATGACAGCCGAGAGGATTTTATCTCTACACTCTTTACTTTTAATTTAACTAGTCAGTTATATTTTTCCTTGCATTTCATTTGTTTTGTTTGATTTATGTCTGTGTTCTTAATTTCCGTCCCTAAACTCTTACTTTTTAATGCAGTTGTTTTAAAATCTTTTATGTAAAGCACTTTGAAATTTTGTTCAAGAAATGCACTATACTGTACAAATAAAATAGCCTTGCCTTGCAAAAATATTGGTTTGCCTCATTGAGACACTGCAATCATCTAATAAATAATGCAAATGGAGCCCAGACCAAGTATTAAAAGCAAGTACACATTCTACTGCAGAACATTGCCTGGAAAGTATTGGCATTCCCTAGAATGAACTGGATTATCATAGCTGGAGATGGATGTCCGGGTTTCCCCTTCCAGTTGTCATTAAATGATCCAATCTTGAATAATGGAAGACCATGGATGGATAGGTGTATGGATTAAAATCCTTTTTTTTTTGTGTGTCATATTTTTTTGTTTTTTTTAGATTTTCTTTTGGTTTTTAATAGCTGTAAGCCATAATCATACAAAATAACAGATAGAAATACTTACATTTATCACCCATTATGTACCTAACCAGTCAGTTTCGGTACATATTGAATTCAAACCACTATTCAGTGAATTTTGTCTGCACTGACATGTTTCTGGGATTCCTCTGGAGCGAAAGTGAAAGCTATGTTGTTGAAGGATAAAAAGAGCAGGTTTCTGTTCTAAGACAGAATGTGTGTTATTCTATTTCTTCCCCGTGTGGCTCCACTCGCTTATATCAAGTCTCTCTCTGTTTAAAGGAGAGCACTGAAAGGAACCACTTGGATGGAAAAGAAGACCAATTGTAGATAATTATACACAATGCTTATTTTCCTGTCACGGCCTCTGTTTGTAAGTGTGTTATTGAAGGGTCAAGAATCAGGACACAGACCACAGAATCCACGAGAAAGAAATACAAAAGCTAATTCCCCCTCTTCAGAAAAGTTAAATAGGCATGAGGCGTATGTCGGTGAGACTCCCATGGAGCTGTCATAGCAGCACCCCAGCAGTGCATGTTTCTGTTAGACCGAATTTGAAAAACACCAACCTGTTGTCATTTTCATTTTGTTCACTTGATTCCCAGGGGTTGTCGCTGAGTGGTGTAAATTTCTTTGCCAAATTTTTCACCTTGTTTCTCGTTTGATTAGATACCTCAGACTCACCCAGGGGCCAATTTCTGTTGCACAAACAACCCAGTTTAGGTTAAACGGCTAAAGTGGCCAACAAAGCTTGTCAAATACCTAATATCTATGAAAAATAAACAGCAAAACATTGCATAAAACTATTGCGACCTCTTTCACCTTTAACAGACGTTCATAAGCAGACCAGTATTTTGTAATCGTACAAGTCAACGACTTTTAAATGTTGTTACCAAACAAACATCAGGCAAGGAAAGGAAAATAGGAGTCAGATCATGAGCAGAAAAAAAGATACATGATCTACTTAACTGATACAGAACCAAATTATGAAAATTACTCAAAAAATAAAAATCTGTCTGAATTGTATTTTACTGTATTTCTGTGTTGAGAGACCCCCCTGCAGTTTTGCAGATGCATCCAGAGACATTAACTGGTGGTTAGAATCGGCTGAATTGAATTTTCAGTGTGAGCTGTGGGCACAAGCTTCAAAATCTTGTTCAGACTATTAGTGAATGCCTCAATTTTAACCACCTCCTAGTAACCACATCACTTACTCGTGCAGATGCTGGTACTGATGAAACAAGACTCAGAGTTAGCTATTCAGTGTATCAGTTAGCAAGATTTAAAAATTATGTCATAGGAAGCACAGCCCTCAGAAACGTTCTAACTTAGTTTCTTCTTCACATCTGAGAGAGTAAGACTTTCAACAGATAACAGGAAGGCTGAATGAAGTACAGCAAAGTTTCCCTTTTAACTTTTGCAACATTAAGAAACATTTTAGCAGCTTTTTTCATAAGTAATGTTATTATTTGTTTTCAAGGGAATACGCAGATACTGCTGTTTTAGTGCTTCTAGCCACACCAATAAATCACACTCATACACAATGCTAAAACATATCAAGTATGGATATCCTTCCTCCGTAGGTGTGTTTCTGTACTGCTTGCTCCTTTTCATACCGTGTAGGAGTTGTCGCAAATTGAAGCGGAACATTGTTTGACCAACAAAAGGTACAGTAACTCGTTAGAATTGGTATAAATTCCTCTAGCAGAATGACAGCTTTGACATCAAATCTGAAATACCAGCCTGACATGCTCTGCATGTCTGAACATGCCCGTTGGTGCCTGACTTAACCTGGCTGTCAATGTGTTCCATTCTCTTTAGGGAGTTATTAAGCAGAATGTGACTACCCGAAGCCTTGACAAATCATACTCTACAAATGTAATTCAAATTTACACCATTTCTTTACCAGACCATCAACAGACAAATTTAAAATTCTATTTAGAAATTTCAGTCTGTGAAAAGTGAATGAATGAATATGCAATGAAACTGAAATAGAGTACATGGGTGCTCGTACACTGCTTGACAGTAACGAGAACTTTATCCTGAAATCCTTGCCATGTAGAAATGGTTCTGAGTGACTACGCCCCAACACAGATGCTGGCAAGAGCTTGCGTTGCCACCTCTATGGGTTCTTTAGGGTTACTGTGACACCTTCCCTGTAAGGGATGCCAGGACTTGAGAGATTTACAGTCTGTGGCCTGCTGGGGCCTGTCGCTTCCATTTCTTTTTTTCACTCTGCAGAAGCCTCTAGAGTGCAGTTTTCTCAGCTCGCTCAGCCAGGTGTTATTAAAGTGGTATTGATCTTTGGTGCACTGGGAAGTCCATTTTACTTAAGTTTGATCAAAGTGGCATCCAGGCTGTGGTTTTTGAGCTTTATGTAAGAATGGAAAATAGCTGATGGGACCAGCAGAACATGCATGATCGAGGACCAGTGCGTAACAGAGGACTGAAACCTAGAAGGTTTAGAGAAGCGGATATAAAAGTAAAATAATAATAATGTCAGAGAATAAAAGGACACTCTTCCTTCAAAATTTTATTTGTTTGATTGATTCATGATTAATTAAAAGGGGTACGGGTGATTTATTGGACCTTCTGACCATAAAAACCAGGTAAAGCGCCCCTACCTGGTTTTGATAATAGGGTATGAAGCGATGAGGGTCATCTCTTAGATTTATCTGAACCATCTTGTGTATGATTGATACACTTCTTCCCCACTAAAATGTGTAATTCACACGACGCTGCACGTCAGTACTGTGAATAGTTTAGCCTTCGGTCATCGTGTATATATCCCAATCCGGACAGTTATTTTTCATTCATACGTACATTATTTTAGTCCCGGTTGTGACCTCACGGGTCGGAAATGTAGTTTTACAATAACCTTTCCATATGTGAAATTTACTGGAATATTTTGATCCGTTTCAATCTCTATGTATATATTTATAATATGTTTCCTGGTAACAGGGAGATAATCCACCAGACTAAAGATCTGGGTGATTATATCACCAAAACCACCCTCAACTTTAACAGTTCGAAGGAGAGGGGCGTATGCATCTCCTACTATCTGGGGTTCCACTACATTGCTATAACAATAGAGTTGATAAAACGCTGATTTTATGTCCATTGGCTGGGGCGCATGTATCTTATTGAACCTGATCCATTCCCCCGGATTCACACCTAGCATGTAAGCAATGGGTGCATAAAAACGGAGATGATACTAAGCACCCGCTTGGAAGTATAATGTATTTGTACTTTCTGAAGCTCCCCTGTATACAACAAACCTTCAATAGGCTCACCATCTAAATCCTTAAGTTTGTACACAGGTGGCGATCGAGGTATAATTTCAACCACTGTAAACACTTCAATTGTGTGTTCATATTTCTTATCCCCTCACGTCTTGGATATTCTGACGAGGTCCCCCTGTTTAAACATAAACCTTGACTCTTTGCAATATCTGCTGGTGGTAGTACCGTACCAGTTCTGGAAGACTTGAAATGCATTTTTCGAGTTTACATCCATAGGGGTCATTTTAATACTCGAGTGGTAGCTGTGATTGTAACTTTTCACCAGGTCTTGTAAGACATCGATGTAACGGCGCTTGTTATTCGCTGTGAAATATCTCCACATCCTTGTTTTTAATGTGCGGTTAAACCTCTCAATAACAGACCCTTTTGTTTTGCTCTCTGTAGCAAAATGCACGATGGCATGCTTATCCATTAAAGACTTAAACTTTTTATTAAAAAATTCTTTGCCCGCATCTGTTTGGAGTTTTTTAGGAATCTGACTCTCATTAAAAGCTGATTCAAAAGCCATCACTACCTCAACGGCCGTCTTCCTCTTTAAAATACTTACATAGGCTCCTTTTGAAAATATATCAATGACTGTTAATAAATAATTATAGCCATCATTCTGCTTCACTAAGGCGTGCATGTCACAAAGGTCAGCTTGGAACTGTATTAAAGGTTGGGTCACAAAATCCCTATTTCTTTGAAAATTTACTCTCGCAGGCTTATGCAAAGTATATAAATCTTGTTCTGATACAAAATCTTGTACGTTTCATACTGTAAAACCCTTTGCAACCTGTCTACTCCGCCAAAACTACCTGGGTTAGATGGATTAAAGTATACATTATTCATTAGCTTTTTCGCAGCCATCGTTACTTCCTCTCATCATAAAATGAGAAACTCAAATCAGGGAGCCCATGTTTTATTAGCTACAAAGCAATTTCAAACCGTACAGTAGTCAGTGTAAATCAGTAATCAATATAAAAAAATTATGCTTGCGAAGCTAAGAAATACAAGTTTATATATACCTAGAAAAACGAGGCTATTTATATACCTAGAAAATCGTACGGATAAAGATGATTTAAAAAAAACAAAAAAACAAAAACAAAAAAAAGAAGGCTCAAACAATTAGTTTGTGTCCTGACTGTGGCACTCTTCAGCAGAGCAGTTTCTTGAGGTTATCAGCCTTGTTCATACTTTCGTACATCTCGCTAATAGCACTCTGGAATCCATCCGATGATTTCAGTTCATACAAAAGTGTCTGCAATAATTTTGATGTTCAGATCATCAGCCTATATGCGATGCTGTTTCAGCAGATTCTGAATAGCAGGAAGGAAGTGAGAAGTTAGAAGTCGTTGAGTGATGCGGTGAAAGTTAGTTTGAAAATATTCTTCCTCCACCATCTCCAGACATTGGTGATGTCGCTGTCTGGGGTGGTTCGTTATGCAACCGTAGCAGGTTTCTTTCACGTATTTCAAACAGGTTACATTAAATAAATGTAGTAGCGCTGTTTTTACGCTACTGATGAGTTTGCTTGGAATCCAACCTTCAATTTCATCCTCTTGCGGAATCGGAGAAAATGGAGTCGCGGTGGAGGTTGGATGTAGACATAATCCTGGTCTTCAGACACTTCTACTGTCTGAGGGGTAGTTTCGAGCGGCTCCCTGTATTCTTGATCAGGTAAGGAATTATCCTGTAAAAACTCTGATGGAGATGGTGCTGGAGATGACGTGGAGGATGAGTAGAAGACCGGGGAAGGCGGATAATAAGGACCCATGCTGTAGCAGTCGGGTGAGTCAGGAGAAAGGTGGCTCTGCGATGGTTAACTACAGTCATCCCAGTAAGGCAGAAATTTTGTCGAGGCTCTTGCTCCGGTCATTCTCAGGGTCTGATGTTTGTCTTCGCTGTGATGAAGATGAGGAGTGAGTCTGTTAGGATCGTTTCCAGCCCGTCCCAATATATAGGCTAGTGGCTGGGGTGAGAATTGAATTTTTCTTTTCACCGACATAACATTACTCCAACTACGTGAGTTTCGGAAAAGGGTACAAAGATGCTCTTCAATAGCACTCCTTTTCTCTGACCAAGCATTAAAGTGTAGAGCTAGCTTTGTTCTAAACCCACCGCAATCCGTGTTGAAGCACTCCAATACAAATAGGTCTGAGGGAATCTTCAGGTTGATCGTTCATCTGCTTGCTTGCTGAGTCCAACGACCAGATGGAGTATTTCTTGACGGCCACACTGCGCTGAAAAGAAGCTTTCTATGGAAAATTCTAATGTTGGGTGGGTAAGAGCACAGCCTGACTTTCGCTGGTGGAGGATGGGGGTCGTTTTCTTCAGTAGTGCGTGGAATCGACAGCCTTAACACCGCCCAGCCATTGTTTGTGATCGCACACATGGATGTAGAGGTGCAAAGTTCCTCACTTAGACCCAACTGGTACAGGAAAAGTTCTCCTGTTTCATATTTGAAGATGTAGCCCCATGATCCATGCATTCCATAAGGCTCTAAAGACCATTCTTCCTGCAACGGTTCACACGGAGGTAACTGCACTCTTAAAAAGGTAAAATGTTGAATTCCTAAGGGCATCCATTCCATACCTCGAATTCTCATAGATGGATACCGGTGTGCTGCACAGAATGGAGTCTGTACTTGGACGCTCTCTGAGTGGTTTTCCGTCTCTGGTTGTGAAAGCTGAGGGGTCGGATAGAGAGCATGGTATGTTGATTGGGTCCTCCAGTGGAGTCCCAGAGGCTGAAACAGACTCATGATCTCCTTTTAAGGATATAAAGAAGAAACAAGAAGCATCTACTTTAACCAGCTTCAGTAACAGGATGGGATTTGTTTTAGGATTGCTTAAAGGTTCACATTGCATCTGTATAAACAGCTGTTTCTCAAAGTGGTATTCCAACTATTTAAAACCTTATTCAATACTTTTTACACTTGAGTAGCATTTTTTAAAAATCCACAGAGGAAAGGTAAGCTATTATCAGTTTTAAACAATTTTTATTTATTTAGTTTGTATGTATATGTTTAGTCCACTGTGATACATTAATAGCTGGTAACCAAATACATATGTTGGACTTTTTAGACTTGAGTTGTCAGGGAACTGGTTTAGGACCCAAGTGCAGTACGTCAGGTAGAGTTTTAAGTACTTTATTTCTTTAGGCGTAGCAACAAGCAGTTAGTTTAACTGGGAGCAGGAAACAGTCTTTGGTTAACTCCAGGCATCAACAGGGAACGAGGAGACTGGCGAGTCCTCACAGCGTTGGCAACAAGCTGGTAATTCACCTGACAGCAGATGACAGGCCTTGGAAGCTCCAAACACCAACAGGAAGCGAGCAGGCTTGAGAGTGCTTCAGCCAAACAAACAAAATCCGAAGGGGACAGACAAAAGGCTTGTCGTGGACTGGCAGAAGGTTGGGGCAGAGACGTGGTCAGAGGCAAGCTGGATTTGAAACCGAGAATTTAAACCAATAATCAATGCTGGAATGAAGTGCATGCTGCAACGACAATCTGGCATTGAATGAGGGAAACACTGCTGCTTAAATGCTGCCTGGCTGACGAGCAGTGATGAGCTGCAGCTGAGGGTGAGCAGGTGTGGAAGGTTGGAGCTGATAGGAGGTGCTGCAGAGAAGTAGCAGATCTCACAGCCCACATCCAACAGGGCAGAATGTGACATGAGTAGCATTATTTAAAAAATCTCCGGAGGAAAGGTAAGCTATTAACAATCTTTTTATTTAGTTAATATTTAAATGTTTAGTCCACAGTGATACATAAATGTTAACTTAGATAAAGTCCCACGCATTTTCTAGTATCTACACACACACATGGTCACGTGCTATGGGATTTTCCAAGACGTCACATGACTTCGAAAAGTTTCCATGTTGTCACAGGTACCACCCCCCAATACATCACCCCTCCCCCTTTTAATTAATCATCAATCAATTAAACAAATACAATTTTGACTGAAGGGTGTCCTTTTATTCTCTCTGATGTCACTTCTCAAGTGAGACCGCTTTCATGTTATTGGTTCAAATGACAAATTTTATGCTCATTTATGCTTAAGTAATACTAAACACAGATGGGCTTGTGTTTATATCATGGATATGGTAGAGTGAGGCTGCACAGCTTTAGCACACAGACAGATGTGTAATTATCTGACGGAAAAAAAAGGGGGGAAAAAGGCACAGCTTTGATTTGCAGCCGTTTCAGTCCCCGCATTTTCTTCCCCAAGGTAAGTGAGACTATGACTGCAGAAAGTGGGTCTGCAAGACGGATGCTGCGAGTGCCGTTCCTTATCCCCAACCCAGAGAAAAGCAAAGCCTCCTGAGCAGTTTATATTTAGATTGCTGGCTTCATTTCAGTTCTTTACCTACGTCGACAAAGCTCAGGATTGCAGCGTTTGTTTTTGACCTATTGTTCACAGCTGCCTGTGCAGTCCTCTATTTATGAAAGGCCCTGTGAAATCCGAGCCACTGACACTCCTTTAAAAGTCACAACATGCTCTGAAAAAATTTCTCCCCCTGTCGGTCTAATGTGGGCTTAAGCTTTATGTCACGATGCCTCTTTATCTAAAGAAGCGATATTTGGTCTGACTGGTTATTTTTGAGCTAAAGAAACATCCTGAATGGGACCCAGCTATAAAGCCGAGCCACTCCGATTTATCTCAGACTCGTTAAACAGACACAGACGTTCACATAAACTTTATCTGGATGGGGGAAATTGAAGAGCATTAAAGTGTAACAGAGCGCTGATAATGTCTGCTGTGCTGATTTAAAAGGGAGCAAAGTATTTGAGAATTGCCCAGCGTGGAATCTAAAGCTAAACGGCAGTATTTTCTTTTTAGAAATTCATATCCACTGAGTTTATGCAGTGCCTTGCATCATTTATAGATTTTATTTTTACACTTTTCTTGGAAAAAAACAACAAAAAACTTTAAGCTTAGTCAAATTGAAAGAAGATTGTTTGATTTTCAATGCCAAATATTGTCACAGTATTTACATCTGGACTTTAGCTGAGGCAAATAAATATACTTTTTGTGCATTGGTCTTGTCCATATCTTTCTCATGAAAATTTGCACTACTGTATAATTAACTTTTTGGAGCCTGTAATACATTTTATCCCAACATTTCCATTTACTTGGTCCTTCAATGCTTACTTCCTTGCAATTAAAACTTAACCACAATAAACATTTTTGGGTTACTGATTGACTAGTGAGGTGTTCAGAAGTTGGGATATTGTTTCACAGCCCATTAGCCTAGAGATGGAATATATCAAGCCATATTATTCACGCCACACATCCCCATAATAAAGGTTTATTCCAGTTCGAAGGACTCTTATCTCTTGCTACACTTTAGATTCTAGTGACAGCTCAGAGAGATGGGGAACTAATGACGGGAAAGATAGAGAAACATTATTAGACACATTGGTTATTTACAACTGATATTGTTATTGCAATTTTCAGCCTTACTAATAAAGCTTTGTTATCTTCTAATGCTGCTAAACCCATAAACACACTAATTGGATCAATTCTGCTTGCAGCTGATTCCACTGCATCTTATGAAGGCTATTTCAGTTAGAAGGGTTTAATACAAATGCCATACTTTTTAGGTTGTATTTGTAACAGACATTTATAAATCATTTAGGCAAATCCAATATATTTGTGATTTATAATGTAAGAAAAGGTGAAAAAACAGGTCCAGAGGTTTAAATACTTTAACAGTTTTTTTTATTTATTTTTGGCTTTTGCTGAGTTAAAAGCGCTTTGTCTCTCTCTCTGCCTGGAGCAGAGTCATAGCACAACGTCTACAACGCGGTTCAGCCAACTGCCGTTAAAATCAGCATACAGACTCATGTGAAACCTGTTGAGCACAAATCACCAATATTTAATGTATAATGAAATGAAAATTAGTTCGTTCTGTGGGATGCATTTTATAGCGCTTTCCAGTGAATCTGTAATTTTTAGACTCTTTGAAATCTCTGTCGAAAGAAAAAACATCTGACTCACCCAAATTGGTGCAGTTCCACTGCCTGGATGGGAATATTGCATGTGGTTTCATCACAGTTTCAAGAAGGGAAAAGTTGCCACAATTTTTTATTTATTTTTTGGCAAAAAAAGTCAGGTGTACGCAGATTCTTTCTCATGCAATCATCAGGGCTAAAGATGCTTTGGATTGGTGTCTGATTTAAATGTAAATCAAAAAAAGCTGATGTGAGTGGTCGTCTTAGTTTGGCGCACACATCAGTTGTCTGACCCAGAGATGGGTTGGAAGGCTTTTGTCAAGTGGTGCATTAGACTCTTTGTTCTGATTCTGGTGTTGGAGAGAGACATAACAAAAGCAAAGCGTATTGATTTCTCAAACGCAGCCCTTCACAGCCAGGCTCAATGCCTTCTTTTTTCTCAACTCTCCCTGTCGATCCTACACGACTTCCCATCAAAATCCTTCTCTTTCTGATTTGTCACTATGTCAGCAGTTACGCAGGGGATTCCAAGTACGTTTTATTGGGGTAAAAAATTATGATAAAGAAACGTTTCATGGCTGTAAGAGGAAATAGGTTGAATGTAGTTCACTGTATGTCTCTTTTTTACAATTTCCTCTGAGATGAACTACGTGCATTTAAGTATTTGTTAAACAGTCTGCCCACAGAAAGCGTTCATTTCTTTTGACAAGTTGGTATAATTGCCTTAGGGCAAAATAAAATGAAAGTGTATTTGCTGTCAAGTGAGATACTAATTAGAACAGATAACTGACCAACAACTACACGCTCTTTACCTTTAGACCCCCCCCTTCTCCTTGAATGTTGCTCAGAAACAAGTGTGGGACTCCTGTTAATGCGGCTGTATGGCTTTGATGTTTGGAAGCCTTGAGATTCATAAATCTTTCTCTTCCCTAACGACAATAATCTATACTTCTTTGCAAAACTGCTCAGGCTCACTTTT
>JAVLVB010000117.1:1220123-1270905 GCA_032876305.1 Orestias chungarensis | reverse complement strand
ACACAAACACACACACACACAGATCCCCCCGGTAATTTTAAACATTTGCACGCCTTGTGGTTGAGAAAAAAAAAATACAGACTTTTGTTTTCATGATTGCTCTGTATTTACATCCATTTGTTTTCCCAAGTAACTGTGACCAGCTTCCTAGGTCCTGGTGGATAAAGGCTTACCATAGCACATCCTGTCACTAGCATGTTTGACAATGGTGATGGCGTTTTCAATGTGAACAAACTGCATTTTATCAGTGAAACCAAATTCTAATTGTGGGTGTTTTCCCCCCCAGGATATTCTGATATGAATGAGCAGTGTCAAAAGAGTAAACACGTTCATTTGGTTTGGTTGACTTTCCCTCTGGTTCTGAAGGTTAACCAAAGCGTCTGCTTAATGTCATGCAGTCACAACATCTGGTAGTGCAAGGAGATGTCAAATATGAGCAGCAGGTAAGAAAGTGAGCTACCAGTGTGTATATAAGGCATATGCAGCTGTACTAAAAGAAAAGATGGAGGATAACAAGAGACGATAAAATGCTCTAGTGGTTACACAGAGTGAGGATTTCAAAGTTTTTACATCACACTATAGGCCTGATAATCCTACTTAAAGAGAGACAACCTTCCCCTAGGTTCACCTTATCTCTTTGTTATGCTGGATAGTTTTTTGTGCATTCCCGACATAAGCAAACTGCATCAGGGTTCACTTTCTAGCAAATGTTTTCATATAGAAAAGGAGTCAGGCCGCTTGTTCTTTGATATTTGCCAACAAACTCTGAGGCCCTTACAGTATGATTGTATAGAATTTTTCTATCCATCCGTTTTCCAACCCGCTTATCCTTGTAGGGTTGTGGGGGTCTGCTGGTCGGTATCTCCAGCGTACATTGGGAGAGAGGCGGGGATTCACCCTGGACAGGCCGCCAGTCCATCGCGGGGCAACACTGAGACAGTGTTAAGACTCCACTCTTTAAAGGCTCCTTCAGGATCACTTTTTAGCTCATCGATGGATTTAAAAGACCATTTAATGAACCTTTTGTGGTCACGTTCTCTATTTAATTTGTCATTTGCTTGTTCTGCAAGTCTGTAAATTCACACATTGTATGTTTCTATCAAATGCTACACTTTATTGTCCTCTTTATGATGTTGACTGTCTATCTGTTTTTATCATCCATGCTAAAGCTGTCTCTTAAAATCGAGCCTTTTGCATAAATGCATATGATAGATGATCCCTTTAAAATTCCAGGGAAAAAATGTGCGAGTTTTGCGGAAGATGCTGACAGTGTCACCGGTTATCTGACCTGCTGTATATCTTCTGGCTTACTTGCCATGTCTTGGTGGAGAACATCTTATTTTATTTTATTTTTTGCTTCTTTGTTGTTTTTTGGCTTGTTGATGTGAATAGCAGACATTATGAAGAGGGGGGAAAAAAGAACACTAGATGGGATAATATGAATAGAAAGCTTTTAGGGCGCTTTTCAAATAGTGTGAACCCATTTCAGCCAAAGCCGCAGTTTGTGCTTCTCACATTATCACGGAAATATGAAAGAATGTCCGCGGAGCCCACTGGCTGTCTTCAACAAAGAGCTTAATTCAAAAACCACAAAGATTTTAATTATTGCTTGGCCACTTTTGTATGTGGGTGTTTGTATTCACATCGGCGAGAGCTCTGGAAATAAATTATTTTTTTTGCCAGGGTCTAAGTGCCAGATTGGTTATTGTTCCCACCTGATTATATGTAAATATTTGCTGAACTCTTTTGGCCGTTTTGAGCTTCCATAAATCACAGCCATGTGGATTAATACCAGGTTTTTGTTTGCTCTATTGTTCGACGCCATGAAAATGCAAATAGAAAAAAGGGACACGCTCCTCTGGTGATAAATGCGTTGCTCGTTAAAAGATCAAAAAGTCAGGCTTTGTTGCCGGATCAGGCGGTATGTGTTTAGCTGGCAGCTGGATCCCAATGCATTGCGTCAGGGACCTCGGTGTACGTTTGCCGTGGCCTTTTGTCCACTCAGACCCTAGGGGTAATTAGGAATCAGCTTAGTCCGGGATTATGGTTGGACTCATGGTGATCACAGGGGACTGGAGAAAAAGCATTAGAGGAATACTTGTTAATATGGGTATTACAGCGCTTAGCTGTGTTATCATGTGACATTGAGACAACTGACAATAGGAGCCTGTTGATGCAAGGATCCCTACCTCCGAGGTAATAGGCTTTACTTTTGATGCCGTTGTTTATCCGTAGCGTGCACAGCAGTCCATTCTCCGTATTTTAAGATTCCTCACTGCACAAAAACTTTGTACAATTTTCTTCATTAGGTTGAGAAAAATTACTCTACTTTCGCAGTACAACTCCTCATTCAGTGGTATTTTCTTTAGACCAGCACCTCCGAAATGAAGCGTGCACAATTGTTCATTTCCCCTGCGATTGCACACATGGACGAATTCCTGCAGTTTTTTTTTTTTTGCTTCCTGGAATGCAATTAATGTTTTCATTAACCGAGTTAAAGAGCTGCATGGCACGACTAAAAAGACGATACCCTTGGGTTTTCGTCTTTCCTCTCTTTAAATGGTATAGCCTGCCTTATGACTTGTGAAACAAAGCATGGCTGCTGTGCTGTTCACAGTGCAGAGATGTAACCCGATGCCTGTAGCCTCTAGACCACCTCAATAACCAAATCTATTAGTTGGCCTTTCCAGAGGATAGGAAAACAGACCAGTCTTCATGTCAAAAGCACTTTCTCTTTTATTGCATTGCTACGATTTACAGTGTACTTGCTCTGAGGAGAACACAGCTGCAGGTGCATACTTTGCAGAATTATCAGTGCATGACACAACACAACAATGCTTTGTTTTGACCTCATTGAGAGGGAGTGGGGAATTGTTTTCCAGAGTTTTAAAGAGCTAATCCCATCAGAGCGAGAGCGGAGTGTGGAGAGACTAACTTAATCACATCTGAGGTACCGCTGCCACGACAGGAATGTGTTTTTATCTTACGATTCGAGGATGCAATGAGATCTCCGGGCCGATTTGTAGAATTTACAATAGTAAAGCGCTAAAATATTCATCTTTTAAGGGAATTGTACTCTGATAATGTGAGTTTATCTAGTTTAAATTTCCTTTAGTCTGGTGCTTTTAAATGGGGAAGTCCAATTTTAAACAAAAACCTCACCAAACCTGATTTAGAAAAAGGCTGACAAAATAAAACTCCTTGATGTATGCATACGCTAAAGACGTCATTAGGAAAGTGGTCTGTTCAAAGGACCCCCTCTGCATTTTGTATTTGTTTATCTATTGCCTTCCCATGCAATTTTGCTCAATTGTCATCTCCCTTCATTGCTCTGTGTGAGATTTTTTTTTTTTCATTGAGCTGATTTTTCTGAGTGAATTCCATTCAGGCTAATCAGTTAACCGGAGGAATTGTGAATTTTTGATGAGTTTCATCCAGCTCAAATATTTCACCGCCAAACGTTAACGATTGGTGAAAACTCAGATCCAATTGTTTAGGACTTAAACAGAGTCCAAACCTCCATCAAGCAATCGTATCTCATTAGCTGACGGTTTAAAACATCTCGCATGAAAAAAAGCACAGAACAAGAACCGTGCTACCCCTAAATAACTTTGCTTTATTTCCAGTGGCGGCTCCTGACAAATTTCTCTGGGGGGGCAACTGATGATGAGTAAAATTCCCTGTTCCTAGATGGAAAAATCAGGCATGAATTGTACAAACTGTACAGTATTTTTTAAATAATTTTTAAAATTTTATAGAAATGGTCTTAAATACACTGAAGCACCTCCACCATGGCCATCATGTAATCAAATAGTTTGCCCTCTCAGGGTAAATAACAAAAAAAAAAAAAAAACTTCTTTACAAATCTTTCAAAGACATTTTTTAAAATTTGGCGGCCAATGTGGAATCAATACAACTACTTAAAATTCAACATTCAGAGAATACAATTTAACATAAAACAACAAATCCGCAGATCTTTTCTCTGCTTTTCTGTTTTTAATAACTGTTTGATGTTTAAATTTGGTCTGGGTGGACTGAATTTTTTTAAAGCCAATTTGTCCACATTGTTTCAATGACTAAACGGTAAATCCCTCAATGACTGAGTGGAGTTGAAGTTGCTAGCCATGCTGTCGTTGGCAGTCTGTAGGTCCCGCGACAAGTGTGCGCGCTGTGCGTCTCCGAGCACGCATCAGTGTGTATTACCCCCAAGGGGGCGGGACTTATGGTTGGAAAGTGACATTCAGGCTGCTGATTGGACAGTAATATGCAGACCTAGTACGGCAATATAAACTCTTTCTCCTCACTTTTTTTTCATGTGACTCAAGGAGGCAGTGCACTATCGCCCAAAATGGGCCAGCCGCCCTTGTTTATTTCCCCTGACAGGGAAAGCAAAGGAGTGAAATAGCCCTTTATGAGACATCTTCTCCGGCTAGAGCAATCCTTGTGCGTTTTACTCATCTGGATGCAGCAGAGGTCTGCAGAGATGCAATGGTTGACTTTCATTTCATTCATTCTTTTTACCTCTCAGAGGAGGGTTTCTCACTTCACTGCTTGTCTATTGGTGTGGTTAGGCATATGTGCACCTGGGGGAATGGGCTCAGTCAGTGCTGGGGTGCCGCGGAGCTGAGGATTTATCCCAGTCCAGTGAGTCTCTGTGGTGCCAGAAGCTCCAGTTTAAGGGTTTAGGAATGCCTCGTCCGTCTGTTTTTCTTTCCACAGAGATTAGGAAGAAAGATTTTTTTACTTCTTTTCAGTGGAAATAAATGTCTGTCTGGCTGATAAGTTTTGTTTGAACAAAATAATGGAAAAAGAAGGTACTGAGGGGAGATTTTATTAAAAGGAAAAAGTTTTTATGGCAGCAAACGGGTAAAAAAAGGAAAACTATCCATTGCTTTTCAGTTTTCGTGATCAATGAATAGGTTAGCAGCCCTTTTCTAATTGCAACTGATCTGTTAAAATACGCTTTCTGTATAACACAGTTTCTATATAACTGTGAAGCCGATGTATAGTTTTTATAAACCCTAAACCCTATCTTCCTTTTTAAGTGAAGATATGGGGGCTCCGGTGGGAAGGCTCTACTTGTGCACCTGGATATTCAAAAACTAAATTCAAATAGGGAGTCGCAAATGTAACATAAATGTTTTTATCACCAGATAAACACGGCAGCAAAATAAATTCAAGGGTATAAACAGTAAAACTTTCAGAATGAAAATTCGGAGCTGCGTTTAGAGTCTTTTTAGCAAACATTCTATGTTTGATGTATTTCCCTCATGGTAATCAGTTGGCGTCTGCTTCTTGTTGTTTTTTTGTTTTTTCTTGTGTTTGTGTTTTTTTCCTGGAAGGCGTTTATTGTGAAGCAGCTGCGGAACGCGTTAAGTCTGAGTTACAGCAAGAAAGCATCTGCTTTCTCCCAGCTGTCGTCTGCTGCTGCATCTCCACAGCCAAGTCGAGTCAGTGGGATTTGCTTAACATTATTTATTTATATTTTTTTTTATAGTGATGTGTCTGGCCATAAAATTTACTGGTGGGCAGTGGTGCTTACATGAAAAGTTTGTGAATCCTACACTAACAGCTACCAACGGCTACCAACAGGGGTCCCTTAGGAGAGTTGGAATCATCACACTACACAACAGATTTGTCAGCTTTAGTCAATTAAAGCAGCAGATTTGTTGTTTCTAGTAACTTTTTTGTTTGTTTCTTGGTCACCTGATCCACTGGAACATTTTCTGTGAGGCCAGACATGCTGATTTTGTCACTATAACACATTCTGATAACAGTTGAAGGAGTTGCACAAGTACTTGCATCCATGATCGTATTTTCATCTGATTTTGATTCACCTCAAAAACGTAAACCACACCAGACTGAAAAAATGGCCAATACCTGTTGGTTGGTGCTGTTAATTGGTTTTGCGCAGATATATTTTTATGCACAGACAAAAAAGGCTGATTTAAACAGCTGGTCAATTATTCAGTGCATCACAGCTAATTTCTCATTGCAGACACATATTTACTGATTGTGAGTGATACCAACATAAGGTAATTATTCAGCTAAACATCACATTTAAAAAGTCAATGTTTTTGGCAAGGAAAAACCTGACCTTTAAATTAAAATAATTAAACAAAACATATCAGAAAACATGATCAGGAAGCTCCATTCCAAGGAATATGATATTACTGCTCATTGCTTATTTAAATAAAATAATCTACTTTTCAAGGCTTGTGTGATGGTTTAATCAACTTCAAAGTGTTTTCTGAAAGACGTATCACTGGATCAATCCACCGTTGTTGTTTTTTTTGTTTTGTTTTTTGTTTTTTTGTACCACAGTGCCTCTGCGTTCCTAAATTGTCTGTATTGCCCATAATTCCTGAGTATCCTCCCTCATTGCCCTTGTAGACCCAACCTTAGGGCTACTCTCAGATCCACAGTGTTTCATTGAAAAGGCCTCAGTATTCTAGACAGGATGAGCAGCTCAAAGCACGTGCACGTGCGTCTGCCTGCCTCCCAAGGCGCTCATTAGGCTCACGTCTAAAGGAATGCATGTTTCCGGAGGCTGCTTAAAAACATGCAGGGATATGGAGGTTAAAAGACCCCCAACAAAGACTTAATTTACTTGTTCCGAGTCTACTGGGTATGGTAACTTCATTAGCTAGTTTCTGCCAGGCAGTTTGATTACACTAACCAAGTCTAAGACGTAATGGTTGTGCGCAGTATAAATGTTGCAGCTAGATTTAAAATATGTTTGTACTAATGTAGCAGTGATGGGAGCAGTGTGTGTGGCTGAGTGTGCAAAATAAAGTAAGGAAGGGAAAAAGAGGGGTCAGGTACTACACCTGGGACGTCTGGCTGCTCTGTAATTTTCAAAGTGACTCATCTTTCAGGTAATGAGCAGGTAGCAATGTCAAATCCTTTGGGTGAGCATGTGTAGTAGTTTAGATTGAAGATGTAGAACGCTGAATTCTATGTGTGACGTGTGCTGGCAACTAATCTTTAGATTTTTTTGCTTCTGCTTCCGAAATAAAACATTCAACACAAAAAACACACTCTTAATAATTATTGGCTGTTCGTGTATTGAGTAGAAATTTGTCATTAACAGTTGTTTTTTTGTTGTCTCTTTATTCTTGGATGTTAGAAGAAAAGCCTTAAAAAATGACTCCTTTTGATGTGAAAAAGCAACAGCAATCAATTGATTCTTTACCGAAAGGTTCAGCCAGCTATGGAGCAAACTTATTTAAGCAGCTTCTTTCTAAATTATGTTCTTTTTTGTTATGGCCCACATCTCACTATTATAAAAGTGGTGGAACAAGTCTTCCTCTTCATGTTTAGAACCAAAAACTCTTTCTCAAAGTGCATCTCTGCTGTTTAAGGCATAAAAAATGATCCCGTTGTGCTCTGAAGAACCTAGGTTGATGATGCCAACAGAACCACTCCATCTTTGAAAATCAAACATGAAAAAGGTTTGAAGGCATTTGCCAAGATGAAAGCCAGACTGCTAAATTGGGTCGTCTGTCCAACACAGAAACAACGGCAGATTTAGCCCTTAACATTAGCCAGTGATATTTGTGAAGGTTTAAAGAACTCTTAAAAACGTTACTTAATCCTGAAATTCCCTTTCATAACTTTTTAAAAATCATTATGATTTTCTTGTCATATTACTTCTATTTTCCCACACAACAATGCAACTCAGATTACCTTCTAAGCCATTGTGATGAAAAACATCTTAAATATAACAACTACATTCTCCCTTAAAGGAATACTAATGGAAAACATTCAAAGTTTTGGCTCTGAGTCCGGTGTCTTGTTATGTTTTAGGACTTCCTACGATGCAGTCCACTACTGTCTTCTTTCACCTGTAAAAACCTAACATGTAGCTTTATTTTGGAAGGTGTGCAAATCCTGATAAATCTTTATTCTTACCAGACACAAGACTGTAATATAACATTCAGACGACATGCTTTTGTACCAGTCCAGACTTAAAAGTATTCCCAAGACCTCTGTCAGAGTCCCGTTGAAGCTATTTTTCTGACCTACAAATGCTTCAAAAACACACTGCACACACAAACACACACACATGCTCAGACTTGTCAGCTCCCCAGTCAAGTATCCTGGTCAAGGTGAAGAGTTTGAGGAAGGGGTGGGCATGCGGACGTGGGGAGCAGAGAGAAGGGGAGGAGGGAGGTTTTGGAGGTGGTGAACGTGCTCCAGAAATGCAGAGACGTGGAGATGAGAGAACGGGGGGAAAGGGGATATATTTTGCATGTCCTGCCGGCAGCTGCGGTGCTGTTGTCAGTCTCAAGCTGACAGGCCAGCTTCAGTGGGATTGTGTAGAGCTGCTGCTATGATGAAATGTTTTCAGGAAGCGAGAGGATGGGAAGAGGGAGACTGGGCTGACTTCAACATCTGGCTCTAAAATACTGTAAGAAAGGTTTGATACAGATTTTTTTTTAAACATTCAATAGTAAGCAAACATAGAAATACTGTTTTTTTTTAGGCGGCAGTGTAAATGAGCACACATTCATGTAGACCATATATTTATAAGAGCAAAATATAATTTGAAGGAAATTACACCTTTTCAAATCCCCCCATCATCCTGGTAACGCTGTGTGTGGCGGTGTTTACAGTCGAGCCAGCAGGCACCAGTAGAGCCAAATAAATACAGCCACTCAGGTACATCATTAGTGGATTTAACAACATCAAAGCTCATAGCTCACGAGTTATGTTATTATCATGGGAGCCGCTGCGAACTCGGGTTACTGTTGCCTCCGGTGACATGTGTGGTGGCGAGCTTCCTGCCTCGGCTCCTGCTTGCAGCCCCGCCATTTAAGGGTTGGGATCAGCTGGCTGTGCTGGGAAATCTTAACCTCTTACCTTGACCTTTGATAAAATCTGCCACATTAACATTTTCCCAATGGAAATTGAAGAGAGAATGATCATGTGAGCTGGATTTGCTCTTTCTGCTTTCAGCAAATAGGGTCATATTAGCTATGAAGAGTACAGGAGATTTGCATCAGATTGGATAAATGACCTTTTTGGCTTGTCAAGGGTATTTTATGGCAGACATATTGGTGATATTTGATATCATTGGACAGTGTTCTGCTGGGTTAATTCTACTAATGAGATGTTGGAAATCAGTTTTTTTTTTTTTTACAATACTAGACTTTTTCAAGTATTGTATGCCAGCCTATATTAAAATATATTTTAGCACGTAAAATCGTAAAAGCAGCATCCATGTTTTTGTCATAGCCTCTGTTTGTGACATACAGAAGAAAGACAGACTATAACAGAAAATGTAGTCTTACCCAGTCCTGTCCTGTTAATTTAACTCAACATATTTTATTATCCTCCTTTTGGTCTTTTTTGAGTATTAGAAAATCTGATGATGTTTCAATTTATACTTGTACAGTCAAACAGAGAACATCCCAGCAGTAAAACATCAACATCAACAAATCATGTAGAGCAGAAGGTATCTACAGGGATCTTAACCATTGAGCGTCATAACACAACACACAGCAGTGATCTACTCTATTTGTTACTTGTCTGATTTGCTTTGGTGAAATAGTTTTTGTGTGTTCGAGAATAACACAGGTGGAGCCACCTATGCAACTGGGAAAACAACTGAGGCTGGTGACAGATTTGAGGCAGTTATATTTCCAGCTAAAGGCCTGAAGCATCTCAGTATTAGAGTTTATATACACAGAACTAACTTATTTAAAAACTGGTCGCCGTTTTTAAATAAAAAAAAACCAAAATTGACTTCCGGTTATGGCGGTCACGTAAGAAGACGTACCGAACTTCGCCCTGCTGTTTGCTGCTTTAATAAGGGAAAAATAGTTGCTGTTCACGAAAGATTTATGCAGAAAAAGGACTATTTGATGTATAATGCCTAGCTCGACTAAACAACACAAAGGGAAAAGCAAGATATCCATGCAATACATCATCAGATAGCGGCCAGCAGTAGTGCAGCAGCTTCTCAAGCTCCTAGCGATCACCCTATTTTTAACTATTTTTACGTCGGTTATAGCCGAGCCGAACTTTTGGGATTTAAGGACAGTTTATCCAGTAGTGCAGCAACTGTGGACAATAATCTCAGAGCTACGCTGGGCAGACTACAACTCCTCAGGACTCCGCCGTGGGGGAGCGGAGCACAGCAGACAAAGGGCAGGCGGAGGAGGTGCGCGCGGGGGTAGAAGAGGGGGAAGCGCCGCGGTGTGCTAGCCAGACTCAAGGCTAATGCTAACCGATCCCCGATTCCGTCACTTTTCCTATCTAACGTCCGCTCTCTGGATAAGAGTGTTTCTGAGGAGATGAGGAACTGCACTGTGATTTGTCTCACAGAAAGCTGGTTAAACAACACCATGCCGGACTCAGCCTTCCAGCTTGCCGGCCAGCAGCTCTTCCGAGCGGACCACAACAAGCTCTACGGGAAAGCCCGCGGGGGCAGCTTATGCGTCTACATAAACTAAGGTTGGTGTACGAACTGCGTGTTGGTAGAGAGCCACTGTTCCGAGGCGACAGACCTGCTGACTGGGAAGTGTAAACCTCACTATCTGCCTCGTGACTTTACTGCGGTGTTCGTCACAGCTGTTTACATAGCACCGGATGCTAATGCTAACAACGCGCTAAAGGAGCTACATAACAACATTAGCTCGCTTTAGAATAAGCATCCCGAGGCATTCTACGTGGTAGCGGAGGACTTTAACCACGTAGACATGAAAAACACCCTGCCGAGGTTTTACCAGCATGTCAACATTGCAACACGTGGGAATAACATGCTGGACTGGGTTTATACGCGTACAGAGCCTTCCCCCGACACCTACCTCGGGCTCCCCGACCACATCTCCATAATGCTGGTCCCTGCTTACTACCCCCCGCTGCGACGCTCAAGACCCACACAGAAGACCATTACTGTGTGGCCCAGTGACAGCGACACCGTGCTACAAGACTGCTTCGGCTGCACAGACTGGCAGGTCTTCAGGGAGGCTGCTGAGTGTGAGGGGGAGGTGGACCTGGAGGACTACAAATCAGCTGTTCTCGGCTACATCAGCGAGTGCGCAGAGGATGTCACCACCACCAAGACTGTAACTCGCTACCCGAACCAGAAACCCTGGCTGAATGCAGAGGTGCGTTCTCTGCTGAAAGCCAGGGATGCTGCCTTCAGGTCTGGTGACGCACTAAGGAGGGGTAGAAGGGAGCACACAACCTCCGTGGAGAAGCTCAAAAAGCTAACAAAAACATGGCCGCAGCGCAAGAAGGAAACGACGGCAAGTCAGATAATAGTAAGTCTGACCAAATCCTGGCCGCGTTGGAAACATTAAGAAGCGTGTTGTCCTCGAAACTTGATGGTGTGATGGTCACACTGCAAGATATGAAACAGGAGATGAAAGACTATAATGAACGTATGTTGCGAGCAGAGCACCATATTTCCACCGCGGAAGACGAGGTGGCTAATATACAAGCTAACGTGAGCGCCTTGCAGGCTAAAAACAAATCTATGGAAGACAAACTCTTGGACTTGGAAACAAGGTCTCGCTTGAATATCCTAAGGCTTGTGAATTTGCCTGAAGGAGCCGAGGGTCCAGATTTATGTGCTTTTTAGGAGAAGTGGATACCCGAAGCATTAAGGAGTCCTCGTGAGCTTGGAAAGAGCTCACAGATTTGGCCATAGAGCGGCCAGGGCTTCCCGACCGAGAGCCGTGATAACTAAGTTCCACAACTACAGAGAAGAGCAAGCTGTCATTCGAGCCGCACAATAAAAAAGGGACGTCTTCTACAAGGAACAGCGGGTCCGCTTCAACCCCACCTGGCCACCGGACTTCACCAGCTGAGAAAAAAGTTCGATCTGATCCGGGAGCTGCATAAACTGGGCATTCGTAATGGAGTAACTCACCCTGCAACGCTTCTAGTGAAAACAAAACACTGGCATTCAAAACGCCTGGGGAAGCAAGTGAGTTTCTCAAGAAAATCCAAGAAAGCTCAGGATCTGCAGAGCACTAAGTAAAGAACAATGCCCCAGATGGTATGTAAAGTATTAAACGCAAAGAATTGAAATCCATTATTTGACATTTTACAGCGCATACTCATGCAGTATGCAGACTTCTTTTTGCATTGGATTGCGTTGATTTGGTTTATTATATATTTAAGTTCCTAAGTTTGTTGCATGTCTGTGTTCCTAAATTTTTTAACTATAATCACTTAAATGTGAAGTTGTCCTTCAAATGTTATTCAATATTAGTGGGCAGGGGTCAAAAATGTTGCTTAGCAGTAACCGGGGTATTTTCTGCAGATCAAGCTAAGAGTGGTTTTGCTGATCCTCACTAGTTGTGGATAAGTTCCTGGCATTAAAGGGAGTAATGGATATGGGTGGGACTCTCCCAGTTTGGGGAAGGGATTTGGAAGAAAGGAGATGTTTTGTGTGTTGGATGTGCATCCTAACATCCGTATTGTGTCTCACATTTCTATAATAAGCAATCCACTACTTTTGTTACTGTATGCCTCAAACCGTAAAATTTCATTTCATTTCGGGGAACTGCAGAGGTCTTCAACGCCTCCAAAAAGTCAAGCAAGTTATGAATAGATTGAAAGAAAGAAAGTTTAATTGTACATTAAACCTAAACATGGACAGATCAACAGGAGTAGATCAGTCACATAACAACTGTAGAGATGCAATTCATAGAATGATGAAGGAGCTGAGGTTGCTGGATGTATGGAGAGAGAATATCCAAGCTAGCAAAGCATACTCCTGTTATTCAAGTACTTTTAAAACTCACTCCAGAATAGACTTCTTTTTAATTTTCACAGAGTTGCAGTTTAGAATTCAAGATTGCTCCTATGATAATATTGTAATTTCAGATCACGCTCCATGTTGTATGGTTTACAAAGATGATAAATTAAAGAGAGACCCGACGAGATGCCAGTTCCAACATAAATGGTTACAAGACGAGAACTTTGGGCAATATTTAGGGAAACAAATTGACGAATTCTTTCAAATTAATACTACAGAAACAACAGCATGTTCAAAATTGGAAGCATTTAAGGCCTTCCTTTGAGAACATATTATTAGTTATACAGGGTTTAAAACAAAACAAACTGAAAAAAACAGAGTACAATTGGAAGATAGGATAAAAGCAATTCAAACTAGAGTAAATAAGGGAAATGACCCACAATTAGAAATTGAACTATTGATCCTGAGAGCAGAATATGATAAATATTCAGCTTTAAGAGCTGCATCGTCTTTTGCGACTCAGGCAAACATTCAATGAACAGGGCAACAAAGAAAGCAAATTACTGGCATGGCAAATAAAACAGTTAGAAACTAAACAACATATCACATCTAATATATCAAAGGAACTTGTCTTGCAGGAGCCCCAATAAATTAACGCAACTTTTAATAACTACTGTGAAGAATTGTATAAAGCACAAATAAGCATAAAATTATAAAACATAAATCAAATTTTTTAATATTTAAATATAACTAAATTCTCAGAGGAAGACAAAGGCAACTTGAATCTAGAAATTACAAAAGAAGAGTTAGGGCAAGTCATTGACAATATGAAATCAGGGAAAAGAACAGGACCAGACGGTCCTCCAATAGATTTATATAAAATCTTTAAAGACAAGCTCCTGACCCCATTATTAGATATGTTAAAGGAAATTTTTCCATTCAAATTATTTCCCCCCCTCAATGAATGCTGCTTTGATTATTCTTTTGCCAAAGCTAGGCAGATCTTCAAATGAATATGAGAACTGGCCGATGAGTTTACTAAATTCTGATCTGAAAATAACCTCCAAGCTGCTAGCACGATGTTAAAGGTCTTACCAAATTCAATTGACCGAGATCAAAACGGTTTAATTTTGGGGAGGCAAGGTTTTCATAGTATGAGTCGCGTATTAAACATAATTCATTATAATAAAGGTACCTCACACTCTGCTCTTTTATCCTTAGACGCCGAAAAGGCCTTCGAAAGGGTTCACTGGGAATATCTTTTTCAGGTTATAGAAAAATTCAACGGTGGAAACAATTTTGTAAAATGGGTCATAATACTATACAACAATCCCACAGCTGAAATAATAACTAACAGATATATATGTATGTCAATATAGATCAATATAGGCTGCAGACAGGGCTGCCCAATCTTTGCCATTACTATTCACTCTGGCAAAGTAGCCATTTGCTATTGCAATACGCTCACACCCTCCTCTTAGCGGAATCACTATTGGATCTCCACAGAACACAGGATTTCCTTGTTTGCAGATGATGTGATCTTATTCAGATCAAAATTAAGTCGATCAATAAAAATTATTTTGGAAATAATTAAATTATTTAGTGAGATATCTGGATACAAAATAAACAAAAACAAATCTTCAATTCTGTTATTGAATACAAATAAAAGATTTAGCACAACTTCAGATGTATTACAGTTTAAGATAGTTAAATTAAATAATTAGGGGTACACATTTCTTCAGATCTTGATCAGGTAGTTGCGACCAATTACAATCTCATATTAAATGAAATAGATAATTCATTTGAAAGATGGATGCCCCTACCAATATCTATGATTGGAAGAATAAATATACTAAAAATGAATATATTGCCAAAGTTACTATACATATTACAGAATGTTGCTCTTCTGCCACCTCCTGAATTCTTTTCACAAATAAAGAAAAGGATGTTACGTTTCTTATGGAATAACAGGTAGTCTAGACTCCGTTTGTCCTTGCTGTACCTCCCTTATGACCGCTGAGGCCTGAAGTGCCCAAATTTTCACTTGAATTACTATGCTGTGCAATTGAGGTCTATGATGTTTTATTACAGTAATCATTCCCCACATTGGACTGACATGAAGACTCTGGATTTAAAGTTGACCCCTCCCTTCATATCTATATTCAAATTCAACTTCAAAGCTTCTGAAACAGACTAAAAACCCATTTCTTAAAAATATGGAGTATGAAGAGATGTAAATTTTTTTTTGAATGTACTGAATTGTTTGTCTCTGTTCAGTCGGTGTGGGGTAAACAACTTTTTGTACCCGGCAGAGCTGATTCAACATTTAAAACATGGAAAGACAAAATGATTCAGAATCTTTATGTGTCAGACTCAGACATACTAATGAGCTTTCAGGATCTGCAACATAAATTCCAACTAGATAAGAAACACTTCCTTAAATATCTTCAACTCAGAAACTTCATAAGAACGAGTCAAAATAATGAGCTGACAAAACCAGCCAAGTCAACATTAGAAAAGATGTTAACAAAGGACGAAGAGAGGTATAATATCAGAGTTTTACCAATAGAGTTATCTGAGGAAGATTGGCAAACAGCATGCAAACTGGCCCACACCATCTCTATCAACACAGCTCTTAAAATGATCCAATTTAAATGGTTAATGTGGGTTTACATAACACCAATTGACCTCAATAGGTATAAGAGGGAGATACCTGATGTGTGTCCAAAATGTACAGAGGACAGAGGAACTCTGGCTCATTGTATGTGGTATTGTAGGAAAATTATACGGTTTTGAAAAGAAGTAAAAGATATAACTGAGAAAATAATTTCCAAACAAATAATTCTTGATCCAAAGCTGTTTGTGTTTGGAATGTACCCTGAAAAACATAATTATACTAAAAACTAACGAACATTTATACATCTAAGTTTGCTCAGCAAAAAGATGTATATCATTGTTTTGGAAAAAAAACTAATGCACTATCTATAAACCAATGGCTGCAGCAGATGTTATCTACCCTCCCTCTGGAAAAGATTACATATGTATTAAAGGGCAAACGGGATCTGTTTGAGTTAATCTGGAATCCTTTTATTGTGTTTATCAAGGATCTGAACATCTTGGATGATGGTACAAGTGACTGAAGAACATGTTAACTGCAGTTCCTACAGACAATTCTATAAGAGCACATACACTGTTGAATGTAATATCTCAATATAAAGATGATATGTGGAATATGTAATGGGTTGCTATGCAACCAAGATTGCGAGAGGCATTTAGTTGTTTTTTTTGTTTATATTTTATTTTGACCTGAACAGTACTACTATTGCTGTCATACTTTGCAAAATGTTCAAGCTGTTTGTCTAAACTGCTAAAATTCCAATCAAAAGAAAAAAGGAAGAAAAAACAAAACCCAAAACAAATAAAACCACACTTTATAAGGTTTTGTGTCAATGCTAAGTGCAACCTATAGACAAATGATTAGAAATGTAGAATTTTTTTTTATTCATACCTTTCATGCTCACATTTACACGTAAGCTGTTATGTTAGCTGTGTTGCAGCACACATCTGCTGTGCTGCAGAGCAGTATATGGTTCAACATGCAGGATTAGCATAAGTTAGTATTCAAAATATCGTGTTGGGTTCTTTTTATTATCTCCCAGGGGTTTAACCAGTTGCACAGAGCATACTTTACTCCGTCTCAAAGCTTTTTTCAGGGCTGCTCTCTATCCTGCGTGTTCAGCGGAAACAATTGTTACATTGCAGAGCAGCGAGCGCAAAGAGGTTAGAAGAGGTTGCCGTGTTATTACAACTCTTCCGGCTCTGGCGTTGTTTGTCGAAGGTTTTTCTCTCTCCATTCACATCTCGATTGGCCTAATCCATTCATTTGACGCTCCTCCAGCCTCCCACATGCCTCCAGGCTACATGCTCGCAGGAGGGCCTCTGTTTACTTGGCTGCTTCTTTTTCTTTTTTACTTCATTCTTTGGCATGTTCTTGGCAGCCGCAAGACTTTCTTTAATGCCATTGGCGAAGCATACTAGAAGTTGAAAATGTGTGTACATTTCCCTCAGTGAAAATGCACCATGCTTCAGATGAGCTTTCAGGAGTCCTGCAGCAACAGCCTCAATGTATGCTTTTCAAGTGTTGCCGGAGATTGAAAAATAGGTGTTTGGCTGGCAACAATCTTTCAGATTACTCTGAATTTGACACCTTCCAGAGCCTCTTTATTCATTTTCTTTTCCATCGCAATTTGCCCCTGCATCACCTTTTTTCCTACAGAGAAAAAAGTGAGTATTGAAACATCGTTTTTGACAGTAAACATATTTTTAATGGGGTTTTGGCACAAACTTCACACCAGATGTTTGTAACTGTCATGTTTTTGGTGATAGTTGGACCCAACATTTTTAACAGGCAGAGGCATAGGGTGAATGATGGCGTGTTTCTTTAATAAAATAATTAAAAAAAAAACGCGCAAAATAACTCAAGGAACCCGAGCACAAGACTAAAGAAACAAACAGGAAATGATGTAAGTAAAGGAAGAATACAGCAAGGAATTAATGAAGAAGAGGATGTGATTAAACGCTTGAGAGTGAATGTTGGAACAATCGTGAGGTACTAATTACAAAAAGGATGCAGCTGTGATGTAAGAGCAGGCAGGCAGGCTGAGGGGCAGAGAGAGTTATCACAGGAGAATACAGAGCATAAATCTAAAGAAATTAAGAATTAAACACATGGTTCAAACATGTGAAATAACTAAGAGTAGATGAACTTGAGCACAAGAAAAATAAAAAACAGAAGAAAGTCAGAAGAACAATCCTGGATCATGAAGCTAATAACCCAAGTTATCCACACATTTAGAAATAAGTTAATAAAAGTGTCAGTAGATCCTGTGCTTTAAAGTATATTTACTTTGGAAGAAATCTTAAAGACACTTACAAAAATTTACCCAAAACCTGATAAAAAACTTTCGTTGGTAATATTAGCTTAAAAATATATACAGTCTGATTTTTGACATATTCTTTCACAATAATTGTTGTGCAATCTTTGAGGTTCTGGGTTTCTATTTTGTTATGTACCCGGATCTTGAGTTTTTTGTATAGATTTTCAGTTGGATTCCAGTCTGGTGACTAACCCATTCTAGCCACTAAATTCTTTCTCTAAAACCAATTTAGAGTTTCCTAGTTTTATTTGGTGTGTATTTGTGCCTTGTCTTAACAACTCTTTCATTTCAGCTTCCAACTCTCATCAAGCATATCCAAGTACATAGTTAAATACATTTTTCCTTTCACTTAAATGTAGTCGGCAAGCAACTGTTTAACCAGCCATGTGGGAAGATGTTTAATTTTTTAAGTGATGCGTGCCGCCGTTTTTTCTCCAGAGTGTGTGCCATCACATAAACTTCTAGTTCGGCCCACCTTGTCAAAATGTTCCACAACAAACTTCAACATGCCTTTTCTTCCGCAGTGGAGTCTTGTGCAGTAAGTTTGGCAAAGAGGCCATTGAAACTGAGTTTATTATTGTATTTATTAAAAAAAAACTTGTATTTATACAAAGATCTTTTTCTGATAGCTTTTTGTATCAGGAAATGGTCCCTAGCTGTTTGACAATTCAATATTTAATTCCTCAGTCAGAATTTGTGCAAGGACCACCTAGGGGTAACTGACCTACAATTCTAGATTGTAGTTCTAATAGTCTTTAATGGAAAACAATAATTAAGGACATCAGTAAGGTTTGCAACATTAGCAATATTAACATGCAGCTTTTAACCATCATGAGACGCTTATGTTGCTAATGCTTGAAAATAAGTTTTTTTTTAATATGCTCTCATTTACTGTAGAACTAACCAAGCTATCAATTTGCACTAATGAAGCTCCAAATCGCTTTTCTAATTACCAACAATTACCAACCATTTACTTCGGTATATTTGCCTTTTTTACAGCTTATTTTCTTTGTGTGTTCCATACTTATTCCTCTGTTTTTATTATACATAATACATTTTCGTTTTTGCTTGGATTGTTGTCAACATCAGGAGGTAATTTTATGTCGATAGCCTCATAAAAAATAAAAAATAAACCTCAATTTGTCCTGAGTGGAACCTCGCATCAACACCAGCAGCAAGACTAGGCAGAGCCAGTGTCCTCCCTGGGCAGGCCCACACAGCCGTGTGATATTGACGGGCCGTGCAGTCCGATGTGTTTTGCCTCAGTGCACTTGCTCTGTGCTTGTGTGTGTGTATGGGTGTGTGTATGTCATTTGCTGGATGGGAAGATAGCTGTAAAACAAGGAAGCGAGGGTACGGAAAGGGACAAACTTTGCCTTTGTTGAGTTTATATATATGTATATTAGAGTTTTTATAATCAGTGTTTTAGCAACCAGAACTGTATGGACCCAAAGTATCAATCTAAATGCTTTACACAAACCTTGAGGTGTTAATTGTCAACATGTAGATAAAAATCTAGGTTTTCCTAAAACTTTTTTCATAGTTGCAAGTGAATGTTCATATGACATTCATCATTTTTAGTAATTTGCTCTGCTTTTTTCTTACTGTGTTTTCCTAAAATACCTGTTTTGGTTTCAGTCAATCCTCTGCTTTTGGGTCCAAAAGAGAGATGGCAGTTCTGTGCCTGTGTGTGGAATACTTCTGAGTGGGGCTCACAGTTATTTACCAATCACACTCCAGAGAAACCACCGTGATTAGCTACCCTTGGGACCATACAGATTTTAACGGGACCTGCATTGTCAGCACCAAACAGAACATTTATCAAATTCTCCGGCTCACGTTTCTGAGCCCACGCAGCATTAAAGCAAGCTCATTTCTCTGCGGAAAGACAAGCAACTACAGGAAAGGCATCGGAGAAGACGGGTATGAATAAAACGGAACACAGCTATTCGTGTGTGTCTTTCTCATCTGCAGAGCCTTGCAATTTTAAGAGCTAGAATGGCAAACAATGGTGCTAAATTGTGTAATGGAAGGAGAATTCATGAATGCCAGATTTTTTACCGATTAAAACCTGGAAAATGTGACATGGATTCAATCCGCTCGAATGAATATAGCTGCAAGTCTTTTTGAGTTAGTATCTATGAGTTTTGCAAATCAGAAAAATGATTCTAGCTAGCAGATTTAGTGTAGATGGTCTGTGAGTATCTTCTTAAGTCTTGCCACTCAAATAATTTAAAGTCTAGACATTTTCTGTCTTGTTAACGCATTAAATGGCCCTGACCTAAGATATGAGTACATGTTTAGGGCCTTGTTTTGGGAGGGAAATCTTCACTGCATTCTTGTGGTTTTGATTTTTTGCAGTTGAAAAAGGTAATCTTCCCATCATTTCTTACCCACTCCCTTGTTCCTGTTTAACAAGAGTTTACACACAGCATGATGCTGCCATCAACATCTAAGGTTGTGATTAATATATTCCTGGTAATGTGCAATGTCCAGAGCTTTCAATATTGTTTTCATTTAACAGATGAGGGTTACCCTCAACTATTAGCAGTGCAGTGAGTGCTGCACAGTCCCCTTGCACATTGTACATGCTGCATTGATTTGGATAGGAAATGCCCATAATGTAACTTACTGAAATTAATATGATTGCTGTTGTCTGAGCTACTGCAGGAAGACCAATCCGGCAAAATTCTGCCAACATAATTACTGGTAATAGTGTAATACATTTATAGTGAAAGTATATAATAAAATAATGCAGTTATAATCTATTATTATTTTTTATGTGTACATCTGCATTATTTTAGCTTTTTATCTTAACATGATTTTCTAATAATTATAAATCTAGTTTTAGTTTTTGTGTTTTTCAGCTGTCCTGTTAGTGACTGATGTTACCTAACTTTTATTTTAGGAGATAAAACCTGCAGCAAAAATTTCTTTAACACCAATTTATATTATTTACTTGAGGTGGTGGAAAAAAATTCTGTGTATAACCACCGATCTGTTTACATAGTTCTTTTAAACTTTCCTTCAAGAGGCAGGTTTTACATTCCCAAAGAGACAAATTAAGCTTTGTAGCTTTCAACTGTTCTTTTTTTTAAACTTTCTCTCTCTGTTGCAACCATATCAACTTTGTTACCTTATTAACTTACTTCTTATTGCACCTTTTTCCACGCAATCCCCTGGTGACCGTTTGAACAGCGATTAGCTTCTTCCTTTTACTGTGAGACAAATATATAAAAACGGCAAATTCAACTCACTATGTGTCAAAATTCTGAATTAAAACATGGTAGTGCATACAAAGTCAGCAGCTAATGAATATTCTCTACAGTGTAGAACATAGTAAAATAATTTTCTACTTAGCTGCGACAACATTTCCTTTAGATTTAGCTTAAATTTACTCAAATAATGAAAATGTGGCTACACATTAACGAAGATCCGGGTTTTGTCATCTTATCTGAAAGTTGGCCATGTCAGTTTTGAAGTATTTGTTTCTCAGATGTGACATTATTTGTCAGCTATCTGTCCAAAAGGTTAGGCTAATGTTAGAATGTTTTGTCACTTTGTTTGATATGACTCTTTGATAATTCAGGTTGTAAACTACAAAATCGTGTTTCCTCATAGTCACGGGAGGGCCAAAGTTGCAAAGAAAAAAGAAAAGAATTTAAGTGTATTGTTTCCTTTAAAAAAAAAAAAACTAACTGCTGTATCAGCTGTGTTCATTTTTAGGTTCTTTCTCATACAAAATCTGTCTAAAGAGGTTACATGAAATAGGTAATGAAAGCCAAAAAAATCTTACTCATTCTGATAAACCCCATTAAAAAGGGAAATTAAACACTTGATTTGTTTGTATAGCAGAAAACCTAAAATGCATTTTTAGCTAGCAAATTAATATTTTTTTTAAATAGGCTGATGTTATATCAGTGATGTTTTGTTGGACACCAAGAAAACAAAAATATCTAGGATATGGAACAAATTAAGAAAAGTAATATTGATAAAGTAAATTATATCTCCTCGATATGTTTCCAATTTTAGACATGACACAAATCCAATATTTAAGATGGAATTGCATATCTTAAATTTACAGATCTAGTTGAACGCATCATCTCAGTAAATGTAAAATGTTTTGCACTAAACAATAGTACTGCTCTGCATTAGGTTTTTTATTTGAATCTATTTCACCCAGCACACCGTGTAATACATGTGTCACAGTTATCAGCAACAACTTCAGGAACTAAGCTTAGTGAAATTAAATTCATTCTAGAGTTATACAATTGTTTACCCATCAGGCAAATTATTCAGCATTCAAACATATCACACTTATTTAGATTTTGTGAGGACAATTCAAAAAGTATTTAATGATATAATTATAAATGAAAGCTGCATGAAATTGCAATTAATTACAAGTAATAAAGTAATCAAATCATGCAGTATATTTTCGGTTTGTTTAGACCTAAACAGTATCTTATGCTCGCAGATACACACTCACTGGCATATTGCAGTCTGGTTCTCTATACTTGTAACTGTAAGTCAGCTTCCAAGTACCATAAGTCATATCGTTAATGCTTAACAGAACAACTGCATCTAAGCAGTTAACATTCCTGAATCACTGCAGATGAAATTGCTTGTTTGCAGTTCCCGATAGCCGCTCAAGGAACTCCTGAACATGGAGCTGTTCTACTTGTAGCTAATTAATAATTTATCTCGGAATAATCAAGGCATTTTGTCTTCATTATGTGCAATTCATTTAAGTGCACAACCATAAACTGCAACAGCAATTACCATAAAATGCACACAATCTGAATTTATAAAAAAAATTAAGTAGTTTATTACTTTGAAAATGTTTTAATTGCCTAAGAAGTGTTCAAATAACTGTACATCTCCACAGTTACTGTACATGGAATGCGTCATCTTAAATTGTGCTGTATGTTTCAAGATAAGTGGAAAAACAATGTTTTGCTGTATTGGACAATTACAGCAGCTTGATTGAATTTGCTGAACCTTCTAAAGCTCGCGCAAGCTGTGTTCAGCAAATGTAAGCTGCAAAGAGTGTAGCTCAGACAGCTTCTTACAACAATTGATTTTTCCATTCTGTAGAACCTTGTCCAATCTGTAAAACATGTCATATCAGTATGTTTGTTGGATTGTTATGATGATTCTCCTGGTCCTCAAACTGTCATGCTGCTGCATATCAATTTCTCCTGTGCTCATCTTTTGCTGGAGGGCAAAAACAGGATTAAATAATCGATAGTCTTTGTCAGTGTAATTTTGCAACTTGTGTGAACTCAAAATGAAATTTAGCAAGAGCAGACCAGAGCAGCCACAAGAGGGACCACTTTTGGTTTTAACACAGGCTTATTAGACATACATTTGTCTTTTATCAATCTCCCATCCGAGCCTAGGTTTCTTTTAAATCTGACAGGCTTCGCTTCAACAGTTTGCAGTGCATTTATAAAATGATACAGAAACGAAGATTTTTTTTTTTTTTAAGTAACTGTTTCTGGAGATTTGACAACCCAGTTAAAATAAAAGGACAACTGTCTCTTTTATGAAGAACCACGAAAATATATGCAAATGCAAATACGTAAAAGCTTCCATCACGAGGAGTGAATCTGGACCTTCATTTGACATGTTCATTTAATATGCTAATTAATGTACCAAAGTGTGACCTGTTACTGAAAGTTTGTACAGTTCAGCTGTCATTAACATAAGGTTGGCCTTAGTGGCTCCTCACTCCCACGGGCTGTCTGTCCAACTGCAGTCCTAGAATTTCTTTTATTTTTTTACCCCCTCAGAACTTTGATTGAAAAAGCATCAAAGCTTCAGAAGTGTTTATCATGCTTTATTTATATTCTGTGTGAGCTTATAGAGATTCACTCCGACTCAGAACAGATAGCTCTTAATCTATTTTTATAGATGGAAAAATCAGATTTTTTAGGTCCAGTTATACAGTGGTGACCTATGAAAGCTGATTTTAATTGATTTCAATTTCTCTTTAAGAAAAGTAATATTCAAATATTTTTTCAGGGAACCACCAAGCAGTTAAAACTACCTTTTAATTAAATGTGTTCCCATCATTGAATGCAGAAGAAATGAAGTGTTCCCTATATTTATTATCTATAAAAAAAATATAGAGTTGTCAATTTTTTTGAGTTTCTAAAACAATCTTATTAGGTTTGGGGGTAAAATAATTTGGTATAAAACAAGAAAACCTGATCCACATATGAGGCTTAATCTAAGCCTAATCTAATTTCTTTTTATTTCTCTCTAGAAATCCCTGCCAATAGTAATCATTAACTATTTATATTTGGCAGAGAGGTTATGTCCTTCCATGCCAGAGTAGACACTTTAAAACTAGGTGTTACTATTACAAAAAAAAGACCAAAATGTTTTGCCGGCTTATATTAGCATCTAGCAGTTCAAACATTAAAGCTGGTAACACTGTGGCTACAAACACCTCCTGTGTGTTTCTAGATAGAGGTTAAACGCTATAGCACGTTCAGCCTTCCCTTTATCTGCTATAAGTCTTCTTGTTGCTTAAAAAATAGATCTGACTTGAGATTTTGTTTAAACGCATGTAAAAAAAAATTACAGCTTCTTGCAAAATCCATGTACAATATTGCAACTGTATCATCATTGATATCAATATTAAAAGAACAGACTGGAGTCCAATGAATAGTAGCTAATTACATGCATTCAAGCTCTCTATGCCAGTTATTTGTTTAGTAAGGCCTTTGTTTTGATGCAGACAAACATATTTTAGGATGATGTTAAGATACTCTGACAACGTCATTACAATCTGCTACTGAGTGGTTTTGTTCTCCAAACAGAAGGTTTAAGAAGATATGTTTGAATGGAAGTAATTAATTTAATTACTTTCCAGTAGGTCTATAGTTAAATAATATCTGTCACTTTTCAACAAATGCAAAACTGAAAGACAATATTTGTTCAGGTATTTATTTATATGTTACAAGTCATAACATGATTGTGATATTCAACAACATTGTCATACATTGCAGGATGATTTTAAGCTCACCACTGATGCTTTAAACGGTTAACACGGAGTTGTGGTTTGCCCTAATGCAGGATGCAGGCATGTGCACTCGGTTACCGATCACAGACATTAAGCTAAAAATCCACCAGTTCCTTCCACTGACTTGTTTTTTGTTGCATCTCTCTTTATATGTATGTACAATTCAGACAAATAAAGGAACTGTTTAATAAATACATTACAAAACGACCATTTAGTGTTTTAAAGAGTATATGTTTGTTAATGTTTTTAGTAGTAATGTATCCATTAAGTGTCAACCTGCAACATTGGGTCTTAAATGGTTAGAAATATTCCCGTTATCTACAGTGCCTAAATGCTTCACGGTTATTGTTGAACAAGTTTAAAAAAGGGACTAATATCAGAAATAATAGACTAAATTTGAGGAGCTTTATTATTTAAAAGTATTGCTAAATTGCCCTTGCCTTTTGCACATCATTTTATTTGGAAAGCTTACAGAGTGGGGAAGCTTTTCAAAACTAATTGCTATTATTACAGTGCCTCAGTCAGGGCCTGTGTCAAGCTCAAATCTCTGGCAGCATAGTTTTGTTTTGTTTTTTGTCAGCTGCAGACGAAGGTTACCTGCGGAGCACCAGTGATGCCTTTTAGGCCCTCATCCACGCAGCAGTTGTATTCATTGCCTGACTAGGCTTGGAAATAATACTTATCATCTCCTATAATAGGTAGGAGGGAGAAGGAGGCCAAATACAAACCAATCAAGAGTGAAAAGTCTCAAATGGGTGTACATAAATTTAAATTTTAAGAGAAATTGGTGCTAGTCTCCCAGAGAGTTCTTCCCAGCACACGTCGACTGCGGAGTGCCGTGGTTTAGAGTTAGCCGAGACAGCCGCAGGCAATATGGTCGCCGCTATTTATGTGCCCAGACTTCGTCTCTGATTGAAAAGCCACTGCACTCTTTCATTTGCCAGCATGTAATCAATCAATCAATCAATCAATCAATCATAAAGCTGGGTGTGAGCATCCCTCCCACTGCTGGGCTTTTCTATTTTATTTTTTATTTATTTTTTATAACATTTGCATTATTAGACTTTAAATTAAAAACAAACTTGGACCAAAATATCATGTTGATGTGTCAGTTTTTCCAAAGAGTAAAATATTTTGAGACACCACCTAATTAAAGGGAGTCAATATTTATATTGATTTATACTATATCTTATATTTATATATTGAATTTATAAATCTGCTATTGTTGGTCACATCTTCAACTTTTGTTTACAAGCATTTTAGAACCCTCTTTCTGATTAGTCCCTCCTGGACTAGTATAAGTTGTAAACCCATGAATTTAACGTTGTGGCACAAGTGTTTATGCTTACGGATTTGCTTACTTCTATAGTAGGGATGTCCCGATCCAGCTTTTTGCACTTCCGATCCGACACCGATATTGTCTCTTTTAGTATCGGCCGATACCGATACCTGCCTATCCGATTATCTATTAAAGTTTAAAGTTATTTAGCCTACTTACTTTGTTGTCAGACTCATATTGAAAAGTGTTTTACTCTTGATAACAACTAGCCAGCTGAATTAGGTGGGTTAGAATAATACACAATAGTTGGTAATGAGAAACTGATCTGTTTATTCAAGGATAAATAAACGCAAAATAGACAAACTAATAAATAAAAAACAGAAATTGCATCTGTAAACCAATGCTTAAAAAGCCATTTGTGCAAAGAATATTGGAAAATAGTCTATTAGTCAGCATCACTACTCTGCTCTTGAACAAGTGTAAATCAAGGCTTTAAAAAATCTGTGTAAATATTTTAAACTCTATTTAAAAGCAAAAATGCCTTTTACTCCCCAATCTCCACACGTTTCTGCTCCATCTCCATCTACACATTCCCTTCAATGTCAACGGTTTACCTTGCTGTCTTAATGGTTAGGAGATGCTAATGCTCGTGTGCTGAAGGTGTGCTGGAAAATGCACACCGGATATTAAGGAAAACACAGCAAAAACTGGAATGGATCTAAATAAATGGATCTTTCTAAATTGGTGCGCTGGATAACACAGATCGGACTTTAAAAAAACTGGACGCAGATACGCATTTTTTGTATATATCGGCGGCCGATCCGATCCAAATATCGGATCGGAACAAGCCTATTCTATAGTGACCTAAAAATGAAATGAATGTGCACCTTAAGAGCCCCTGTGTGGCTTTGTGTTACAAGGTGTCGTCTACTGTTGTTTTACACAAACTTTGTATTTTTATGCCAAATGACAAAGAGAGTCTTTCCGTCTAACTTTCGTTTAAATGTTCTATTCATCAAGCATCTTTTGCTACATTCTGAATATAGCTGCTTGCACCAAAGTGTAATGTATAAACAGGAGCACTTTGAGAAGATTCCATGTATTATCAGACCCCCAGTGATGGGACGATAATGTTTTGCATATGATCAGTAAAATAAGACACACAGCATCTTGGTAATTGTACCGTGCTTTATGGGATTATAATAATACAGGACTAGAGTAAATGCAAAAATATATCCATCCTAACAAAGTCCTATGTAAAAGAACGACACCTCATTCTTGCAGAATTTTCTCAATTCGGACACATTGGAAGATTTGTTTTAAGCTTGACATGTTGATTGATCTTTTATTGTGTTTGAGCCACTCAGAATTGTACCTGCTTAAGGTCATAAACTGATGGCAAGAGGTAATCCTTCAGGGTTTTCCTGTGAGAAAGAAAGTAGGATTCATGTCGCAATCCATAACGGATAGACGTGCAGGTTCTTAAACAGGTTATACTGTTTTTTTCCATTATTAAAGGAAACAATGAAAAAAAAAATGCTTTTCATTAATTCTTTCTCAGGGATGAATATATAAAATTATGTTTGATTACTTGAAGCACTTACAGTGAATAACACAAATAAGCGAAATCAGTGGAAATATGTCAAGGTAAAATACTCTTCTAATACAAAATAGAAAAGTTAACATTCTGGCTTCAGTGAAGTGGAAATAATTTTTCATTATATAAAAAAAAAAATTCTCTAATGAAAGTTTTTGAATTTGAATCTTTACTTCAACCCTGAAGACTGGCAGGTTTTTAGACTGTGGGAAAAATAAAACTCGAGCCAAAAATCTGACGCCAGGTAGCGTTGCATCAGATTGCTTTTGTGTAATACTATCAAAGCCCAGAGCTTTTCTCTACATGTTACTCTCAGACTGTGGCACATTGCAGATGCTACTAAGCAAGCCCAAACTCGCCTGCGACTGAAAAACGTCGCCTCTAAGGTGTACGGTTTGTTTAGGAATTGCAATAAACAAAGTCACATTATTCATATATCCTACCGTAGGTTTCTTTGATTCTGGTTGTCATGATTTATTGTGCTTTTGTATACCAGAGTAATGTTAAGGGTGATACTAAATACTTTTGGCCGTTTTTTCAGTGAACCATGAAAAAAATGGGAGCGTTGCTGAATGACAGATCTTTATCAATTTTTACTCGCGGCTGGGATGTTAAATGGGCGAAATGAGCGAAACCCTTTTCAAAGCAGTGACCAAGCTTATTACCCTTGTGTTCACCTTGTTATTCGATAGCGTTGTATGAAGCAGACAAGGAACGAGAAGAAACGGAAAAGATAGTCTTTTCTGATGAAAGAGTGACACTTTTTATTCGGATTAGATGCAGGGATATTTTTAACCATGGAAACTCTGGTGGATAACTTGTTTGTTTGTTTTGGGGGCTTTTGACAGTTTTGGTATGTAAATATCAGAAAGCAAAAAGTAAACAGAGAGGTAACTGAGGGCACGAGAAGAACACACTGTTGAGCTTATATTTTTATTGTTGTCACAATCTAAATATAATTTATGGCTAAGTTTTAATTTCCTTCTCAGTTTTAGATAATTAATTTCCATTCTCATCATGTCAGAGTAGAATATTTTACATGATGTGCATCTGATTGCTCATCAAGGCGTTCATGCATCATTACATCTGCTACATCGGAGTGATTGAGGCCATTATTTAAGGATCAACTACTTCAAAGGAAATTGTTTCTCAGATATCAATGGCATCAAAAACATATCTTGTGTGGTCCAAAGACAGTCGGTATGTGATGTGTGCGGGTTTTCCCACGGGGAGAATGTATTCTATCAACAGTGGAGTTGGCCAACGAGAAAATTCCCCTGCTAACACACCAGCAAACGGTAAACACACAAGGGAGCGTTTTGATCCCACAAATGCCTACAAGCTGAAGTGTTCCTGATACAGCTGGGACTTTCTGACAGAGAGAGCTAATTAAGGACTGGGGAGGTCATTTAAAAAGAAAAATCAGACCATTGCATTACATTGCAAAACACAATTTATCAGTGTTTATTGCCAATTTTGATTCGTTACCAAATTCATTTGTTACCAAATTGACCTGTATGTAGGTTGTATCGCACCTCTAGCCCAATGACCACTGATGATTAGACACCTCCATGTTTAACATCCTCCATATTTCTTGGCACCAATGGTGAAGATTTATAAATTAGTGAAACTGCATTATTTTCATTATTTGTATTCTGCATAGTGAGCATGACATGTCATTATAAAGATGAATAGAAACATGTTGTAAATAAAAACTCTGATGGCCAACAAAACCTCACCTTACAAATGTCAGAGCATTATGTTTTGGAACGTATTCAAAAGTAGGAAGACAAGAAAACATGCTTATACACATATTGCTGGGCCTGGTAGAAGATCAGGAGTTTTATTGCAAGGTAAAAACTCCAGAATGCAAGTATTCATCATAATATAAATGTTACAGAACCCACATTCACATTTTATTTGGCAAATTAAAAAAAAAAATTAAAAAAAAAAATTTCAAGTAACAATTTATCATTACATCTGCTAAATTGGAGTGATTGAGGCCAATATTTAAGGATCAACTACCCCAACTTATCCCATCTAATATCAGACCAGATATAAAAACAACTTTATATGTGACAAATACTCCTAGAATAGAAGTTGAACCTGCCACCACTAATAGAGAGGAGTGTAGAAAGCTCACTGTTGGAGATCTGCAGGACATATATGGATTTTGCTACTAAAATAATAAATTAACCTTTTCTAAGGATGTTTATGCATCATCAGTGGTGCCCAGACATGTGGAGACATGGGGTACAATTGTAACTGTAAAGATGGAAAGCTATTGTGTTTTGGCTATTGTTTGAAGATGGGCTTTTTATAATCTTTTTCCAAATATATCTACATTCAGGCAATGACAAAGACACGCCACAGGAAATTCTGGCCTAGAAATCTTCTAACCATTTCGTGGATTATTTCTCCTCACTATGCGGAAAGCCTTGAAACATTAGCAGTCGCATCCGATGTAAAGTCTGAGGAATGCAAATCGCAGGTTGTTCAGTGAATAAAAAAGAAACAATTTTTTAAAATAATAAAAATAAAACAGCTGTGTGGAGGCTGTAAGTACATAACAGCATGATGCTTTTATATTCTGGTGTTTCTATCTTTGGCAATGCTACTGTTGAGCTCGTTGTGCTTTTAATACGTCAATTTTAGACTTTAAGTATATCATCACTACTAGTAAATACATTTTAGATATTGAATAAAGGGGAAAAACTGCTCTGAGAAACGCAAGATGTGTTTTTAAGGGGCTTGATATCAGATTAGTATTATAAAGACTGTAAGGTCCTGCCAAAAAGCCTACACCGAGATGGTGAATAAACAACGTCCCTGTTGAGAACCATCAATTTAATGGAGAGGTTAGGTAGATTCACCCATGTGTTTCTTCCCCTCACACCTGGTTCCTCCCTTTTGTGTTCATGGCCCAAAATTAGGTCACTTTGGTAGGTGACCCCACTGCTCCCGAGATTAAGCTATGTATCATTCTCCTAATTCTCCCTGACAAGTGTGAGGTAGCAGCAAAGCCAAATTCTGTAGCACGAACAGATGGTATAAATCATTCTCTTAAACGCTGCCTTAAGTATTAATCATTCTCAGAGCTGTCACTGTCACACTGTTCGGCTGTCCGCAGGCATACAAAGTGTGATTAATGAAGGTGGAGATTTAAGGAACCACTTCTGAGCCCCCGCCCCTTTTTAGCTGACGACCCATGTCGGCAGCAACAGCACTGCTGAGGCACCTTCATTTCCGCTGCATGACCTTGGAGAACCATAGGCTGTAACTCATAGTTTGCTTTGGAAAAGCCCAGCTGTCTCATTTGGGCGGAGTAAAGCTTGTAAATGTGTTTTTTTTTCAATACTGGCTCCATATTACTATCATTTAGTGTCCATCTGGTCCTTTTTTTCCTTTTTTGAAGGCTACTAACAAGTATAGTCCTCCAACATGGATACTCAAGGCAGTTATCTCCATTGTGTAATTTAAATTTAGCTTTTCAGGAATGAAGCTATTTTATCTCACTTACCTAGTTTATGTACCATGTTTTGGCCATTTTGGGTTGACAACATTGCCAGAGTGTGTACAACCAGTAAAAGTGTGTAGAGGTAAAGACTGTCATCCTATAGTGTGCAATTTTCTTTTGTTTCTGTGACCTGTTGTTTGGCATGTCCTTTTACCTTCTGGTTCATTCATTAGCTGACTTTACCATTTATTTCAGACTTGTACCTATGATTTTGAACAAGAGTGATAAAATAATACAACATTCACATTAAATTACATTTAAAACCAGGAATTGGGTACACATAACAATTTAATACATATTTTTCTCCAAAATGGACTGAATTAAAATTATACCCACAGGCCAACAAAGACAATTACATTACTAATGTTTGATTTGTTATGTCAAAATATTTTTTGAAATAACAAATTGTGTTTCTTCAGGGAAATTCCAAAAGCTTGAGATTACCATGGTTTATCTTTTCCAAAGATCATTTTTGTGTGTGTTTGATAATAGTCCCCTGTTGGAACACAAGCTGAAAGTTCCTGCAATACCAGCAACATTATGACATGTATAGTCTACTTGGACATGTTGACACAGAGAATTTTTTTTTTTATGGTCAGGAAAGACGAATTTAAATCATTCAAGGCGAGGCTGTTTAGCCTGACAACACGGTACTGTCAAGCATAGTGGTGGTAGCACCATGCTGTCTTATTTTGCCCATAGAAAACCGCTGATTCCACATTTAGATACCAACCAAAGAAAGAAGCAAAATACCTTGGTGACAATGGCTACAGAAATATGTGCTTTATTTACAGTTTGGATTGTTGCACTAATCCTTTAACATTAAAATTATTGCTAAATACAGGCCAAAACCAGTCACTGATTTACAAAGACTTGATACAAGGTTTTGTCAAGGTTCACAATTGAATCAAACCAAGAATCTATTTTAACGCTTATGGCTTGCCCAGAACTACAAAACGTTCTTGTTAAAGAAGATCAAGCAATTTTGCCTTGACCAATAAAGTGACTGACACTAGATAAAAGAATCCTAAAATATAGGCCTATAAATACTTCCAGGAAAGCTGTTCTAATTTGAGGCAAGCAAATAGGAACAAAGGATAACAATAAAATGTATGTTACACCGTGGCACATCATTGGTGTTGTTGCTTGAATTACATTGGTGGACTTACTGAAATCTAAAAAAACAGTCCTGGTGAGGCTTTTTACAATAGGAAAAATAAGAAGCATTATTTGAAATTCTTCTGTTAAAATCCTTGAGTTAAGATCTTTTCTAACTGTATCCAGGACAATGTGTTGTCAAGTATGGCAAATTTAATTACATTACTGCTGATTCTTTTTCCCTCTGCAGTCTTAATCTCTTTTTGCTGCAGCATATTTTCCATCTTCCTCATCATTCATCCTGTCTCCACTTCCTTAAACCGCCTCACAGTTATGGTTGGTGGCAGCATCGCCTTCAGGATTCACACTCTCCTCTCTTTTTCCCCACAGTATTTTGCCACCTTTGCCCCTTAATGCTGCAGCTCCTGCTTTTACTTTTAAGTCCCCCCCTAAGCTGACGTTGATGCAAACTGAAAGAGCGCTGGCGCTCATCTGATATCCCTGCTGCCCAACACCCCACAAAATTCCCCCACGTCCTCTTCTGCATCTGTATTTTCCAATCTTTTGCATAGCTCCAGGTTCCCAGCTTAGAACCATTGCAGACTCACCCCTCCCACATACAAACTCATAGCACTTCCCGAGCACCCCCCTAAAGCCTCCATTGACATCTCTCCACTGTTCCTCATCTTTGTCCTCCCTGAGCTCCACTGCTGCTGCCGGGATGCAGAAGTGGAGCTGGTAAGTTGCAGCTGATGTGGCTTGGCGAGCCGTGAGAAAAGATATAATAATATAATGCACAATTATATTGTCAGAGGGCATCATGATGGAAACATCTCAGTCCCAAGACGCTGTGATAGGATCCTTCCTCTTCTTTGTGTGGCTGTAAATGCAATGCAGGCTCATGCTCTCTGTGATGGCAGCTGGAGATGGTGCTTGGTTTGGCTATATGAGCAGCCTGCCGGAAAGACAAAAGAGTGCATTGAATCTTCTCTGTAATTGGTAAAACACTGTTTAGCATATATACTGTAGGTCAGAATATTTACAAGTTTACTTCATTGATGATGTTATTTCAGTTTTTAGAAGTATATATAAGGAAAAAAAAGATACTTTTTTAACCGATAACTATCTGAAAAACTTGAAGACTTGTTGAATGTTCTTTTAGGTAGGGCCAGATTCGGACATTACGAATAAATAACGCTTATTTAGTCTTGAGGTGTTTTTACCTCTAAAGATACATTCTAAAGAGGAGGATGCTCCGGGGTTTTTAGTCTTTTTTTTCCTTTTTTTCGGAATAATCCTAGTAATATTATTGTTCCAAGAGAAATATTTTACAAATTCAAATAAATCACATTTTAATTGCTAAAGCATCAAATGTGTGAAAAATGCAATGCTAAACTGCTGTTTACCTACAGTAGAGCATTGTATGCTTGAAAAGAAAATCAAACCAAACGCCCTTGTTTATAAAATTAAGTGATGCGGTGTTATAGTAATGTGTTGTATTAAAACCTAATCTAGGCAGGCCAAGTGTTTAATTTCATAACAATTTTTTTTTAGCCTGCAGACTTGTAAGTTTGATTATATAAATTAGTGTGATTATATTTATTGTTGTACAAGACATTATGCAATGAACTTATGTAAAGTCTTGAAAGTTGTTCAACTTCAATTCTTTTTGAGTGGCGTCAGCTTTGAAAATTGTAACTGGATGATAATTATTTACTTTTTGTGGTCTAAGTTGCTGTTTTACTCAAATTTAAGCCCCAACTGAAGTGCAAAATAGTGTGTTATTATGTTATAGCGAATAAATACATCCACAGAGTCACACACCTGGATTAGGAACAACGAAATATTTGTGCAAACTTGAGGAATAAGCAAAGCCAACAAACTGAGGGGCGAGTCACTCTTGTACTTTTGAAAGTTACATATTTCACCAACACCTTCATTTAGAATAGAAGTGCACTTTCATTGAACTTGCCAGATGCAACAATAGAAACCCAATTTGAGTGTAATTACTTTTTATAATTAGCAGATGAATGGCTCTTTTTGAACACCTTTCATGAGCATAAGCTAGACAGCTTCGTGCTGTGAAAATATGAAGTAAACCAGCGGGGGTCTCTCCAACTATCGCATGGCAGACGTAGTACATTAGAAAGGCGAAGCCTCATAAAAGCTGCTCAGCTCCCCCCTCCATATAATACCACGGGTCTCCTGGTAATCTGCTCAGTTTGAAGTCTCACAACTACTTGGTCCCTGATTAAGACCTTTAAGTCATTTTACCTAAACTGAGTAATGAGACTATAAAAAGACCCAATGTGGGGGATGGGTATGATAATAGCTCATTTGATGCGGTGGGTGTCTCGTTAAGACTGGAAAGATTTTTTGGGACGGTTTGTATTTGTGCAATGTGTTGGAAGAGCCATCGGTAGTATACTTACTGTTTAGGCAAACTGTAACAAACTGAAGGAATACTTTATTTTCCCCTCTTAACAGTTTGATAATCACACTTTCGAGACTTTTGTAAAGAAATTGTGCAATTGGATATTATTACTCACAAATGCAGTAGTTTTTAAAGGTAAAAGAAAATCCTAAAGTTGATACCTTTGAAAGGATTGGATTATTTTCTGACCTTTTCCAACTCGCACTGGTCTTTGAAAACAGCTACAGCGCTTCACAACCTGTCACCGTGAAAATGTTTTAGAGATACTTATAAGTCCCGTGGAAAACAATCCCTCTTTTAAACTGAGGTGCTGTCATAGAGGGAGTTCTGATTCTCTCCTATTTTGGAACAATGTGGAGAAATGCGCTCAGTACTGCTCCACAGAGTGAAATTGCAATGATTAATTGAAAAGAAGATAAGAAAAGGTTCTCTATTGATTTTTGTTAACACAAGCAAATACACTGCTGTTTATTTAGGCAATTTGTTTTGTGTTTGATGTCTTTTACTGTTGACGCTTTGAAAAGAGAATTGGGTCATCTTAGAAGAATACATATAGTGAATATGGAATGAGTTCATGCCCATGCACTTGTAAGTACCAAAATAGCTGACATGCGAATAAACCACAGCTGCCTTGTGAACCCTGCAATGGTAAAACACTGTCATCTCAGCGTGATGTCAAATTGCTGTAGATCTGTAAACCCCGCAGTGTTTCCCCTTAGCTCTCGCTCAGTCTGAGCTCACAGCCATCTGTGGCTTGAAACCTTTAGTTTCCTCTACATGGGTCCTCACAACTGTGGTGTAAGATGTGAAGGCAAGATGGAAGTACCCTGTAGGGTCTTCCATCAGTGAGTCAGACCAGCTGGGGCAGAATCGCAATTGCGATCCAGCAGGGAGCAGATATCTAAAGCACCTACAATGGGTTTGTTTTTGCAGACTCCAGCCCAGGATGTTTCTGCAGATGGTGTAAGAGTTTGCCATCGGTGTGGAAGTGTTTGTTGTTCCATTGCTAATAATACACAGCATGAGGCTCATCTGCATAAATATGGTTGTGGTTTACTTGAAAGAAGGTATTCGGCTCATTTTTGGAATTGTTTTGCTTTGTTCTAATGTATTTTTTCATGAATTCATGATCACAAACCATGTGCAAATAAAAAGTATATGAAAACCAGTGTCTTATTCTTATTTATAGTATCTTAAATTTACAACAGTTTCACTTTTTACGTGACAATCTCGAAGCCTAACAGATGAAACTATTACCAAAACGTATAGTAAAGTGTGACACAAGCGTGTTTACAGGAAACCAGGTCCTGGAAAAACATCAAGTGAGCTTTCTGTCTCTGTTTGGATATCTGATGTATTGTGATGTTTCGACTTATTGTGTCTGAGCTGTTTGACCTCTAGCTTTCTCTTTTCTCAAAATCTATTGTTTTAAGCGACTTCACCGATTTATTTTAATTCCTCGCTCCATTTTGCATCTCTCTCTGATGGTCTCATACTCTCAAGGCTTGACGTATCAATCAGGTTGTAATTTAGACAGACGGCTGTCATGGCCCCATGGCAAGAGGGTGGCGCTATGAAAATCAAGCTGCAATCAGCTCCTTGTGAAAGAGGCGAGCGGAAATATGTTAAATAGACGATGTCCATCAACAAAACACCTTTACTCATCATTAACTAACTCATTATAACTTAAATATTTGTCCAACAAATCCAAAAATACATATATTTTAAAGTATTAAAATTGTATATTTAATTTTTTCTGCCTTATTACTCAAAATAAAGTCGCATAACGCCCTTACACCAGCTATTGGCCAACCGCCATTTGTTTTCTCTTATTTTGTTTTACATTACAAAAAAGGTACAGAATGTCAGACCATTTATGTCAGAATTATCTTTCCACACATGGAGATAAAAAATTTTTTTGGCCTATTCTTGGCAAAAGTACCAAAGCAGATTGGAGAGAGAGAGTTTTTTATACCTTTCTACAGACTCTTGTTAGACTTAGGCCTGGACTTTTACTGGGCCATTCCTAACAGGCAAATATGCTGTGATCCTAAACATTCCAATAATGTTCTCTAGATGTATACTTAGGGTCACTGGCATTTTTTTCCCCCTCAGTTCCAGTTCCTGTCACTGCTCAAGAAAACCACCTTTTGATGCTACCACAACCAAAACCCTGTTCCACCACTGACATGATATACTGTAATTAGTATAACATACGGTGTGAGTTTCACCCAGACAGGTCATCTTACATGGAGGCCAAAAAGTTATATTTCACACTCATGTGATCATAGCATATTTTCCAAATGGATGCAGCACAAGTTTCTTAACCAACACATCTGAGAGAAACCACATAGTTACTTACCACCCGATGAGGCTAAACATTTATTCAGAATAGAATTGCAAACAAACAAAGCAAAAACATTCTTACAATTTCTCAGTTTCAAATTCTTTAAGAGATAACAGAGACTCTGCTGGAGTGATGTAAGCATTCTTGGACTTGAGGAAGTGCAGCACAATCTCCACTATCCAGTGCTTGTCAGCTGGCTGAAAGAAGGCTAATCTACTTTTCTCTGGCTTAAATAAAAATCACATTAATTTGTAAGGAAATAAATTTATTCAGAAAACAAACAATGATAGTCATGTTAAACTAATTGACTTACATTTAAAAAGCAGGTATAATTTAGCAGTTGAAATTTCATACTGACATGTCTTTGTTAGTGCTTTGAGATTGTTTCATTATTACTTGTTGGCATTGCTTATTAGTTAAAAAGCATTGTACCAAAAAGTAATCTCCACCTGTTTGTGGTCCTTCTGTTGCTGTCCTCCATGTTTGTATGAACCCACATTCCAGTGGTGAATGTCAGTGCCGTGTTGGCATGACCACCGATTCATTGCAGAATGTTGTGTGCTGGGGCATTGTGTTTTGCTGCGTAATGTCTACCCACACGAGGAACTCGTCAAAGCTCACAAAGGGCGCGATGATTAAAGCTGCAGAGGGATTTCTGGAATTGCTTTTTCCTGGTCTGATTCTGAGCCATAGCAAAAGAGAGAGAACTGTTGATCGGCCGAGCAGACTGAGTGGCCTCTCCTAAAAAGCCCTCATCGGCCTTTTTCTGTGACTCGGTAGAAAATTTTCTTTGAGAAGTGCAGCAGACTCAGAAGCTGCAGAACAGCTTCCCGGGGTGATTTTGAGCCCATTCTTCAACCCTCACCTCCCTCACAATAGGCCAATAGTTTAATTAGCTTTCTAACAGCGAGTCTTGGCAGCCTTCTCTCTCTCTGTTGCCCCTCAGGCTTCTCACCTCAAAAACTGTCCCCTGCTGCTTGGCTCAAGTCCAATAGACAGTACCGTTCCTTTCAATGGAGCATATTTTCTCCTCTGCAAATCTCATTGTGATTTTAATTGAATTTGTTTTCAGCACTTAATATTATGCAAATACGGAAGAGTTAAAGACTTTTAAAAAACAGGTATATATAAAGATATAAAACTCACAACATATTCTTATTCGGCTAGAAATATTCTGGGATCAAACATGTATATAGCTGACACCCAAACTGCAACGTCAGAATGCAAATGTAGATTCAGTCAAGTGTTTTATTTTCCACTGAGAGAACACCGACTCAGTCTTCAAGGAGCTGTGACTGAAGCGTAGTTTATCACTTTAAACAAGGCATTATTATGTTCCCTCTGTCTTCACTCAGTGTAACACGACTGAAACATGGCCCCTTACTCACCTCGTCTTCGCCTCCTCACCCCTACCTCACTCCGCTGTCTCTTCTTTCTCTCGTCGCCCGCCGTCGTCAGCAGACTCTGTCAGAACTTTGTTGATTGGTTACCAAGAGACTGGGGGAAAATACTCAGCCACGTTTCTTTATTGTGTTTAAAAATACATGGTGTGACATGAAAACCAAGATTTTTTAGGCTTTCTCTTTTATTATGTATTTAGAGTAAGAAAAGAAACTTGGTTATAGCTGTTGGGGATTGATGATTTCACAGATTCCACATATTTACCAAGGGTTACAAATATTCAATCTACTGTTTTAGGTTTTGACTCTAGATGTTAACACTAACATAAGAAAGTAGTTTTAAAGAAAGGCAGTTTTCTCCCTATTTTTATTAATGTGCTGTTACAATTTTCTTATCTTTCCTTATATATGGGTTGTTTATATAGAAACCTATAGGTGTTGCTTTTTGTGAATCCAGAAGAAATCAAGTTCAGTTTTGGTTGGACATGAAGTCCTGCGAAACATTGTTTAGCTAAGTATTCTTAGATTTATTAAAAAATACTAGATGTAAACTGTTAAAGGTATCTCACAGCTTAAAAAAGTGTGTTTGGTGTGATCTCAAGATCTCATTTTTACTTTAATGATCTTCTGACCATCTTTGGATGATAGTTCAATGCTCTATACACAGTCTTTGAGGTTACTTCAAGTGGCAAAATAATTGCAAGCTGAATTAATCTGAAACTATGCCCAACATCCATGCCATGTTAGCTGGCCCAAGGATCTGGGATGCTGGGGCGAGTTAAGCTTTGTAATACAGACTGAGCGTCAACATATCATAGCATTTAATTAAAACCCTTTTATTATCGAGTCATTAGCCATGCGTCACTTAAGTTCTCACTCATGTTTTTAGCAAACATTTAAAAAAAATAAAAACGATACATTAGACATTTTTCCATCCACTGTGTTGAAAGCAAATCAACCTGGCTGCATAAAGAATTATTCTGTTTAATAAGGAGGACATTTTAGAATGGGATGACCTTATCGAGAAAATATGTGTCAATTTTTCAGAAGAGACGAAATACACTTTAAGTAAACATAAATACTTTTCAAGTTATTATGAAATTGTCCGTTTCCATTAACTTCTTCCATTCCACAGGGATTGTAGCAGCCTTATTGTTGCCTTACAGGTAAGCATATGTGGACAATGTATAGCTTTTTACATTTTTCAACATATTAAACAGGGAAACTGCTGGAATTACGTATCTCAATGTATGAAAAGGCATATAAAGATGATGCTGGCATGTTGTTCTGAGACATCAGACACCATTGATCTGCAGTGAAATGTCAGGAATTCACATTCGGGGGATATGATTCAAAACTGAGGTTTTGCCACAGGATCAGACAGAATGTTTTAGAATTTGTTGTCTGCGATACGTTTTGTACATACAAAATTCAGCTGTTCTAACTTGAACCTGCAAACTCTGTGAAAAAAGATAAGCAACAGTCACCCTGGAGGATGAAAAGCTTGATGTACAAAACGTGTCCATCTTAATCCCCTGCTCGTAAGCATCATGGACATACTGACAGATTTCAAGAAAGACAGGCATTTTATGGCAGGACATTCCAGTTTCAGTTTATGTCCTTCAACTGTTCTCTTGAATTTTGAGGGAATAAACATCCTTAGGTGAATTTGCTCAATGTCTGTTCCCATTTCCCTACATGTCATTCCATTTCAGTGACTACCGTCCCTTCTTGTGTCTCTGCAGTAGCAGCAGCAGACAACTGTAAACACATATATATGAATACTTGTGTGCCTTTTGGACATATTCAGATTTTCACATTAGACCTCACGCCGGACTATCCCCCATTTGGCTCAAGCAGCATCTAGATGGACGCAAACTAGCACAGGACTCGGCAGGTGGGAGCTGCATCAGGAAGCTGGTCCAACGCTGACCAAATGAGCAGATGCTTGTAAGAGCTGGCCGGGCGAGCACCCTGGAGAGGGCAGTGGAGTGGTGTCACATCTGTGTTGCGGAGTTTGACTTTTTGCTTCTTTTCCCAGTTTTTAATGCTGTGGGTGTTGGCATTGTTGTCTTTCAGAGGAGCATTGTTGTTCAGATTTCCCACAAATACAGTTAATTTAGTGCATAAAGCCATCTGGAGTACCAGCTACCCCTCACTTTTAAATTTCTAGCTTGCGTTTTCACTATAACCCAAAGCTGCATTCAAAATCAATCGGTCGTTTAATGGAAGGAACATGAGACATTGTACACTTTTTTTATCAGCATGTGGTGCTAATTGTGCTGCTGTAACATCCTGCAGGAGCGTATTTAATATCTTTAGAATTTGACATCAGGCATTGCGGGGAACATGATAGCACGTGTATGTGTCTGGTTACAAGTTTAACTGATGTTGTACTCTGTGACTGTCCAAACGTTTTTACTGCTGTCAGTGTTGTTTTGTGTGAAAATGGCTCTGAAGATTCATTATGCTTCATTGCATTAGTGTTTGACGAGTATTTATTTTGCAGCGCCTGCTTATTGCCTTTAGGATCTTTGCCAAGCTGTGAATTTGACATTGTTTAAAGACGTCCTACCCAAGCACCTGTTTGAAGCCGGGTTTAATGCAGGCCTGTTCTGCGAAATCAATTGCACAGTTAATTTATAACCCAATCTTTGCATAAATGCTGGCAAAGCTGGTTGTTGTTAAATAGTTTTTTATGCCTCCCCATTGTGCCAATCTTTTAAAATGTCAGGAACACAAGGAAATGATTCGTAATCAACAAAACTAGAAATATTTCACCAGACCCTTTTAAATAATATTTGTCTTACAATAAAATAACTATTTTAGGCAGACACACGTTTGAAACCTAGTAATTAAAAATTAGCGCTGATGTTTTGTCATTTAGTAATTTGACAGATTCATATTGGGTCTTGTTCCACCTGCTTTTGCTAAGTTGTAACAGTTTGTGTTAATTCCTCTTCATCTAGCATTTATTGGAGATTGGAAAAAAACGTAATTGTGCATTAACATGTTTTTTTTTCTTATTTTTTGGTAAATGTAGTTCATTTGCTTGGCCGTGCTAAAGTTCACGCGCAACAATGCACAATACTTAAAAAAGGAGATTGGCTGCGTATGTAATGATTAAAACAAATTGAGGCGCACTTCATGAAATATATTTGTTAAACTGTTGATTTTTGGTAAAATATCAAGATCTTTCAGTTAAACAGGCTGAAGTTCAATTCAAGTCCCAAGTTTTTCTCAGCATTTTTTTTTCAAGTCTAAAGTTATTAAAAAAAGGACTCGAGTCTGACTCTAGTCCTAGTTTTAAGACTCGAGTTCCCATTTAAGAATTTTAAACAAAAAAAAACTTTTATTTTAAAAAGTGACATCTCTCAGATGAGCAAACTCAGTACCCTGTGGTTGAACTCCTGCTTGAAGAAAACATTTAAGAGGTCTTTCCATCCCTGTCAATAAGCTATGCCCTTGGGAGTTCCAAGCTACAAGTCTGTTTCAGCTAAAATTACTGAAAGGTGTGTTTTGGAGAGAACTGAACATTAATCACACTTCACTGAATTTACTGCACCTTTTCTTTTCCTTTTATTCGAAAAGCTGTTATTACATTTTCCTTGCATTTAAAAAGATCCCTAGGTAGTAAAAATACTGCCCCCCGCCACCAGGTTAGAATTATATGTTTTAAAAAGAATGAAATTACTCATCTTGTCCCCCCCTGCATTGACCAAAGGCTGCAAAAAGTAGGAAGTGCACTTTATGCAAAGTGTGCGGAAAAAATTGGAGAAAAAAAAAAATCATATGAAAGTGAAATACAGTTGTTGCCTACCTTTTTATGTGAGTCTGCTGCATGTGGGTTTTAGTGGAATTGAAAGGCTGCAGGTTGTGCAAACAGCGATTGGTTGCCTTTATGTGAGTGGAATTGACAGGCAGCAGAGCGTTGAAGCTGCCACAGGGTATGTGCTTTAGAGGAGTTGATAGACGACGTTCCCCCCCCACCCCTTTCTCTGGTGATTTGCGACTCCACAGGCTGTTTGGAGAGGACTCAGTCAGAGTGACTTAACTCAGCTGGTCAGGGGTTTGCATGGTGCAGCTGTCAGTTGGCTGTACAGTTTACGTTTGTGTGGGTTGTTGTTTGGCGAGCCAAAATTACAGTGGCTGTTATAGTTTGTTCTTGTGACCTTTAAATGAACCCCGAGTTGTCCTTTGTTCGCATAGCTCTCCCTCCTGCTAGCAGTCTGATAGAAAGCCCACTAGCAGGGCTGTTACCTGAATTAGGAAGTGGTGCTTACCACCTGTGGCTGCACAGTCAAGGAGCTAATCAGAAGTTTTTTTTAGGGTTTTTTTTTAGCAGCACGTATTTTTGACCTAATACCTTAGCTTACTTATACTTTTGACCAAAACGTAAATGTTTGTTCTGTAATTTATTAAGAATCCAGATGAGAAGAATGTGAATCCACGTACTAACAAGGATTATGCATCATTCAGATTAAATCTTCCAAGTATTTGTATCTAAATTGTAGTCATACATTATTTGTCAAAGGATTTATGACATACTTTAATATTTAATATTTCTTTAATATTTGATAAAACTGAAAGTTTTTCACCAAAAAGAAAGTTTTGGATCAGTTTTTCTGGTGTTGTTGTACTTTTTGCATTATAGCTTTCTGGTTTAAAGTTACTCTGTTTACCTGGCTGATATGCAATATTAAAATAGGTGTTGCAATCTTTTTCCAATTGTGTAACCAGCTTCTGAATTACAAACTGCTCAACTGCATTAAAAAGGTCTACTGATCTCTTATTATTCTCATTTTAACTTACCAAATCACTTTTGTGTTTTTTTTTTTGCTTAATTTGTCATCTCTAAATACAACAGAAAACAACCATTTTCTAACATTACTTACTGTGAAATGTCAATTTACATATTTTTTTCCTCCAATTTTTATACTGTTATTGTACATTCTGCACCCAGAAATTGTGCCTCTCTCAAGCAGACACCTTACAACCATTAAAATGGTTTGAGGTCTTTCATAACCTGTAATTTAACATGACAACACATTGGGCGTCTCTTCGTTCTCACCTAAACTGCGTCTTCAGTTCTGAATGAAGTCAGAAAATCAGGCTCAATCTTCTGGCGAGAACCATCAAAGTATTGCAGCTATTTAAGTCACTAAAGTGTCTATTATATCCAGGTTAAGACCTAAAGAAGCCTTTTCTTGAGAGCTGATATGTGTTCAAGAATAAACGAAAGATCTGTTGCCGCACTTAGGACATTTGCTATTCAAAATGGCTTAATATCATTTTCAGTAAAAATTCCAAGGTGCTTCTATGAAATTAGAGCAAATCCGGGACAGAACCACCAGATGCTAGAAAATGTTCCTTGTAATTAAACTGATTTATTTTATGTACCTCTCAGGCGTCCCTCTGCTGACTCATTTCAGATGTATCTAGTATCTCACCTTGTGTAGGGATGCAGAGAGCTGTACAGCTGAGATGAATGTTAAACAGTTATCAGAAGAAAAGGCACGACAGTCTAGCCTGCGAGAAGACATTAGCTCAAAATAGACCATTTTGGAAATAAGCATAATTAAAGCCTCTTATAATCAGTGCGAGATGAATTTTCCTGTACCCCCCACATGAAAAGCTACTGGAACTTGGTAGTGGATGTTTCCTTGTTTTTTTGTGTGTGCAGAAACAGGATTAAAGTGTCTCAGGCTGCCCCGGTCCTGGTGTCCTTGTTTTTTTTTTTTTTTTACTTTCTGTTGCCCCCAGAATAGCGCTGAGAGAGGGCTGATATGGGATGAATAATGATTTTAGCTTTATTCCACTGACACCTGTGACACTTTTATCATCAACCCAGCATCACGGATGAAATATTGTATCGCTATTTTAAAAGAGAGGGCAGAATTAATTTTAAGATGAATTGCAGAAGCCCGGTATCTTAGAAATCAGCATGAATACACCTGTAGGAAGTCTTTGTGTCATTGTTCGTCCTCGGAAAAAAATGGAAATGGGGAAATGTTCTTGACTCGTGTGACTTAACATCATTTTAGGCATGGCCCATTATAGGAATAACCACGGCGAAGTCAAAGATAACCAGAGAGGAGTGGAGGACACCCTAATTTTATGAGAAGACAACCATGAAACCAACACATAAAAAAATATTTTCTTACTTTCATCCTTTGCTGTAAAATGATTACATTGGTAATGTCAAAATGATCTGTCGTATTGGTTTTTACTAATATATAAGAAGCAAGTGAGTTAAAAAGTGATTACTTTAAAACAACAGTCGAAATTGGTAGCAGGTAGCTGTATCAGGCCTCAGTGGTGAAATCCCCACCCCTCCTTTAAAAGCATAGTAATACTTGATGCAATAGCAAAACTGCATTTACCAGAGACAATCAGTATAATCAGTATTGTGTTATTTATGAAGCACTACAAAAGAAAAAGGAACATTTGAATTGTTGTATTTCTGTAGATGTGAAAAATAGCAACAACAAAAAAAAAAAAGCTGAGGCTAATTTTAGCATTGGCTATTTTGGGAGATAATCACCAAATTGATCCAGGTGAGCTGTCCAGTTGTTTACTATCTAGTGATAAATAGGCCAGTCAGAGGTGTTTTAAGTAATTAAAGATGTATACTGAAACAGTTCATCTACTTTATTGTAAACTCAAATAGTGTGTTGTGTTGCAGTCAAAGGTGTTTATAATGGTTGTACTCCTCAAAGTAAAGACTGAGCTAGCATGTTTATGCAGATATAACCATTCCCGTAATAACATCTGGATATTTGGAACCTTACACTTGTTGTAAATATTCAGCAAAATACTTCCAAAAGTGTGTCACTAGTTGACAATGGAGCTGTGAGAGCCTATTTGTTATCAGATTTTGTTAAAACTGTGGTTGGATAACATTTCTCATAACAATATAATATAAAAAATACTTACCAGAAGGAAGTGAATTTGTTAAATGCCATAAAAGTGTCTAAAGAATACAGTTTTCCGTATTCACTAAGATTAGTATCCCTTAAAAGAATTTGGAAAAGCCCAGATGTTTATGACATGGATTTATCTTTAGCTCATGGTTTGTTTTGTCTGATTCATTGCCTGAAAGTGAATGTCAGAATATTGCATTTCCATTTCGAGGCTTAGTTTAGCAAACCCCATATACATTATTGAGTACTTTTTTGGAACAGAGCAGCAGGGCATAAGATATTTTACATTAAAAATGTCCTTACAATTCAGTACCATCTATGCATTTTCATAAAGTCTCTTCTTCATCTTTTATCAGAGCCTGTCCTGTGGCACATTGCGGTGCAGTCCATCTATGAAGACGAGCACCTCTGCCTCACTTGCTCTCCAACCAATTCTCTTTTGGGTTGGTTGCCTGTCCCGCCCTCTGTGTCTGACCGGGTCCATCGGGCCACCAGGGTTGAGTTATTAATGCCTGGGGATGTAGGGGGATGATTTCATTGCATATTCCGGTGCGGCAATGGATGGCTTTCAGAGGAAGCCGGGGGAGTACTAGGGAGGAGAGTCTCTGTAGAGAATAAATATACCTGTCTCCTGCTGATGCATAGGACCACACTCACGGCAATGCAAATCAACCACTCTATCTGCTTCCACCCATTCCCACCTGGATCCCCCACCAGCCACGCACTTATTCACACTCACCGGATTTAGATGAGGGTTTCTGTGTAGGGTGGAGGAGCTCTCAGCATACCAGCATGGTATGCCACTCCTGTGTTCTACAAGCATCTGTGAGCTGTCGAATCACATTACCCAGATGAATTTGCAACTTGGTGGTTCAATTACCTGTCCTTACTTCCTAAAAGTTGAAGTTAAAACATGAAATAAAATCAAAGCATGTGATATGTTTTAGTACACACTTAACTATTACATTCACAAATAGGAGAGTTACTGCAGTACATGAAGTGTTTTCATTTGGCTTTCATCTGACGCCAAAGGCTGGAGGACTCTAGGGCTGCATAAGGATGCAGCTGTGCGCACTCATCTTTTTTTTTTCTTGGTTAATATTTTTCCTTAGTTACAGCTCTAAACACCTCCCACATTAGGGACAGGAATATAAGATAAATTACAAAAGCTATTTTTGAAGTTGTCACACTTTGATTTTATTTTAAGTATTAAAACTATTTGTTATTGCTTTTCTTCAAGTGAGATTAAGCGTAGCAGGAGCTACTGGTGGTGATGGTTAGATCGATTGGTATGTTCACCACTTTCTGCTGCTAATATCAAATAACATGGCTGATCTGAAGAGTTTAATATGCAGCCCATAAACCACTGGATGACATCATTGTGACATCACTCTTCTGCTTTTTTTTTGTCTGTGACTCACCAAAACAGAGTATAATTTTGGTGGTATTTGCTCAACTTTCCATTATTCAATGTAGAACCTACTGTAGGGATAATCAATCAATAGCTTCTCACTTTAAGTGTAAAAGGTCCCTGCTTATTATTTAAAAAAAAACCTCTATAAGAAAATTTTATATTGTGTCAAATGCGGTTGTAGGATTTGGTGTTGTGTGTAGAGTTCAGGTCAAGAGGTATAAAAAAGTATTGGTATAAAGCTGCCAAAATAGAAAAGTAACAGCAAAATTAAGTAGGAAGACATGGTACAACAGAGAATTTGATTGAGAGCTGCAGTCTGTGACTCCATGGATTTATGCTGAAAAACATGTTGACTCTTACTGGTCCGTTTGGACCAGATTACATGATTTTGCCAACTGCTGTGTTTATTTAAAGGCACCATTAATCTTAATGTTGTTTTTGCATGCTCAGTCAGTAAGTTGTAGCTAGACTAAGGTAAAAATCACATCAAGACTCATCCCCTGTACTTCAGATTTGTCTACAGCTCGTATTATTTTTACACATTTGTGTGTGCATATTCTGTAAGAAATTTTCAAGCAATACTGAACTAAACATAGACCTGAAACTTGAACGTGCCTTTTTAAACACAAAAATGTATTTTGTTATACATTTGCACCCAAGTCTTTTGTAGGTGCCAACAAGTTATTTCTTAATGTCAACAGAGTAAGCCACATGATTTGCAGATCCCTGTGGCTTTTCAAATCACTCAAATCAGTTTTTATTTGCCAGGTACATACAGGACATACTAGTAAATGGTTTTGGTGTAATTACACTCAGGTAGCCATTTGCGGCGCCAGACTGGTGTAATCACACCGAGGCAGCCATTTGCGGCGCCAGGTAGGCAGTAGCGCAAAGGGTCTTGCCTAAGGACACACACTGGATGCTGTGGTGTATTTTTGCCATGGGCTGGATTTGAACCCATGACCTTCTGATTAGAAGTCAGACTTGAGCAATCCAGCCGCCAGGTTTTATGGGATTTTTTTCCCCCCATATTAATAGCTAATTCCACTTTCTTTAAAGTCAGTTTAGATGGACAGCCATACTTTTGTTGATTTGCAAGCGTGCTATACTCTATTTAAAAAGGATAAAATAAAATAAATAAAAATAAACATGCTTCAATTTCCCTCATAAACCTGCAAAGATGAGAGTATTTAGCAAATGGATAAATAGACAGACGTTTCCTTTCTTTTCTTTTTATGGTAATATTTCCCACTGTGTGTCTGTCTGTCTTATAAAAAACTATTAAAATGTTGTGGAATTGATGAACAGTTTTGCAATCTTTCTACTAAAAACTGAGTTAAAATGAAGGCTCTGGAAATCCACTAGACCCCTCAACTGGAGGTAATTTACTTACAACTCGCATACATCTCTTTACTACCCCTGCGAGTGTCTGGTACTCAAACAAGTGCTGGTAATCTATAATCTGAACAAATACAGCCCTGTTGTGGACTCTTCAGTTTTATTCAGCTCACACGCTGTACTGAATCTTTTAGAAGCCACTGGAAGGAGTAACTGCTGTTATTCAGATCAAAGGATTATGCTTGGGTTTCCAAAATAAAATCAAGTCATACTAGGTTTCAATATTTCAAGTCATACTTTGAAATATTGTTTTGTTTTCAAGAAATTGGGTGTTTGAGGAACACAATTTCATGGCTATGTCCTCCGGATATGAATACCTGACTGTTAATGAGTCTGTTTGGCGGATTGATTTAATTGTATTTTTTTTAAGGGAAAGAATAGCTAAAGTTGCTGAACCTTAAATTTGGTTGTAGCATCCGTACGCCTTACACGTGTGCTCCATAAATGTTGACCGTCTCTGCTCATTGTGTTTGTTAGCATGAGTTGAAATAATTAAACTGCGAGACCGTGCTGGCAACAAAAGGTTAACATGCCTAAGCTGATATGAGAAGCCACATGTTACACAGATGACTAATACAAGCATAGAAAGACTCAGCGCCTTGATTAACTGCGAGCATAAAACCAGGCAACGCATTTTTTTTTATGTATCACCACAAACGTAGCGGCAAATTGAAGTGTCTGGTAAACAGGCTTCCACCTTCTTTTATGTCCTCACGAAACGCAAGAGGAGTTATTGCACCGGAATGTGGCTCATCGCTTCCACAGTGTAAATCTGAGGTTATTCTGCTCGGCTGTAGAGTCGGAAGTGTTAAATTGCATAGTTATTTATGGGAGTCGAGCGTAGATTCGCAGTAGTCATTAAGATTGCTATAAAAGAAAGTTGCATAAGACAGAAGTAATTGAAGTCTTGACTCATTTAAGGCCTTGGATTAACATTATCATACTTATCATTTTTATAGGCCCCACCTTATGGTTACTCTTCAATTTGCATTGGGTTTAAAGTCTCCTTTTTAGTATTTTTACTTATTCTGAATTCAGAGATACTGATGCTCTATTTGGTCGTCTTAAGAATTCATTGTTCATCAGTCCCCAGTGTGCTAACTTGGTAAACTTTAGAGCTTGCCGGACCCTGACCCTTTAGGAGAATGAATTTTACTGATCTAAACCATTTAACTGTTGCTCCAGTAATACTTTATTTATGATTTATTTTCCTTTTGGTAAGCGAATTTCCATCTACTTTCACTTTTTTTTTCTAACAGGCTTACCATCCATTTAGAGCTCCAATCAATTTATAGCAGGATCCAGGTCCTTGCTAAAACCTTGCAACCTACAGTATAATGCTGCTACCACCATATTTTAAAGTGAGGAAATTTAGAGTAAAATGCAATCTTAGATTTCTGCAAAACATTTGGTTTTGCATGTAGGTTATTTGTGCATGTTTGTAATGTTCTCTACATGTCTTGACATAAACTGCAGACAAAACATCCTAAATTTTTGAGAAATTTTTTTTTCCTTCCGTTAAATCCATGTTTGTGGAGTGGATGACTAATAATTTTCCCTCCAAAACATTGTTCCACTTGTAATTCCTGTTACCTCCCTGGATAATCCTATGTTTGCGTGATCTGTCTGTGTAAGTGGGCATGTTTGTTTTTGTGAAATATAGTTAGGATTTTGTGTTGGTTGGGATATATTTTCATACTAAAACCTTCTTTTATCCACAACTTTTTTCTACTTCAGTCTCTTTATATCAGCATTAATTCTCTGTGACACCTTAAGATCATCTATTTTGTGAGTTGCGCTTTATAAATAAATGGAATTGGATGAAACATTTGTTCTTTTTAATGCTATTTGTGCTGTAATTCTGTTAATTTGTTCTTTAGTTTTCTAACAAATCTCTGAGGCCTTCACAAAACAGCGGGTTTTATGCTCAGGTTAAGTTAGACTTTGGCACACTATATTCAAGAATCAGTTTATTTATATAGCGCCAATTTACAACAGATGTCGTCTCAAGGCACTTCACAGAAAATCAATTAAAATCAAAGATACATCATAAACAAATCGATTTAAAAAGTTTCCAATCTAAGGAACCCCAGCAGATTGCATCGTGTCATTGACTTGCAGCATTCACTCCTCTGGAATCAGCAGACCAAAACAATGGCTTGTGTTGTCGTTGACTTTACAGCAATCCCTCATACTGAGCATGCATGTAGCGACAGTGGAGAGGATAAACTCCCCTTTAATAGGAAGAAACCTCCAGCAGAACCAGGCTCGGTACAAGCAGCCATCTGCCACGACCGACTGGGGGTTTGAAGAGACAGAAAGCTAAATTAGGAGCACAGGATACTGAAATAATAGAGTTTATAGCAGCAGTTGTAGAACGTCACTGTAAGCATCACAGCCCATGTTCACATCCAAGAAGCTATCTCAGCTAACAGAACGCCAGCCCAGGTGTGGTTACCACGGGGAGAAGAACACTAAGACAAAACAAAGGTTAACAAGGTTGAAATAACGGTAACTAGGTAGATTGGACAAAGGAAGAAAGTAGCAGAGAGAGAAGTTGTCAGATTTGTCCTCCAGCAGTCTAAGCCTATAGCAGCATAACTATAGAAAAACTTAAATAACTTAACCCTATAGAGTGAGACATGAAGAAGGTGGAGCAAAGGAGAACCGTCTGTCAAGACTGAGTTCCT
>JAVLVB010000117.1:1209957-1220023 GCA_032876305.1 Orestias chungarensis | reverse complement strand
TCTTCCTAACTATAAACTTTATCAAACAGGAAGGTTTTAAGCCTAGATTTGAAACTACACAGGGTGTCTGCCTCACGGACTAAAGCTGGAAGCTGGTTCCACAGGAGAGGAGCCTGATAACTGAAAGATCTACCTCCCATTGTGCTTTTAGAGATTCTAGGAACCACCAGTAAACCTGCAGTCTGAGAGCGAAGTGCTCAGTTAGGGACATAAGGAGTAATCAGATCTCTGATATACGATGGAGCTTTATTAGTGAGGGCTTTATATGTCAAAAGAAGAATCTTAAAATCTATTCTAAGTTTGACAGGGAGCCAATGAAGGGAAGCTAAAATAGGGGAGATATGATCTCTCTTTTTAAGTTTCATCAGAACTCTTGCTGCAGCATTTTGGACCAACTGCAGATTTTTAATTGCATTTTGTGAACTTCCTGCTAATAAAGAGTTACAATAGTCCAGCCTTGAAGTAACAAATGCATGGACTAGCTTTTCAGCATCTGCCCTAGATAGAATATTTCTAATTTTTGCTATATTCCTAAGATGAAAGAAGGAAATCTCACAGACCTGTTTTATATGAGACTTGAAAGACATTTCCTGATCAAAAATAACACAAAGGTTCTTTACATTGTCACCACATGCCCACCTGATTCTATCCAGTTCAGGCGGCTGACTAAACAATTTCTTTTTTAGAGGTTCTGGTCCAAAGATAACAACTTCTGTCTTTTCAGAGTTCAAGAGCAGAAAGTTTAAAGTCATCCACATTTTTATGTTACCTAGACATGCCTGTAATCTACCAAACTGACTGGATTCATCAGGATTTATAGATAAATACAGTTGTGTACCATCAGCATAACAGTGGAAATTAACACCATGCTGTCTGATGATTTTACCAATAGGGAGCATGTATATAGTAAATATAATTGGGCCAAGTACAGAACCCTGTGGAACTCCACAAGTAACCTTACAATGCGGAGAAGATTTGTCATTTGGATGAACAAACTGGGATCTATCAGACAAATACGATTTAAACCAGCCAAGTGCTGTTCCCTTGATCCCCACAGTGTGTTCGAGCCTTTCAATGAGGATATTGTGATTGACTGTGTCAAAAGCAGCACTGAGATCTAACAGAACTAGAATAGACACGAGCACATTTTCTGAGGCCATGAGAATATCATTAGTATCTTTTGAGGAGAGCTGTCTCAGTGCTATGATGAGCTCTGAAACCTGACTGAAATTCTTCAAATAGGTCATTATTTATCAAATGCTTTCTCAGTTGATTATCAACAATTTTTTCAAGGATTTTAGATAAAAAAGGAAGATTAGATATGGGTCTGTAATTTATTAGGTCTTCTTGATCAAGAGAAGGTTTCTTAAGTAGGGGTTTTATTACAGCTACCTAAAGAGCCTCTGGTACATAACCATTCACTAATGACAAATTAATCATTTCCAAAATGGGGGTAATAATAATAGGAAATACTTCTTTAAACAATTTTTTCGGGATTGGATCCAACATACAAGTTGAAGGCTTAGATGAAGAAAATGTTTTTGAAAGCTCAGAAGGCTCAACTGGAACTAAACACTTCAAACAGAGATCAGGCTCCAGAGCCACATTCAGTACCTCATTGCTTATTGAGGTAGTAGTTATGTTTGGTAGGATGCCATCAATTTTAGTTTTAATAGATTCAATTTTATCAATAAAGAATTCCATAAAGTCATTACAGCTAAGAGTTGGAGGAATAGATAATATAATTGAGTTTTCATTTCTTGTAAGTTTAGCAACTGTATTAAAAAGAAACCTAGGATTGTTCTTATTCTCCTCTATTAGCAAAGTAAAAAATGCAGATCTAGCTTGGCGCAGGGTCCTTTTATACATAAACACGCTGTTTTTCCATGATAAATAGGACTCCTCTAAAAGCGAAAACCGCCATTTCTTCTCCAATTTCCTGGTTTTTCCCTTTAAGGTATGAAGTTCTGAATTTAAACCAGGGGGCCAACCTCCTATGAGTAATCACTTTCCTTTTTATGTGGGCTACGTTTTCTAATGTTGTACGCAATGAGGACGTAATACTATGAACAACAGCATCAATCTGTGTAGGGCATGAAATTAATTTGTTGGCCTCCACTGCGTTTCTCTGAAATACTGAAGAAATTTGAGGTGGAATGGATTCTTTGAAGGCTGTAATATCATTGTCCAATAGACACCTACTATAAAGACATTTTCTTTCAGATTTTAAGTACTCGGTGAAAAAGAACTCAAAAGTTATCAAAAAATGGTCAGAAAGGAGAGGGTTATGAGGCACTATAACTTTTTCACACTCAATGCCATAAGTCAGCACAAGGTCTAAAGTGTGACCAAGAGAGTGAGTAGGTGTTTGGATTTTTTGAGTGAAGCCAATTGAGTCTAAAATGGCAGTAAAGGCTACATTTAGACTGTCATTTTTTGTGTCAACATGAATGTTAAAATCTCCCACTATAATGATTTTATCTGTGTTTAAAACTATTTCAGATAAAAAATCTGAGATCTGATCTATAAATTCGGAGTAAGGACCTGGCGGAGGATACAAAATAACAAACAGAAGTGGTTTAATTCTTTTAGAGGTTGGATGAGGAAGGCTAAGGGTTAAATGTTCAAAAGAAATATAACTATTAGTTGGCCTGTGATTAATTAATAAATCTGATTGAAAAATGCTTCCTACTCCTCCACCTCTCCCAGTACTTCAAGGAATGTGAAAGTTTGAATAATTAGAGTGAGTTGATTCGTTGATACTAACATAATCCTCATGCTGCAGCCAGGTTACTGTGAGACAAAGCAAATCAATTTGATTATCAAGAATTAAATCATTAACTAATAAGGACTTCGAGGATAGAGATCTGATGTTCAATAAGCCACACTTAATAGTTGTACATTTTTGTTACATCTGAGTTGTTTTTATCTTTATGAGATTTTCAGGATTAGCTCTTTTTAGATTGATCTTTAATCTATTTGGTTTTGGCCGTGGGCTAGACACCGTCTCAATGGGATGATGGGTAGGTAACTGTAGAAAAGCCGCAGAGAGGAGTTCTAAACTACGACTCTGCTTCCTGGTCTGGACCCTGGTTTGTCAGTAATTTGGGGAGTTAATAAGTTTGGCCATATTTCTAGAAAGAAGAGCGTCTCCATCCAAAGTTGGGTGGATGCCGTCTCTCCGATCATGTTTTCCCCAAAAGGTTGTCCAATTATCAATGTAACCCACACCGTTTTCTGGACACCACCTAGATAATCAACGGTTGAATGACAACATTCGACTAAACATGTCTTCACCGGTCCGATCAGGCAGGGGACCAGAGAAAACTACACAGTCCGACATTGTTTTTGCAAACTCACACACCGAAGGGACACTCATTTTAGTGACCTTCGATTGGCGTAACCGGGTGTCATTACCGCCAGCGTGAATAACAACGTTACTGCATTTACGATTATCCTTAGCCAGCAGTTTGAGGTAGGATTTTATGTCGCCTGTTCTGGCCCCTGGCAAACATTTGACTATAGTTGCTGGTTTCTCTAAAGCAACATTTCTGACAATTACCGAAATCTGTTTCTCAGCGGGTGTATCGCTGAGTGGGTAAAATCGGTTGGTGGTGAGCCAAAGGCTGGGTTCTGGGACTATGCCTTCTGCGTACAGTCACCCAGCCAGGCTGATTTCCTAGCTGCGTGGGAACTGCTGAAGGATCACTAGGGCAACCTGTTCTTGTTGGCTCCACGCTAGCTAATGGGCCTCGGCTATCTGCGGGTGTTTCAATAGCACGGAGCCAAGCTTCCAATTCACACACCCTCTCCTCCAAAGCTAAAAAAATGCTACATTTAATGCACGTACCATTATCCCTGAAGGAGGCAGAGGAATAACTAAACATCTGACACAGAGCAGGAAAGAAGAGAAGCAGAGGGAGAAGCCATAGTACCGCTAGAAGCTAAGCTAACTAAGCTAGCAAGTGCTCACGACACAAAAAAGGTCAGTTTAGAACAATCACGGCTTCCAAAAACTTCAGTGAAGCAACAGAAACGTGTGATTAACGTTAAAGTGTGTTTAGAAACGTCTCAGTACAGAGAATTCGGAGTAATAAGAGAGTGCGCGGAGCTAGCAGACGCTAACAGACACACGGAGCAAAAACAGGAAGTGACATCGATACGTAACACTGACGTTCCTACGTACCACTGACGTGGATGATCCTTGCAATGAAACATGAAATTAGAACTAACGTAACAGAGCTGCTCTCAGTAATGCATTAATTTTTTCAACGGGCACAGAAGGTGATAGAAAACAAATAAATTCCTCACTTACAGCACACTGCTTTAAAATATATACCAATATAAAACATGTTGAAGTTTGTGGTTGCTACACTGAGAAAATGTGAACGTTGTTTTTTATAAATACTTTTTGAATGCGGTATGTTCCCTAACCTTAACTACAAAACCTCAGTGGCATCTAACTATGGTACATGCGGTAAATTATGCCATAATTATTCAGCTAAGAAATGACCGCTGACATCCCACACACCTCCTTGTACTCCACAAGGAACACGGGGGGGAGTGGTTTTTTCTATGATAGATGAGCTGGATCTCTCCTCACGTGCTCTGAGGAGTTTACATTGCCAGGCACCTCACATCCTGGATTCCTTCTTCTCTCATCATGCGACTTTTGTGGGGAGGAGTATGCAAGCTTCATTTACTGAACCAGCAGGGAATAATATAGTGCCAGCATTTGGATGTGTCAGGTCCCATATCTCTGGTTGGTCTATTAGAAATAGACCCTGGTGTGGCGACAATTAACCTCTGACCTTGGCAGCAGATCTGTGCAGTTACAGGCTAGTACGGGGAAATAAATCAAACCATGTGAGGGAAAAGCAGACTCTTTCCTCTTATGGTTGGCTTCTGCTATCATCCTCTTGAGCAAGCTTACGTTATGGTCTGTTCAGTTATCATATCATTACTCCAGGAAAGGGGAATGATACAAAGTCTCTTTCGAGAACCACTTTGGATCAATTGTAAAAAAAAATGGCATAATGGGTGAATCAGTTGGCGGTTTTATATTAAGATGATATAAGAATATATTGTGGACCAAGTAGGCCTTGTGCGGCTTAGATTTGACCTTGTTTTTACATTTTCAGTAATGACTTTGGTCTTTTTGTGCTACTATTGGCAGGTTGTGTGTTGATAAATGGAGATAAAACTGTTTCTCAGGTTGAGCTGGTGCCTTAACTTACAATCATCTTCAATTACTGACTTCCCATCTCATGCTTTTGCAAAGTCTTGGTATGATTTGTTTTTCTATGTTTTAAAGCTGATACAATAATTGAATTTATTTCTTCTTGCCCACCTGTTACAAAGCATTATTTATTTCAATTAGGAGCAGAGGCAACTTGACGCTACATGTGGAGGGGGAACCAGTGCTAGACAGAATTTTATCATTATTTTTATAAAGCAATCAAATGATTGTTGTTAACATTTTTAAACAGAGTTTACGGTTCCTTTTACCTGAGATTTTGGAGCAGTACAATTTTTTGAGACATCCAAAATGCTACTAGCATTCCAAATCCAGCATTTTTTTTAACAGACATTGGTTGAAAGACAAACGATTGACAACAAAGCAACTACGCTATAATGTGCTAAGCCTTACTGTTGTTTTAAGAAAGTCTTGCTCTTTTTCTTACTTCCTTGCAGCCTAAATGATGTAGAAAGGACATAAAACATACATTTTAGATTCCTTTTATGTAGCTCCTTAACAGTGCAATTCTTCCAAGAATGCTGCTTTTGGTGAGACAATCTCGTCTGCATTTCAGCATTTCTATGCAGTAAACTACAACCAATAAGAGGTGCTGAATCGGATGGATCCATTCACTTTAGGTCTTGTTCTTTCTAATAAAATGCTGGATTTGTAGACCCAAATATGTATTACAGTATGATATTCCATTTAGTAAATGTAGTGCAGGCCAAATGTTTTGATGTTTGACAAAGTTGCAGTTATTCGTTATTCGAGTCTGCTGCAAAAATACACAGGGCTGGACGATATAGGATTTTTTCATGACATTGTTTTCATTTCAGGCGATATGAATCTATATCACGGTATAAAACCAATCATCATATTTGTCAAATTTAAATATTCCGTAGATCATTAGTGAGATGTAAAATCAAATCAAATTTTTATGTTATTTAAGTTTTTTTCTGTTCAACATTAAAGATACTGAAGTAACATACAAAAGAAAGTTAATGAACAAAAAGGAATTTCTCAAACTCTCTTCTGGTTATGATTTTTTTTTAATACATTGTTTTTAAATAATAAGACATAAAGTAAAATAGAATGATAAAAATATACTGGGAGTGAAATTATTCATCTAATTTGCATATTATAATGTCACAAGGTGGCCGCCATATTGGTAAATGTGAAGTTTGAACTTTAAAGGGATTTATATATATAGATTTTATATTTATATATTTTATATATATATATATATATATATATATATATATATATATATATATATATATGAATTAATAGAGGTATTTCTTCTTTCAGAAAAACACAGATTAAATCAACGGGCTCAGAATTAGTCAGATAGCCAACTCGCTCAGCTAATTTTCGGATCTACTTTTGACTGTCTCTAAAGAACTGACAGCCATCATCATTAATATCGCCGTTGTGATTTACGCTTCAACTGTGAACCACCATTAGCAGGCAATTTTTTTACGCTGCTTCTCCTGCCTATGCCATATAAACTGCTTTTGTTTTCGTTGCCACTACATCCACCATTGTGAGTGGCATTGTGAGTGAAACAAATAATTATCCTGCACTCTTCTCTGCTCTCGCTACACTCACTACTGCTATCGCTGCGTTGCTGCCCTATCTCTGGGATGGAGCAGAGGGTGTTTCACAAACTTTTTATGTGTCAAACTTAGGGACTTTGGCGCTTAAAGGGTTAAAAACAATCATGTCCTTTTAGTAAGTTACCCAAGTTCTCTGTTGGTTTCTTTACAATATTAAACGCTAATTTTTTTTGTTGTTGAGTCGGCTGCCGAAGCCCAAACCTACACACCTGTGCCCCTTTGCTACTGTTGCGCTGTAGGTAAACACGTCAACCTAACCGGACCTGACTCTGTTCCGATTGGTTTGTCACAGCGCTACTTAATTAGGATTGGCTACTATCCAAGAAAGAAATTACAATTTCTATCGCGATAGTCTTATACTTCAATCGAGAAAAAGTTATTTCACAATACATATTGTTATCGTTTTACTGCCACAACCCTAAAAAATATAATTTGTAGAAATCATAAATAAGATAAAAGGTGCTCTAATAGAATTCTTTTGATATTATTCTTTAAAAATGTACTTTACAATTAAATAAATCATGCATTTATGTTTTATATTCTTAATTCAGCTTTTATTTAAACCATTTAATGTAATAAATGTATTTTTGTATTTTGTGTAATGATATGCACCATAATATAAATGTCCTTGCAATGTAAAAAAAAAAATAATTAAACCGAAGTTACCTTTTTTTTTTTTTTTTACACATTCTCTTTTTCTCCCAAAAGAAACTGAGTTACCTAAAATGTGAAACTGTAAAAATAAAAAGTTTATAAAAGAAAAGCCTCCAGGTCTGTGTCTATAATCCAAAGTTGAATGCCCGGTGTAAGAAAGGGAGTCAGTAAAACACACACATAAAAAGAGGTAAAGGGCATTAAAAAAAAATACAAGCACAATCCAGATAAATCCCAAAGAACACAATGAGTTGCTTAAAAACGATGCGGGAACAAGCACTAGGGAGCCAACAAGGAATAATAAAAAAGAAAGCAGCTAGAAAGTTTGAATGCAAAGAGTACAAAGACTATCCGAGGAACAGCCAGAGAGCCTCTGGGGGCTTACATACAGTGAGTAATGAGCTGATCGAACACAGGTGTGGCATAAACCTGGAGGGAAATAGAAGTACACACAAAGATATAGCTGAAAATACAAAAGAAACGAAACAAAAAAACGTACCAACCAAAACATGAATATGTTTGTTCACTATTAACAGTTCCTATAATTTGAAATGTAGCGTAGTTTACGGGTTTACCTTCATGGATATCTGAGGAATAAAATAAAAAAACATCAAAAGCTACAGATTTTACAGAAGCGTGAACAAACAGCAAATAATTTAACTGTTGAACATTTACATGCGTTGTTAAAGTGATGCTGAATCCTGAGCTCTGTTCTGTTTCTCTCTACCGCTTGTTACATTGAATGGACTTGTTTTAATGGCAGAGTACAGAAAAGGATGAGCAGCCAACTGCTCGAGTCACATTCAGGACTTTAGACTAGTGAGTATTCCTATCATTAGCGTGTCACGTCTGATGCTGGCCCACTCTAATTATTACTGACACAGGCTTGAGGGTCAAATGACAGAGCCTTTTCAAAACTGCCCACTGCTACCCTGTAACTCTCACACCCCCGGAAAAGTTTTAGGAACAGATGCAGGGAACAATGAAGAAAAACCCATTAATTCTGCACGCAGGAATTAAGTTCATCACTAATTAATATCATGAAGAGAAAAAACAAGGCTTTTGATGCAATAGATGGCACACTGAGAATTATTATTATTATAACAACATTAGCCAAAGATGTTGCTCTGAATAGTAATTTTTATTTGCATATCTCTTCAAATGTATGTGTGTTACTATCTGTCATAGTTTAAGGCGGGGTTTGAGTGATATAAGGCAGCTCATCTCAATTGTTATTTTACATTTGTGTTTATTTTGTTTCACCACTGTTTCATTTTATGTCAAATTTTTACCATAACATTTTTCTCGTTTCTTTAGCAGCTAAATATCTAAACTGTGAAAGAGTACGTTGTACAAATTTTATTTTTTAAAAACCTATTAATTAGAATAATTTTAAAGTACCATCGAAGAGAAAGTCTATGAGGCTCAAAATGAGCTGATGTCTACCATTGAGCCTCTCAATGCATGCAACCTCCATCTATATACTTGTATTGCAGCCGTCAAAACAATTATTCCATTTAAGTAAGAAAATAATCTTAGTTCCACTGTACTGGCAGATTACTAACGTTTTTTGTGTGTGTTTCTTCACCCATTATTTAATTTTTATTATCATTATTATTTTTAAATGATCTTTACCATTCAGGGAAATTATCCATCACCAGTTGGAGTAATCCAAGGTTGTTTCTCACATCTGAGTCGGATCGAACTGCTAGGAACTGACATTCAACTCTATTGCTGGACAATCTTTGACATTCTTCAAAAATCTCTTGTTTGCCGAACCTTTTACTAATATTGCTCAGTTTTTGAATATGATGAGCTACATACATATATTTTTTAAAGCCCGCTGTTGTGGATGAAAGAAAATAAACCATTTGGTAGTTAATCTAAGTTCACAGAAAGTTGGAAACATTTGCGTTTTACAAATTGCATGATTCTAAACACACATTTTTCTTCCTAGCTAAGGCTTTTTTCCCTGCTGCTAAATGTGTGGGTCGTGAGGTTGGAAGATCTAGAGGTGTATATTTCAGGGTTACTGTATTAAAACATCACACCACAGCTACTGATTCCCCTCTTTTAATACCAGCACTGAACTACAACAAAGCAGTCGTCAGGGTCCATATAAACAGCTAACCGAGGTTACTTTTCTAGTCTTACAAGAAAAATGTGGTCAGCTTAAGTTGTACGTTTTCGTGCTAGAAGCTTTACTTTATCATCTCATTTTCACATTCTTCTGTAAGGTAAAGGTGTTGTGTACCAGTTCTAACCTTATAGCTAAGTCTTTAAAAAAAATTTTTTCCCCCACTTTCCTTTAGCTGCTGGCTGCACATTTGAAGAGGACTCGGATCCTAATCTGTGTGACTTCACCCAAGGGGAGGAGGATGACTTTGATTGGATGCTGTTTCGGACATACGGCTCGCCTTCGGCCAGCACGGACCTCCTGAGAGGTAAGTGCTCATCTGTACTGCTTTGGCCATGTTAACAACAAATAGGAGGGCTTGTTTTCCTTCGAAACTGCTGGTAAAAAAGTTTGCAAACCCTATTGGCCACACATAAGTAC
>JAVLVB010000117.1:1152024-1208675 GCA_032876305.1 Orestias chungarensis | reverse complement strand
GCTTCCTTTTAGGGCTTATAGCGTAAGGATGTGCCATAATTGTGTTGAGTTGCAAGTTTCAAGCAGATACTTTGAATAAGCAAGACTTCTCTGATGATAGTTTTGCAGGTAGCTGGTATTAATTTGAGATTGTTTTGAGTCTATTTTAGCTTTGACAGATTTGCATCACAAGAAAAAAAAAAGCTAAAAATATGTCATTTTAATTATTTTTCCACTGGTAAGTTCTTTGAATGATTGAAAGGATAATAATCTAAATGACAAAGTGTAAGCACTAAAACATTTTTGTTGGATTGCCATTCACGGTATGACAAGCATATCAAGGTGTTAAAGTCAAAAAAGCACAGTTTCATACATTTAGATTAATTAGAGAGTATGTGCATTTTATACCTTTATATATATACAGGTGTGTGTTTTTTATGATTTTCTTTTACATTTCCCTTTCAAATTACTTTGTGGCTTACAAGCAGCATCTACAACAGTCAAGCCACTGATGATAGTAAATCATAGGATGTTTAAAATCTTGGTGAGTAAGCTTATCAGGTCTTATAATTTTTATGGTGCTGAGAAACTAAATGTGATGAACTTTAGAAATGTAATTGAATTCCTGCACTTGCTTAGGTTTAAGGCTCCTTGTGTGCTTGCTGACATTTTGGGCAACAGGTTCAATAATTCATGCCGCTTCCAGGGGCAAAATCTCTAGGACAAGCCTTCTCTGTGTGATTGGTAAATATTGGCAACTTCTTTAAACTCTTCTCTGACTGCAATGAGCTCAGATCACAGGGGAGGAATTTTCTTAGTTATTCTATTATTTAGTCATGAATAATAGCTACCATTCTTTTTTCAATTAATAATAGTGTTGTGTTATTAGCTGGATCATTTTGGTCCTGTTGAATCTTAATCAGTTTTATGTTTTACCCTGTTTTGTATTTGTAATTCAAACTGTATTTACTATTGTGTGTTATGTACCTAAAAGTTAATCTACGTTAACATTTAGGCTGTAAATGCTTTGTGCGTACTTGTTCATTTATAATATCAATTAATGTCCAAAGCTAAACTAAACTACTTTCCACGAGAGAGATTTTAAAACTAATGTTCCAGCATTTTTAATTCTGGTCTGTTGTTTCTAAGTCCTACCAAATTGTAAATTTTCCTGTGTGTTTAGTACAATTTTTGTTTCCCACCTATCACTGAAATGGCAAGCAAACCTGAGTCGTTGTAGGAATGTCTATTTTCAAGTCAAAAGTTTCACTCTGTGCAGCACAGCTTACGTACAAGTCTGATGGCTTTAATTCATCAGGCTTAATGAAGCCCTCACCCTGTTTTTGTCTGCATTCTGCAAACCTTAAGGATAATTTTATGCTAAGCAGCCTCACAAGACTAATGAAAGCCAGCCCTTTCCTGCCATCATCCTCTCTACTGGTGACTGCCAGAGGTGTTATGACATGCATAGTTTATAAGGCGCTCCTCCATCTCCACCTTAACAAATATCTATGGGGGTTTGGCAAAGAGACAACTGCTGTTTCAGGTCCTCAGCAGGAAAAAAAAAATTTAGTGGGTGCAACAGGCTCTGAGTTAAAGCGTCTTCCACCAAAAAAATTTGCAGTATGATTTGAAGGTAGAGATCCCTATCGTGTAGCTAATCAATCAGTCTATCATATGGTAATGAGAATTCAATACACCCTTGACAAAAGCACGCATTGAAGTGTTTATTGTACAAGTGTACCAGAGGGGGAACAATCGTGTTCAGTATGAATATTACAACCTCAGAGGAGAGGATGGACATGATTTGATGGCCGAGGAGACAGTTAATGTGGCACATATGAAGATAGATAAGCTCAGTGGAACAGATACAATCTAAACAGAGTTAAATGGATGCCCCGGAGGGAGCTTTGTGTCTGTTTCAGAACCATCAGCTCAAGTAGTCTTTTAAGAAATGGTCAAAAAAATTCTCCAGGGGGAAATTGGCCCTCCTTATTTTAATATTGGCTCCTTTCCATTTTGATTTACGGCTTAAAAGGTCCACCTTTTTTTTTTTTTTGTCTGCAGGTGGTTATCCAAACACAATCCAGAGTTCGATAAATCCCGCATTTTATTAGAAGCCACGCCTCACTCACTTCAACATCATCAGCATTCATGTGAGAATCTCCCTGCAGCCGCTAGCCTATTCACAGCAGGCAATGAGATAATTAATGCTTTCCCCTTTGGGTTTAATTAAAACTCACTGCCGTGGCATATACAACAATCCGGAGCCTTTATTGAAGCCGGCTGACGCAGGTGGGGTGAGGTAGATACTGTAATGTGTGTTTGACGACAATCCGAGCATCAATCAGTTCTGAGGACTGGGAGACTCATTTGATTTGATGCGTAGCCTGCTTATCTTTCAGAAATGCTTTAGGAGAACTACGTCTGATATTCATCTAATAGTAGTATACATTGCATGTCCAAGCTGACATTTTCCTTGTTAATCATTCATTATAAGATTACTGCAGGTAAGGGGAACACAAACTTCTTCCCTTTTTGTCCTTTTTTTTTTTTACCTAATCCCCCCTGTGTGCCGACTGCTAACGATGTATACATCCATCAGCCAAGCCGGAGAGGGGTGGGGGAGAACACAGGTTTTTATGAGATAAGGCTATTTACACTGGACCAGCATTAACTTTGTGGGGCTAAGAAATTGGTGTCGAGGGAAGATTAGTAAACACAGCTGAGATAGCAGCAGCTTGTAGGTCTCTGGAGAAATTAGAGACAACCGCTCCCATGGAAGAGAAAATAGTCCTAGAAAAAAAAAAAAAAGAGGAAGATACGCCGCAGAGAAAGATCTTAATAAGAATAAAACATTTTGCCTAATTTGCAGTTGGACCAAAATTGTCTGAGTGATACTGATTATCTTTTGTTCTCTTGCTCTTTTTTACGAATGATTTCGGCAGGCAGGATGAGGGCCTTTGAGAAAAGAAGTGTTTGCACGTTGACTGATCTTGCTTTTGTAAAAGTCAGAACTGTTAGCATAAAAAGTCATGAATGCGCTGCAGTATCTGTTATACTTTAGTATTCAAGGTTTGATAAAGAGAGAACTATGATCTATTTTACTTTGTCAGGTGTTAAATTTTAAATGTTAACCATCCAGATTTAGGAAGATTTTATATATGAAGGTGTGATCAGAGAAATATTGTGTTTTTAACTTAGTTTGTATTTTTGTATAAAGCTTTCGAAACATCACGGTGCCAAGTTAGATCCTAATTTTAAGCCAAGCGGTTCCTCAGATTTACGGATAAATAGATGAAGAGGACAAATTTGTGAACCAACAAACCAAAAACTGATGGCGCTGATATTGTGTCATAGTTTTAGCAGATAGTAATGTTTGATTATTATTTTCATTACTTTAATGTAGGAGTGGAATTGACAAATTCTTGTAAAACAAGAGTTTTATTGTTATTTTAAAACAAAAAGATTAGCCAGTTAAGATTTTAAACTATTCTTAGCATAATGTGTTAGCAACTGACATTGGTGAATAATGTTTTTCAAACATCAAGCTCTGTGTATATTCCTATGATTTTCCAGATCCTTACCTTAAATCTCAAAATGTATTAAGAATGCCAACCTTTAGTTAACTAGGTTTAAAAAGCTTGACAATAAAACGAAGCAACATTGCAAAACGTTTTTCACCTCATCTGTGGAAAGCGATGCTCTTTCTCACTTTTACTCGGGCTAAATAAAAAGCAGACATACCTTGCCATGTTGTAGAGGGAACAGTTTCCATTTAATTACCTTTAAACATCTCTGGTTCAAACATCCCAATGATACGTAAAAAAATTACCTTTTACTCTTCTTCCCTTTGTTGCATCTATGATACAGAAGACTGTTGTCAGTGTGACTTATTTACGGAACGTTAAATATAGCATAGCATCTATTTAATGTCTCTTTTCAAAATGCAGGGAAGGGTTTGCATCGCAAGCTCACTGCTTTCAATCGTAACAACATACAGTATGTATAAAGGATCTAACCGTATATGCCTATAGTCAGCTTAATAGGCTGAACCAAAAACAAGGTCACTCATTAGGACACTTTACATCACACCATCATATTATTGTGAAAGGTACGTTTTTAGCTTGAGACAAAAGTGGGTTAACAAGACCACAGTGGAATAATAAGTTGGATTATAACACCGGTGGGTGTGTAAGGTTCACATACATCAATAAACACTGCAGAGCTGTTGCAATATACGGTGTTACTTGCTCATTCAACTAATACAATGCTGCCATAAATGTTATTACAGCATCCTTAATAAGGAAGATTTATTCTGTCAGGGTTTTTTAATGTTTCAAACACGTCTCCACTGATTTAAGATACGTCTTTTCAGGTGTTTACATCATGATAACAAGGATGTGCAATCAGTGATTCCTTTATATCTAGGAGGATGGATAGAAGCAACATATATTAAGTTTATCCCTTCAGAAATAATGGACTCTGACTTCTCCAGCAGCATTTGAACTAGAGCCCCTCGATGGTTGCGGCGACCTTCGGGTGTAGTGGGAAACGCTGCTGCTGTCAAGCTGCAGTTATATGAACAAATGGTTTACGCTTCTATTTCAGCTCGCAGTGACCTGTTCTGTGAGAGGTTGGAGACATGAGTGAACATTAGTCATAGACTGGACCTATGAGCCAAATGCATTGTAGGTGTTGGCATGTGGACTGGATTGGTCGGAACACTTTAGAATAATGCAAAAAAAAGAAAAAATACATTTTTAGTGATTCCTTCTTATTATCAACTAATGTTTTTCACATTTGAGTCAGACGCAGTGTCGGTGTCCTATTACTAATACTCATATCCGGATACTGCACTATCATGTCCATGAACTTATTAAAGACTTTGTGACTCATAAATGCATTATAGCAACTCATTAAAAAAATTAGAGCAATAGCAGTATTTATTTATTTTTTTCATTGAAGTAATATAAGCCCAAACCAATTATTAACTTAGAGGCACACTATAAATTAGGTTTCAGTGTCCCAGGATCAGAACAAGGTCAATTGACACATATTGCTACAATAGGATACCTATAATAAAGATAGTTAATTCACATTAACACAGTCTCATTTTTTTTCAGAACTGTAAGTCTCATCTAGTGTTTACCATCCGTCATCTGTTTCAGTTTTAAAATCTTTATAAAATGTAAAATTTTAATTGGATTTGTGATTGTTTAGCTATCAAAATAAAAAATAACAAATAGGATTGTTTTTTTAATTTGTAGTGATGAAACAGAGACTGCTTGTGTAATGTGCAATAAGTCAGAATTAGCCAACGTTAGGTTTCTTGTTTTAACGTTGATTAGTTATTTGTTATGTGGTTACATATAGGAGTGATCGAAGATAATCATTGAAATCAAATGTGATCCCATCAATCGCTGCATACCTGAACCCTTGTACTGAACAACGACAAGCTACTAAGTAAGTTACCCCACAATCATATAGCTGACACCCCCACATTAATGCAATGCAGCCTGTTGTTAGTCGGTTCCACCAAGAAGCACTTTTGCTGGAGCCTGTAGATATAATAGCTACTCTGACCACTTTCCCTGGAAGGCGTTTGCGTTCTTTAAACGAGATGGGAAAGTGTTCATATGTTTTACAGAGTTCCTTACACATGGTGTAAGTAAATGATGGACATATCAATGATTTGATGGATTTGTTGATGGATGGCTGAAGGATGGTTAAATGTATGGATGGACAATGCAAGAATGGATGCATTGATGCAAGAGTACGTGATGTCCAGACTAAACTTTTAAAGAAAAACGAATAGTTTTATTTGCAATATTGTTTACAATAGCATATTTTCTTCGTATGTATACAGAGTTGAAAATATTACATTGCCAAACAGTCCTCCTCCCCCCACCCAATATCCATTGTTTAAGGACTCTTATTAAATGCTACTATTCACTCACCCACCAACAGTAACCTTGCCTGTTTTTCGAACTGGTAAGTACAAAATATCCTTCCAAACGACATGTTGTCATACACTTTGTTTCCATGACTACATCGCACATGCTTTAAATGTACATGATATGACCACCTGGTCTCATGCAAACCTCCAATTTGACCCGAATAAGACTTTCAGGTATTTGCATTTGTATCTTATACATTTACGAAGCTTCCTATGTACTTGCTGACCTTCACTTAGTCTTTTGACTGAATGTCGGAGGTATTAAATCCCCTTCGGGTATTGTTCTGGACAATCTCGCTGCATGAAAATCATTGACATATTTGTCACTGGCAAGTATAGAGACTTACATTCAAATCAGACCGTTCATTTTGCCTGCTTACACTTTTTTCTCCCTGAGGGCATGATGCGTGTATGGTGCAGAAACACCCCCACTGCATTTCACGAATCCTTAAATGTGGAAGTGAGAGTTAAGGTACAACATTTACACAATGCAAATAAATAATCCCGACCCTATGTTATTATGAGTGGGTGAGTGAGAAAAACATTGAATACTACTTAGTGGAAAAGGTCACAAAAGTCAAATATGAAGGTGGACTATTAACAGGTATTGTTTTGTTGAATCGTTCTACCTTAGTAAGTTTTAAAACATTTTAAAAGTCAAAAGCATTTTGAGATGCTAGTGTATATAGCAATATGGTCTGTAAAGTTGTCAAAGAGGTGTTTGCATATAAAGTTCTTTTAGTGTTTATCAGACGGTTTTAGCCAAAGCGACTTACAAAGTAGGCATTAGGGTAAAGGCTCTTGTCTAAGGACCCACACTTGATGCTGTTGAGGTATATCCTTGCCCCAGCATGGATTTGAACCAAAGCCAAATGTGAAAGTTGGGCTACTTTCCAATTAAGCTATCCAGTCGCCGTCTTATAGGATTAGCTTGCATTAGGGCTGCAACTAACGATTATTTTCATCGTCGATTATTTTGATTAATCGATTTATCGCTTTTTATTAATAATTTTATTCAGTCTTTACTTTCCCATATAAGCTATTAAGAACAAATTTTAATTAGGGAAAGGAAAAAAAAATAGAATTGTGCCGTTCACTGGAATTTATAATACAAAAACCAGTTAGACTTTTATACAACTTTTTGAGTGTACAGCATATTAACAAAAGGTTTTAGCCCTTATTATGCTCTACATTTCTCTTCCTCTCCTGCTTCAACTCCAACATGCTTTCGTCTCAGATGTTCAGTTAGAGAAGGCTTACGTACTTTTTCGTGCGACGGCATCTTGCTCAGTGAAAATGTGTTTTTGCCGCCTGAGCTTTCGCTTGAGTCATGCGAATGCAAAACAAGGCTAACGATTCAGCTCATTACTGCCACATATTAACCGCAGGTATAACAGATTGCGTAAAAAATATACTGGTTACGGTAAAGGATTATTATAAAGCAACTAATCTATGACTAAATAAGTTGTCAACTATTTTAATAATCGATTAAATCGATTAGTTGTTTCAGCTCCAGCTTGCATTGATGAAAATTATGCGGTATGCAAATAATGTTAAGTTGCTGATAAGGCACAAAGGGGCCCAAAGTGTGAGAAGACAATTTCCCCCGGATCCCGATATTTCTACCACAAGCCTGAACTTTAGATGCATGTTTTTTTTATTTAAGTTCTGACCCTACCAATTGTATTTCATAAAATTCACCACCTGCCTGAATGCAAAGTGTGTCTTCCATACCAGGTGGTTGATTTAGTATTGATGTTAACAAGCCTGACAGGTGTATGTAATAATGATTTTTTTTTCCTTTCATTTTGATCTCTCTTGGACATAATTTTTTGGACTGAGGTGATTTCTGACGGCAGATATTTTGTCATTTGTCCAGATTTTGACATTTCTCCAGCTTATACCTTCGTAAACACATATTGAGTCAGAAAGCAATGAACTGAGAGCAATCAACTAATTTGGGAAATTGACTGAACAGTGCCGTTTGTTGGAAATGAGAGCCTTCCATGGCCCAGGAGGAACAGTACTGATTCCCTGGAATAAGTGCTCTCCACTCAGTATCCAATGGCAATATTATATTCATTGATAACTTCCATCTGAACACAGAGTCTCCCCTTAAAGCCTCTAAAAAGGCCTTTTATTTCCCAGAAGCTTTTAAAAGTTGACAAATTAATTGAATGGTATTTCAGAGACAGGCATCAAATTCCTTTATGTCTACTACTGAAAATTAAGGGAAACATTTAGGAATGGGAAACAACAGGTAAGAAGGACTACAATCTGAGTCCTCTGCTTGTTGGTCTGTGCTTTTATTTCCCACTCAGACAAAATCCTGTGTGAAAGGTGAGGTTGGTAATAAAGTGCTGTTTGGCTTGAATTTCATTGTAAATAGCGACTTTATAAGGAGAGCTACAGGGCTTTTATATGTAAGGTTGCAGGATTAACAACATGATGGATGAAAGGTTGCAAACTCGGGGCTAAAGCCAAGTAAACTGTCTTAGTTGCCTGGGACACACAGGTGAAAAATGCAGTGAAGCTGACACCTTTTGTGGATAAATTGGATCTGGATTTTTCCAGGTTCAGCTTGGGTTGTAAGACAGTGACTGATTAATGCAGGTGAACTGGAAGATTGTAGATATTGTTGGTTTCCCTCTTATTTTTGCAATTTCTTTCAGCATTGTAGTCACTTTTTTACCCACTCATTTGTTTATTATATAGCCGCAAACTTAAGTGTATTATGAATTGAAATTCAAAAGTTTGCCCCTATTTACAATCACACTCCTAAGTAAGGGGAAGTAATGTCCTTCATCTTTTAAATGCCTCCTTTCTCCAACACACCTGATGTAAATTTATAGAATATGACCGGGCCTCTATAGTGCTGGATGTCTGAAAGCTATTGAGCAAATTAAACTATTTGTTTTAAGTGTGTTGAAGAATCGATATTTCCAAAGGTTGCAGAATAGTGACTTTTGAGATTTGAAGTTGGAAATCATGCTCTATGACAATACTTTATGAAACGTCCCTTTGCTACAATATTACCTTAAAATCTTTTGATTTTACTAGCTTACAACTTACAAGAATTTAAAATGCAACTCATGACTTTAAGAGAGCGTCATTATATTTACAGGTGTTTCACTTGTGGGCCAGAAATGTTGCTGAGTCGCAAAAAAATAAAACAAACCATCTGTTTCTAAGTTCCTAGGTCACTTGTCATGCTAGTTTAAAAACTATTTGAGTGCTTGTAAAAACAATGGGGTCAAATACCATAAAAATGTAATCTGACACACCAGATGGTTTCTTACTCAGAGCCATTAGCAACAACGTACATGAAAACGTCAGGATCTGTCAGAAGTACTGTTCTTATCCTGAATAGCTTACTCTTGTATGCAAACATAGTTTCTAGCATTGGAATCTTATGGAAAAATTCACGAAAAGAAAGAAAAGAAAACTTGTCATTCCAAAAAAGGCTCCATTCTTGTTTTATCCAAATAAGATGCACCCATGTCTAAGTGAGCTACATCTGGTTATTGCAACAACCTTACCGAGATTGATTATTTTTTTATTGTGGTCTCATAGGAATTAAGCACCCCTCTAAGATCAATGGAAAGACTCGTCGCCCTACAGGTTATAGGTCCTGGATGCAGTTAACGCTTAACCGCTACCTTGAAGTAAAAGCCTTCACAGACAAACCTGTTAGAAAGTAGTCCTAACCATTGCCTGATATAAATGAATCTAATTATGAAATCCTTGTTACCTTTGTGCACTATACCAGTTCTTACTGAAAACAGAGAAATGAAGGAATTGATATGCTAAGTCTGAATGTGTTGAAATAACTGAGAAAGGGCATATATTTTTCACTTTAAAGTATAATGGCAACAGCAAGGTTCTGACAAGTGAAACTGCTTTGAAATACCCCCAGAAGTCTTTATTCTTTTTTGCGATGGACGTTCAGGATGTGTTATTCTTATATATGCTTGCAATGTAATTTGCTATTTTTCTACACTACGTTTGAAGGTTTTTGGAGATTATGTATTCACCATGTTGAATATAACGACAGTAGAGGGAGATAACAATAACAGTACTGGTTAGCAAAAAATTGGGGAAGAAAATCCTGAGCATATTTAATTTTTACTACTTTTTGATACCTGAACACAATAAGCTTTGGATGTTGAAAGCGGAACAGTGTTCTACTATTTCCTTATGAATACACTGTCACCATACATTTTCCTCATGTTAATCTGATGAAGGTAGTTGGAAGACACGAATCACCATGGATGTTTCATGGTGGCCTCCACTGGGCTTCCTCTTTTTCTTCTTTCCACTCTACTTCTACTTGGGGGAATTACAACCATGTCCCTGCTACCATGGGTGTTTAAAACTGAGATTTTTAGTGTTTGTTTATACCTCCTGTATGCTCAGGATGTTACTAACCAAGAGGAAAATAGTTTTAACGACATTGCCAAATAATCTCAGTCTAAAGTTACTTGTTTGCTTGCTACTACTTTTCCTTTGCTATGGACTTTGATGTTAATGTCAAGGCTCAGTGGAGCATATGTTTAACATATTTTAAATCTGTCCATAAGAGGTTCAACAGACCTGTTCCTCTTTGGCTGACTAAAGCTCAAAAAGTACTGCTGGGTTGGTATAAGAAAAAGGGAGGAAAACATGATTCTCCTAACAATGTGAAATTCAGCTTGAAAAGATGTGAAGCATTATAAGTGCACACTCAGCGGCGTGCGTAGATTTTTGTTGCTGTTATCAATGCACTCTCCTTGGGGGAGACTTCAAAAATCAAACGTAATGCCTCCTAAAGCAGTTTTCTTGTACCCTAGTCACAAGTAGTTTTTTTGTTGTAGTTTTTTTTTTTTTTTTACATTGGTATGTAAAGTGAGAGCAGATTTAGTAAAGAATTGCCCCAGGAAACTACCCAGTTTCTGCGGAAAATATTCCAGATGTGGAAAATGCCTTAAATTTGTAGCATTTTTATTTTATTTTTATGATCAGCTGGTGTTATGTAATTTTAAACAAACAGAAAATATTAGATTGCTGTGTGCTTAATGATTGAACGGCCGTTATATATATAATTTCATCCCTGTCATGTGGTGAACCTAAAAACTTAGTAAGATGTGTTTTTCATTTATCGATAGCTAAATAATATATTAGCAAACAGTGACATCACTGACATCAGAGGAATAATTGTAAAACAGAATTGGATACCACTTGTTCGGACACAGGCTCTGTTACTTTCTCAGTAAGCAAAAAGATTAAAAAATGTCAAGCATATTTAAGGATTCTGTGTGAACACTGGAATTAACTTAAAAAAGAATCTCTTCTCACACTGGCTTACTTTGAAATTACTCTGAATATTTAAAATTGGGTGTCTTCTCTTTTCAATGACTACGCCATGATGTCTTTGGTGAAGTTAGGACTGAATAAAGCTTTCTATATGTGTTGAATCTGTATACTTTTAGTATATTTAACTGGATGTGTCACTTGCTCCATACTTTAGCTCATTAGACATTTACAATGATCACTGGCCCTTGTTGTATGTTTGAAACCATAACGATTGGTGTGTAAGCATTTCTCTCAATTCTTCTTAAAAGTGTTTGATCCAATGACTATCTGACATTTCCTCCCTTATTAACAAGAAAATATATTTCTGTTCTAAAGACATTCTTCATGTGATGTTATTTAAATGGTCTGTACTTGTATAGGCATTTTAATAAAGTCCAAAGTAACCCTATTTTACACTTCATTCAGAAGTTCACCCATTCATGCACACATTCAACACAAATCCCTGCTATTTGTCTTTTCATTGCAGCAATATGTGGTACTTAAAAAAATGTCCATTTTATCAAAAAGTCTTGGAAAAGTTATCGACAGAACAGCTGATTTCTAAGTTCAACTCCTGAAACTGTTCTACTCAAAGTTTCTGTTGACATTTTGATGTCAGCTGACTCTGAAGCATCTACTCCAATGGTTCTCTACATCTGTTTTCGACACTGTAGACCACATTATTAGAACCTGCTTGTGTGGGGTACCTCAAGGCTTGGGACCAATTCTGTATATTTTCCAGGTAAACATACTTATCAGATTTCTAATATATCTTATAACTTATCTGCTGATGATATTCCTCTGTGCTTTTGAGACAACTGAATGCAATTGTTGAAAGTCATTTAACACACAAAGAGACAGGACGTTACTCCAGCTTTTAGCTGTTTACATTGGCTGTTGGTACGTTGTAGAATTTGTTTTAAATTGTTTGTGTTTACTTTTAGAGTACTCTGAGGCCTATCCCTAAAGCGCTGACCTTCTAGAGCTCTACAGTTCTTTTCTTAGTCTGAGATCTTCAAATCAAATATGACTGGCATATTTCACTCTATCGTTATTGGTTCCAGAAACATATTTTAAGACTGACGGGCATTAATCTGTCAAACAACTGGCCAACAGATTGTGGAATCATTTAGTTTTATTCTTTCGATTCTTTTAAGAAGTAATTGAAGACTGTGTGGATGCTGTATGCATTCAAGCAATATTATAGTATTCAACAATTTTTGACATCAATTTATTTTTGCATATTCTTGGGATAAAACTGTAATTTTAAACTCTTTTTTTTACCTCCACTTACTATGAGTTAGAAAAAACTCTAAACGTGTCACAAGGTATTGGACAATTTTCAAATGCTTCACCTTTTCTTTTCAAGTTTTCAAATTTATAATGCGTTTCAATTATGCAATCTTTCAATTTTTAGTTTCCATTCTAGTTACGTTTTTAAAATGTAAGTTTTGCAATTTTCGTGAAAACACTTAAGGACAGGAGTGTGTCATCCCCTGGCTCATTTGGACTAGTCGGAAGGGTTTTTTATTTTATTTTACTGGTCCTGGCACTCACATATTAAGGATTTGTTTAGGAAAAGAGACCAGGTTTATGTGAGAGATGTTTGTTCGAGAGGATTTTATCATGTGGAAGGGAAGATCAACAGTTTCCAACTGAGACTTTCACTACGACAGGGGTGAAGCCAGGGCTTAAGAAATGAGGTCAAAATATCTCCCTCTCTCTTTGTGTCTGTCACTGTTTTCCTTCTTTCTGACTTTTCGTCTCCCTCTCCTGTTTTTTGCCGTGTCATTTGGTTTGCCCTATAGGCCTATTTCATTGTCTATCTCTCTCCCTCTATGTCTTCATCTGTCTTTCTTTCTCCTCTGTTTTTGTCTCCATCTTTGTCTCTGACGATGATGAGCTTCATTATGCTTTTGATTGTTAAAATTTCTCTACATATCACCCTATAGTTTGGCTTTGTACTGTAAGTAGTGTTCTACACCAGTACAACTTACATTTCAACAAGTGTTTTTGCATTTTCTCAAACCTTTCAGCCATTTTACAAAAAAAGTGTTCCATGTAGAACTGTTTTGCTTCATGTTCTTTGCTTCTTTTGCCTATTTGTTACATTACTTCAAATTCTTCAGCAGTTTTAGAGTTTTAGAGATTCTGTTTAGAGCATTCACACTGCATTTAGACTGGTATTGAACTAGATTTTGCTCAGTAAACTTATATGTAAACCACTTTTATATGTTACTTTATGTTTTTATTATCCTTGTTTTTTATTGGTGGCTTTTATCGTGAAGCAGTTGGTGGTTTTCTGACCTGTGAAAAGTTTTGTGTAAAAAACAGAAATGTTACCTATCTACTTACACCTATGAGATATAACAGAGGGAAAATATTTGGTGATTTTTCATTTTTGAAACCGACACTATGAGTGGTGATACATGTAATATTAATTTATTTTTTTATTCAATTTGTACTGTTGTGGCTTATCTCAAGTCCCATTACCTTAGTCGGCATATGGGAACTTTTATTTCTTCTGGTGATGATTATAATTTGTAACAGCAAAAAAACAAGAAAAATACAAACATTTTATTGAGTCATTCCTATATGCCAACATGTTATACTAATAGCAGAGACATTTAAAACCGTATATATCCTTTTGTTTAATGAAGAATGCCTAATCTCTAACATTAACAGGGTGTTTAAAAATGTAGTTACAGAAAGTACTTTTAATACTTTTCAACATGTAAAAAATGCTGCCTTTTCTTATCATTAAAATTAATATTTAAAGTAGGGCTAATTTTGAATTTTTCTTTATCTTTTCCTTTCTTAATTTCTTATTTCTTGGTTTTTTACATCTTCTTATAACATAGGTACAACTGATTTAGATTGTCAAAACTTCACAAATTCAATTTCTGATTGGTGCATAACAACGCAAAGATTTTAAACAATATTTTGCAACTCTTTTCTTCTGTTTTTACTTAATCTTTGTTTTACACTGTTTTATTTAGTCTAGGTTTACCCGTCAAGTTTCATTTTGGAAGACTAACTTCTGTTGCATTCATTAAGGAGCCAGCATATCCGTCTGTAAGCAAGAATAATTACATTTTATAGTTAATATGCTAATATTTATGCGTTTTACAATGGACAGTTGTCTAATTTGTGTAATTATTTTTGACAGTACACAATTTAAATCATGTGTCAACATCCAGGGCTGATGTAGGATTAGTGTGCCATTATCTAGTCCGATGAAAAGGGTTCTGAGGAAACGGTAGGTGTCACAAATTTGACTTGATGTCTTAGACTGGAATCCACAACTCAAAGCACTGTTTTAACATTTTCACCCATGGTAATTATCTTTCATATCAAGTAATCTGAGCACCGGACGTGACTTGCTAACAATTTGCCGATTTGGCCTTAAGCTATTTTTTAAAATGTCCACCTAATAAACATCCTCCACAGAGTGGAGGCCAAACTGAACAACCTTGGGCAGCATAAATAAAACCTACTTTAAAGGAATTCTAAACAGGTTTTAATTGTGAAAAAAAAACAAAAAACTTTTCTTCTGTAAAATACAAAAAACAGAGCTTATATAATCATAGTGATGAGTTTCTAAAATGCCTGTTATCTTCATCTTATTGAATCATTTTTAAACAAATCCTTCACTGCAATCACTTTTGAAGCCTAATTCAGGCCCGTTTTGTATTCTTTGGAGCAGATTTATTCGCTTTTACACATTGATATTGGCAATGGAGTCGCATACTGTCAGAACTAAACCTTATAATATCATGCTCAATCTCTTATAATTTGCATAAAACAGATCACATCTCAGTTGTGATGCTCTTGGGCTGATTTTATACCAGACTGCTTTATCAGCAGACTGGAAAACTGAAACTGAGTCCTCTTGAGTCCTTTCAGTTTATTAGAATACCTGACAAAAGCACTTTCTTTTATTACTAAACTCATTTTGCTGTTTGATGAAAATGTTGCACTTATCAATGCCAACTCAGTGAATTTGATGTTTTTCACAGTACGCTTGAGTGTTTTCCATGGAGGGAGGAAAATGCTGTTGTGATCTCCTGTGGGAGTTCAACGCCGCCATTGTTTGCTTATAAATGCAGTGCCCTGCGTCTCCCCTGGGCCCGGAGTTCATTCTTTTGAGGTCCCATCGGGAAACTGGTTGCAACTCGAAGGATTTGCAAAACATCTTCTCTGACTCTACAGCTCTGATAAAGGAAACTCCTAAAAAGTTGCACCGTGAATTTCACAACCGCAAAGCATGTGATCATTCTGTCCTTGTTCCAGAACAGAATAACAGAATTGGTTACATTCTGTTCCAGATTCCGGTACCTATTTATACATCTTAAACTCGCAGTTTTTCATGTAACAACCATAAATTTCAAAATGTTTTGTTGGTGTTTTACGTGCTAGGCAAGCTAATGGTGGTTATTGTATAAGGACAAATAGGTTTTTGCTTTCGTGGTGTAACTAAAAAAAAAATTTAATATTTCAGTTTCAACCCTCAAAGACACACTGCTGTAATTGCTGTGGACAGAGCTTTTACAATTTTACAAACGTTTAGATTTAAAAAAATCTAAAACCCATTACCTAATTTTTCCTCTATATCACCATAATGGATAGCTTTATGCTGGTCTATTAGAATAAACCCAAGATGAGAAGTTTAAAGTTTGTAATCCTAAAACAACACCATTTGAACCAGTTTAGGTGATAGTATTAATTTTGCATGGCTCAGCATGATTCTGAAGCTGTTATTTATGCCTGAAGTGTTGTTACCATAATCATGGGCTGGACAAAGAGCTTGATAACTGCAGAGATAAACACATCAGGTTTTCTGTAGATGGTGGGTGGCAATCCCATTGCTGGGAGAACCTCTGAGTATAGGTTATTTCATCACCATTTGTTGCAATAACATTTAGTCGAGACGTTGGAACCTCTCGAGGCGGCGTCTGCTTGGTGGCTTGTCAAGTGTCAAGAGGGTTCTTTAGAGAATAAAGGAATGGAGACGCAGCATTTCACTCCTCTTCCTCGTGCTCCCCGCTAATATCTCATCCATTGATGTCATTCACAAACTTCCTCTATGGCGCAATTTAATTCAGCGTTGTTACCATAATAACTCTTGTCGCGCACAACTCCCTGTCAGTAATTGATATCTAGGCGCCGCTTCTGGGTGGAGCCATTTGCATTAAATCATGTTAACTGATATGATAATGAATGTGAAAGGCCTGATGCAAGCAGAATGACTAACTGCGGATGGATGGCTATTTGAATTATACACAATAAGTAATATATTATTTCAGGTCTCAAGGGTCCACTGCTCTCTTTGAATTTGTTGCCTGTCTTTTACTGGGATTCGCCGGAGCTGCTTGGATATAAATAGGGCTCAGATGGGGAAATGTTCCTCTTCGTCCTCGGGTGATCTTAATGATGTACGATGTGGAGGGGAAATATGAGGGAATAGATGGTGAAAGTGAGGCCCAATAAACCTCCTTATTCGGATGGGTTAGAGTGGTGATATTTTATTAAAATTAATATCTGACAAAAAACGCACACTCGATCTCTATTTTACACATTCCGGTCTGTTTAGTATGCTGTCCATCTCCGTTCCATTGACTAGGCTGAAGATAATTAACTTCTCAAGCTCCACCAAACTTTATTATTCTCCATTAATACCAATAAAAGTGTTTTGGCTTTCAGATAAACTGTTAAAAGGTTAAATAAAGACGAGACAATGAGAGTTGAAGGACAACAAAGATGAATTAGCTGCAGTGAAGCCATCTACTTTATTTTACCTTTTTATTTTTGTTTTGTTACTGTTCAGAGCATTATGCTGCTTTAATGAGCCAAACAATTAAAGTTAAACCTTTTATTTAACGGGGTTTCAGTTCAAGGAGACCATTATTTGAGCTTCCAGCCTACAAAAAGCTAATACAGTATTAGAGCATGATGACAGGCTTTGTAGAAAGCAGATTAAAATTCTTTAAATTCCTCCCACCTCTCCTTATTCACAGAGGACAGAGGACTGGATTTTAAATTGGTGTAAAAGCAAGATGTGCTATCAATATCACTGCTAGCAGATACCTTGAGTTTGCGTATCATATTTTATTGCTTTGGAGGAATATGTAGCTCGATGTAGGCAAGATCTCTGTTATCTCAGCCTTTGTAGTGTTCTCTCTCTCGACAGTAATGGCTTTATTCGGGTCACAAAAAGTGAGGACAAATGTACAATATAGATTGTATTTTACGATCTACATTTTCCTTAAAAGAACTTCCTTTAGTCGGCCCAGCTCCGTCTCAATACACTACATTGCATTGCAAATGATAAATGCTCCTTGAACTTTTAAGTCTTTATTGAGTCACAACTAGAAACTTGTAAAATATTTTATGTGAGGGATCTTCTGTAATAAAGCCAACTGTAATGGTAAATTTTCAAAGAGGAGGAATAGAATTGATATTTGTATTCAGCCTCTTTAGGAAGGTATTTTGTTAATATTTGCTGCAGTTACAGTTGCAAACTGCTTTGAGCTCTGGCTCAATGTTTAGGGTTGTCTCAAGTATTTTTGGCCCCCTTTAGGTTTTCTTGTAATTTTACCTTGTATGTAGCTTTATCCATAAACATATTAAGCAACAGACAACAGAATGGATTCTTTTAAATGCGGACCTCTGATGCAGATGTTTTGTCCACCTGTGTTTTCTAACAAACCTGGGAGGTCTTCACAGTACGGCTTATATAGAATTCAAATCAAATTACAATTAGGTTTTATTTACTTTATTTAGGTTTTATTTATTTTTTATTTTATTTATCTTCTATAGACCTCTGATTTAATTTACTGTGCTTTAGGTTTATTAGAGTAAAGGGGACTGAATACCAATATATGCAATCATTTTTAGAGTTTTTTTCTTATTATTATTATTCTTATTGTTGTTTTATCTAAACCATGTATTGTGTCCTACCATATTACTACTTTGTGTTTATCCATCCCAATCACAATGTACAAAAATGTTCAAGGAGTAGGAGATTTTACATGAATTCTGCAACACCAACCATATGCAAAACAGCAATACAGCAGTAGAGGCAATAATTGAACATAGACACTCTGAATATTTGTTGTCCAGTTTCATCACATTAGCATGAAAAATGACCAATCTCTGCAATCTGCAGTGTTCTTTTCTAACTCATAGTGATAAAGAGAAAATGTACTCTTTTACTTAATTAGATGGAAATGGAAATGTTCTTCTTTGCTATTATAATTTATCCCATTATGACTTTCTCTCACAAGCCACTTTTTAAATTTAAACGTTCCTTTTCATCTCCCATCTTTCCTTTCAAAGGCAGAACTGAGGAATTAGTTCAGGAAAGGCGGCCTCACATGGGGATTCTACACTGCCACTGGAGTGTAAGGGGATGGTGGTATGTCTGAGAAGAAGATATGCGTGAGAACAAACAGAACCCCCCCTAATGCTGAATTTAACACAGGCAGAATATTTTTCCATTCTGTCTGTAAATGTCAGGCTAGATGGCACGAGGAGGAATAAGGAGGATCCAGTCGCCTCAGGAATGAAGGATATTCATTTTAAGGAGTACCTTATGGCGGCTTTATGGCATCTGTAAGATTACTGCATTTGATGCCTTTCCTTGTCATTACAGCCTTTACTGCCTCTTATCAGTTCTGCTCAGTACTCCCTGCCTTAGCAAATACTGGCTGCAGTTGTACAATGCGAATGTCATGTCTGTGTTTTGTGACCTCGATGAAAATGTCGTCCCACAAACTGGTGAACGCTTCTGCTTGAAACCTCTAAATAGCTTTGTAGAAAAAGGAACAAAAAAAAAAAACTCATAATATTGCGAGGATATAAAAATATCAGACTTTAGCGAGGTAGTTTTATTGTGGCTTTGTGGTCCCTGCTGTCTTGATGTTGCTTGTAATGGTTGTAAAGACCATGTCCCTCTGAGGAAAACTCCCAAGTTGTCACAGCTAATTACTGCTGCCGCGTTCTCCAGTAGGAGCTGTCTTACAGAATTTGCCCAGATATTAATATCAGATAATTGGAATGAAGACAGTGGCACTTGCCTGTAAATGGGTGTCGGGCACATGTTGGAATGAAACCTGGCACGAAAGCTCTGTAGCGCGCCATCACACATGCATGCAAGCATGCTGCTATGTTCCACACTTTGCGGACGGCGTCGGTGATTTATGAAATGAAACAAAATATGTTATACTCAGCCACGTCGGTCTTGCATCCCTTAAGTGACTTTCGATTGGACGCCAAAAGCAGAAATCCAGAACCTCTGCATCAGTTTTATTGTGACAATACAATTATGAAGCTCCGGCTCCCGCTGCTGTGTGGGCCGCCTCTTCGTCACCTTGCTGACGGCCATGCTCTCTGAAAAAAGCAATACAAGAGGCTATAATCATAACTTCAGTGGAAACTCATATTCTTTTATATGCTTTGCTTGTAATGTTTTTCATCGGAGAGAAAACAGGGAATTTCGAGATCTTACCTGCTGCTCATGTCTATTGGGTTATCTTTGAGGTTGCAGGACATTCTGTGATGTGCAGCTGGATGCCGCCTATGAGGCCTCAAAATGCTCCCCGAAACATTTGTGGGAATCGCATGTCACTCCGCCTGAATTATTTCATGCCTTTATTGAAGCAGAAGAGGATCCTAGCAGATGATCACATGCAGGGATTACTATTTTAAATTAGCTTAATCATTGTCACCAGACTAAACTTTAGAGCTTTTGTGGTTCAGCTTTTTGATCCTAACAAAGCTGTTAGACTGAGCGTGATCATGGTTTGGCTTAAGGGTCCCATGACCACTGCATTTCAATTTTCACACACAGACATTTGCATGTAATAATACATACATTCGGCTCATGACTGAGCTTCGGTTTTCTGAATGGCCATAAATTTGGTTTTTGTATTCGTAATTTTAGTAATAGTTTTCACAAATAACAGTGAAGGGCATTAAAAACTAGATAAGACTAGTCTGAAGGGTAGGAAAACTTTGTAAAACAGAAAGTGTTTATTTTTCGGCCATAGTTGAATCAATTAACCGTTTTATAGCGTTCTAAAACCTAGTCGATTTCGACAAGTTTTACATACTCTGAATAATTTTGTTTGTGTGTTTTTTTTAAGAATTATTGCTCATTTGTCTTAAATAGTTTGGTAGTCTTTGGATTCAGTGCCAGTTGGAACCTGCAATGCATGTAAATGCCTACTTTACTATCGTTTACAGATGTTGTCAAACCAGTAATCCTCCTGTTAACTTTAACAATCGTCAGACCCTGTGTGCTTTTAACCCTGCCCACCCCTTAGGAGGGATTAGACAGGCGCCGGTTGCATTTTTGTTTTTTCCCTGTCTTTTTGTTGTATTGAGAACTTCCTGGCTGACAGGATGCCTAATCACATCCCACTTGTCCGAGACTGAAATGCCTCGCCCTGCCCAGTGGGTGGGTTAAATTATGTTATGAGCTTTTATGGGTATCTATGAAGTGATGCACTATAATGTGGATGAAAAATTAATACTAACAATAATTGAAGTATAATGGTAAGTTAACGGAACATTGATTTTAATTATCCCTCCTTTTTACTGTTGCCAGTAGTAGACCTGTAGTTAGATTTTTAAATGCAAGTGCCAGTTTTTGCCTGTTTTAACAATAGAAGATTACAGCGCTTTCTCTGATCTTGCAGTCCGCGTTAAACAGGAGCTGAGAAATCCCTGCTCCAGTTCCCTGATATGGTTTACAGGACAAAATGGGTTACAAATTCAGTGGCACTTATAAATGTCACACTTTTGGGCAAGTGCTGTTTGCCCTGGTATCTATGTCTATGTATAGTAGATTTCAGAAGCTTCATGTCATTTTATATATGTGTTCAAGAAAAACTGAACGTCATATTTTGGTGGTAGTTATAGTTGTGTTTTTATTTCTAAAGACATTTTATATAGGTTTCCAATCTAAAGTAAAGAGCTGCAATTTTCCTGGAACTTTTTATTATTGTTTTTCAGATTTTTGAAGTTAAAGCCTTCAAAAATATGTTTTCCGGAAATATTAACAACATAAGTCTGTTATGAGATATTACAATTGTTTTTTAATGACGAAGGCTGTTAAATGTTTGTGTGTACCTTAAACTGCAATCCAATAAATCTCTTTGTGTGTATATTTTGAGGTTTTGCCTGAACTTAATTCTACCGCAACATGGGAATGGTGTATTCAGAGTAGGGCTATATATGAACATACTTGGATGAATATGAATTTACAAAGGCATATCAGAAGTATTTTAAATTTAATATAGAATAAAACAATATCAAAAACTCACTCACTCGAACAACCAATCTTTTGAACAATACATTCTAACAAACATTTTTGGAACAGGCTATTAACAAACTATTTACACCGTCCGCATCCAGGTGCTGAAGATTTATTTTTCTGGGCTTTTGACAAAAGAGCTCCAGAGCTCTGATGTAGTTAAAAAGGGGTTTATTAATGGAAATCCACAAGAAGGCAGCGAGGTGTTCCCCCTGGAGCTAATTGTGGAGTTTTGATTTCTCCAAAAAAATGAAGATAAGTAGTCAAGAAGGAATGAAAGGAAGAGCAGCCCTTTGGAACATAAATGTTATGCCTATTCTGTTAACAAGACTTCAGCAGCAAAAAAATTACAACATACAAAAATCCAGAGGATTTTTTGTTTAAATATAAACAAACAATCAAGTGACTCAGATTAGCCAAAAGTATCAGAGATTCTCTAACCGATTTTCATATGCTGGGAATTTTTAACAAATCAGATGTAGATTCATTAAAATTCAATACAAAGCTTTTACATTTTTTTTAAAGAAAAAAACAAGATAATTTTAATTATTTTGAGATTTATTAAACACTGTTCTACCAAAAATCTATTTATAATCTAATCATATTTAGAACAAGGAAAAACTTTACAACATGCTCCCCAGTTTAAAGGTGCAGGTGACGGCCAAAACACTGTAGCCTGGTTCAGTCGTTCAGTCTTGTTTCTTTGATTATATTTGTACTTCATTGTTTTTATGTTGTACAGAATGATCTTTGCAAACAAAACAGTGCTTCACAGGTGGTTTATTAGACATTTTCTTTGGTGCAGAGAAACTATAACATGCAGAGTTTACAACAAAGTTTCCAACGGATCATTTTTTAGGTGGTGAAATAAACTCGTACTGCTACTTTAATGGCGATGGGTTTACGGCACGCTTTCAAATTACCGCACTTTGTTTGAAGTCCTTCATATAAAATCTAAACAACTACAAGGTGTGCCTCTTATACTTGTATCGAGAACAAGTTGTCACAATACATATTGTTATAGTTTTATTGCCCAGCCCTAATTCAGAGCGATGGCTACTGTGAATTGTTGTATTCATAGCAGTTGCTAAAATATGTGATATTTCATTTATATCAGAACATCTTCTTCCAAATATTGGATCTGTATTTTTACGACTAATAATCCGCTGGTTGACATTCTTCAGCCTAAATTGTGAATCTTTACAGCCTCTCAAATTGTCTGTGTTAGTCAAAGCAGAGAAAAAAACATTCAGCAACATCCACGTCTCTTAAATCTTTTGCATTTTTATGTTGTTGAGGTTTAATTTCAATCTGCAAGAGGCACATTAGTACTTCTCTTCTTGATGTGCAACATATTATTTCTCTCTCATTTGCTCTATATCCATGCTTCTTGTGTTTTCATTTTTCTTTCTTCCCCCAGAATTTGCTCCCTGTGTGCAACACGGAGTCTTATTTTACACCTAGCTGTAGTCAAGAAACTGAGAATAAGATGACATTGCAGTTCTGTTTTCTCAGCTCTGGTAGGTGCATGAAAAATGCCCTCTCACGCAAAAGTGCTGAAAGGACCAGACTAAAATATTGGCTGCAGATCTCAGGGGAGGTGAGCTGCCTGCCATAGGGCAGGAACAGCTGAACATCCTAAACCAGTGCTCAGTGCTGTAGGGTTGTATACCCTGGAGTGTGGGGACCCCCCCCCCCCCTTTAAATTGTCAACCTTTAAGACATTACCTATTTTATACCCCTGTTTCATATTTTTCCTGTCTCCCTCACGAATTCAACCCAACATGTGAAGAAAAGTAGCACAGATAATAAAAACTTGTGCAGAATACATCCATCCAATTAGAAACGTATCTAATGTTGCCCAATTTTCACAGTTTACTCGCCTTTCTATTTTTAATTGAATCAGGAGATGAGAGCAGAAACAAAACAAAAAAGATACTCCCTCCAACATTTCTTGGAGCCTGATTACAGAATGCACAGACTGTTAAAATTTCCGGCAGCTGGGCCGGAGCCATGCTATCTCCTGCTAAGATTAAAGGGCCCGATAACCAAGATTTATTAGCCAAACATCCCAGCAATTAATTAGGAGGCAAGGCTAGACTAATCCGGTTTTCCTGGGCTTTAGAGGGTACTTTCCACAAATGGTGTGAACGGTTGTGTGTTTAGTTGTAAAACCTGTAGCACACGTTAAAAACTGGAGGTATTTTTATTTTCACAAATGAGCAGACAGCAGCATCTTGTTTACATACATAGGCATTTATAAATTCCTACTCGGATGCTGTCAAGGTTTCGCTCAAACCAAAGTTTAGTTGTAGCGTCAGCATAAAGCATATTGTTGTGCACACTCTGAAAAACCTTCAGTGCCAAACTTTCTGTAAAACCCAAACATATGAGATTTTTGACAAGGTGTTACTAGATAGGAAATTTCTGATGAACAGTCATAGCGAATTATCCAGCGCAAAGAAGTTAAGTAATAACTAAGCATATGGTGCAAAAGCCTGGAGGACATCTGTATCTCCTGTCATAACAGCTCAGAAATGTTGCTGAGCAAATCACAGACTTGCATTTTAAATACAGTATCTGCCTAATTCAATAACCAGTTTCAGATCTCTGAAACCTGTCACGATGGCACAGAGAAGTCATATTCTCCAGTTTTAGGTCTTTCTTCTTTGACAAACTCCTTACACATGAATGATGTTGGGGTTCTTATTAAAAATGGGCTCACTGGGGTATTGGAATGAATTAATTACACCCTGAGAAGAAACACTTAATCTGGGCCATTTTATTTGACACCTTAATAATTTAATTTTAACACCCATATGTATTTATAGTAGACTCGTTTGTATGAAGAGGGACATTTTTAAGCCCAGTGTCATGTATAACAATCTTGAAATGTAGCCCCTAGTTTTTATAATGATACTTTATCTTGTAACAGTCTTCATGCAAAAAAAAAGCTTAAGAGACACTTTGGGTTATGGGCTGGAGAAGCTTTTGAATTTGTCTTGTATGTAACTTTTCCATTAGCGTAGTCAGTGTTTTTCTTGTGTTCCTTGTTTATCAAGAAGAAAAAAGCTAAAAAATTTTGTTGTGAATAAAATAATCATATATTGGTTTTACTGTTCATAGTGTCCACTTTTTTAACTTGCAGTTGAGTTACAAAATGGTTCGACAACATTTGGTAAAAGGAAAATGTAAAATTTTTTTTTTGATGTCTGGTGTTTTTTTTTTTTGCTTTTTAAATGTATAAAATCGATGAATAACATAAATCTGCTTTGACTCACAGCAATGTAGTTAGTGTTGTTTCAAATGTTATATCTTGGACTACAGGGTCGGAACTCATCAGCCTCTTAAACATTTTAAAACAAAACGGAAAAAGAAAACGGCTTGTAAGTTAAAGCTTTACGAAGCTGAGACATTAAATTAGCCAAATATCTCATCAGTGTTACCTTAAAGTTACATGGAGAAGTTTTATGTCAGAGAGGTTCAACATGTCTTGACCATTGGACAACCAAAAAGGTGTAACGGGAAGTAAACTCTGGACTGAGTCCTTTGTCCCATAGACACATCTCCGAAAGATATTGAATGTTTTAGAGTTTGCTGAAATTGTTTTTGAACACCAAAATGTCTTTTAATGATCAATCTTTATGACCGTAATATATGAAAAAGGTTTGATCTACTGTACATAGTAAAACTGTGTGAATTTTAAACTAAGCCAAGAAAGCTTTCATAATCAATCTAGATCAGACCCAGAGGCATCCACTTAGAAGAAAAGTAAGACAGGTTGTTTTCTGCTGAGCAACTTCCCTGAATCAAATGCACACACATCACTGGGATTTTCTTATTTTTTATTTTGAGCTTCAGTCTGAAATGAGGCCACAGATCTTTGTCCGATCCACCCGCGACAATGTGGGCCACATTGATTGACAAAGTCACCACTAAGCCTTGTTCTTTTTGGCTGTATCTAACTAGTCGTTGGGTCCTTCAGTCTCAGGCCATCTGGCGTTTATTGTTGATTGCAGACAGACTGGCTGATGAGTGCAGCCCGGGTGTTCGGGGGGTCGGGAGCTCCCCTAGGTTGGTGGCTGGCAGGTCTTTTCAGAGCCGCCGTTTTTGTAACCCTCTAAAAGCAAGCTCCACAATCTCCATGGCTGCCTAATGGCCATGCCGGTGCTCTTCAGAGTCTGGCAGAATCTGACAGATTCTGATCCTTTTAAACCAAGAGGTGTGGGGGAAAAAAAAAGAAACTCCTGCAGGAAACGAGGTGAAGTAGAAACTGAGTTGTGCCTTGAGATTTAACAACTAAGGTTTTTTTTGTGTTTTTTTCCTTTTTATTGATTGTTTCAAATTGATCTTTAAATCAACTGGAACTTTCCAGAAATTATGTTCTTCCATTCTGTAAATGTAGCCCTTTGCGAGCTCTGCCTTGCCTGAAATTCCCCTGTGGCTCGCTGACAGCAGAGAATATATCCACAGAGCACTGACACTTCAAGAGGAATGGAAAATACTAATGTTGAAAAGGCAATTATTTTTTCATTTCTCTGCGGGCTATTTAGAAAGACACATTGTGTCATCAAAATGCAGATTAACTAAATAACACTTTGTTTCAGCGTGAATCAAATGTATTTTTATTGTAACTCTAGTATGAGGAACTATTAACACGCTGGAGGACAAATTTCACAGAACCGGAGCCCATCAAGCTCGTCATGCAGTTGCCTCAAGGTGCTCAGAGCGTGGAATGAGGCAAATAGTGAGGCTAAAACTGAATTTGGAGATAAATGTCGAAAACAAAATGGATGAAAAGCAATGTGACAGCATGTCTCGAAAGCAAGAGAAAGTCTTGCGGTGTACTGAATCAGAAATTAGATTTTTGCCACAGTTTTAATCACTCCTTGTTATATAGCTTTGCACTAGAGGTATTGTGCAGAGTTTTATATATATCCTCTTTTTTTTTTTTTTTGGCAATTTAGATGCAACTCAGGTAGACACAACAAAACAGTCATGGATGTAGCAATGTTAAGGTATAAACATTAACATTTCTGAGATTTAAAATGGAAGGGGTTTATACACTAAATCCTCAAATCCTTTATTTGAGAGAGGAAGAACAGAAGGAAGTGACCAAAATGTATTACCAGCCGTGACAGGCAGCAGTCCTGCATCATTTGAACTGGAAAGAGGGCCTTACTTTGGTCCGGTGTCACGATTCTATGATTTCTCTCATAAATGTCATGTTCTCATTAGGGACGCAAACAATGAATTGACCTATAGTAATTGTCAAATAATGATTTGCCCTGTTCGATCAACTGGTAATGTTCACTTAGACTGAGCCAGTTGATATTAGAGAAGAGGAATGGCAATCCACTCCCTAACTTAGTCGTACAAACCCTTCCTGACTAATGGGGAGGTTTTTTCTGTTGCCAGGATAAAGCTTTGTTGGAACAGGGAGAGAGGAGACATCATGATGGTCTGTTCAGTAAATTAGGGACATACTTAGTAGTGGGAGAGCTATTTTTCAATAAAAACATTTGAAAAAAAGGATTCTGCAGTTTTTTAATACACTTTTAAACTCAGGGTAATCCTTTCAAGTTCATCTTCAAGGCTGTTTTTGCTTTATTATTTTGCTTGTAACATCCCACCATCGCTTTCAATCAAAGACAGGTTGCAAACAGTAATCAATATATAACTGTATGACTAATTATAGGTTATTTTAAAGCTTTCTAAATGTCTCAACTTACAAAATCATAAAATTCATGTGGGACTGCTTACATATTTATTTGGAGCCATTAGGACCAGTGGTGGGACACGATAAGCCAGTCTAATTATTTGGAGGTTTGGGAATTAATGATGACGATTAATCAAAATGTTTTATCTAAAATAAATATTTGACATAATACGCAGAGTTTTAATAAATAGACATGAAATTTAGATTACCATGATTACATCCAATTTCTACCATGAGTTAGTAAAAACTAACTAGTAACTAGTAACATGTATATTTACCTACATTCAAAGCTAGCAGCTTTAACGTAAATCATACAAGTATGTTATGTTATCATTTAGCTCTATATTCAGAATAAATTAACCTCTCTTTTTGTGTGTATTAATAGTTTAGTAAGTATGAGATCTAGATCCCATGTCTTTAAATCATTTTTTTTTTCTCGCTTCACTCTTCAGTCCAAAATACAGATAAGCAAAAAGGTTTGTATGCTGCGGCAACCTGGGAAGGCATCCAGATGTAATAAGAGTTTGTTTTGAGTTCATTTATAATCAGGCAAGGACACTTTGAAGGTGTCTGAAAAAATAGAGTAAAGGGGGGGGGGAGTACCCATGCTAAGTTTTTAGGCGTACCCCTTTCTTTGTAAATAAACAAAGCAAATAAAGTTTTTATGCTGCCTCAGAATTTGTTCTGTGTGCAAATGTGGCTTCTCTGAATGCCTACCAGATGCTGCTCACTTCGATAGATAAGTATGCTATAATTTCAGAGGACGATCTTGCTTGTACTAAAAGAAAAAAAAAACTCTTTATCTTTTTGGGGAAATTCGGCTTCCATTGTTTTAACCATACTCTTGCAGTTAGTCAGCTTCCATAAAATACTGTTATGTGGCAGGCTGAGCACCACAACACACAAGCAGTTGTTTGCTTTCGTAAAATATGCATTGCTCACGATGTGACAGGTACAATTACTGTGCAGTGCTTATGGCGCTTTGCAGCATTCATTAATTTGCATAAAACATCTTGGGAATACCACAGAATGAAGATTGAATCGCTCAGTCTTTGCATATGCAGAGAAATATTACCAGCCTCTCCATACTCCAGTTGGTTTACCTGGCAGTACAGTTATTTTTTTGTGGCTAGCCTTGGCATTGAAAAGTGAGGGCATTAGTTTTTGAATTAGCTTGGTATTTCATACAACTTGAAGACATGTTTCAGGTGTATTATTTATGGATTTCCCCCAATGTGTGGTACAGAGTCTTCCATTTATCTACGCATTTGCAGTTGTAGCACAACTCTTGTGCAATTCACAATTTTGGCCAAAAATGTAAACCCTAGTTTTCAATATGGATACATGTGGCCAAGTATGCTCACACATACAAATTACTTGTATGTGTGAGTATACTTGGCCAATAAAGCCTGATTCTGATTCTGATTCTGATGTACTGTTCATACCTTATAGCCAAATCCATACCATACGATGTAACATGTATTCTATTGGTAAACACAGAAAATCAGAAAAATATACGAAATGTGTTTACTTGAGAGTTTTTTTTAAATATACATATAGAAGAAATCAAACAAGCTAAGTGTGCTCTTAAAGAAGTATTCCAAACCACTGATTGAAAAATACTTCAAAATCTCGAAAAACTTTACAGAATAGCCAGTGCCGGCTAAGGCCTTTAGGGTTTTTTTTTGATTCGGAAGTACAATGAAACACATTCAACAACTAAGACATTTTGATGATGGTTTCCTGTGCAAAAACATGTGGTCTCCTTTTCTTACAATAGGGAGATTAAATAAAGCCAAATCGTATTTTAAAGGGAGATTCACAAATATCTAAGATACTGTAGTGTGTGAGGGGTTTAAAGGGAGGATGGGGTATTATACAGGTAAAGGCATTATAAAATGCTCTTGCTGATATTTGTTTGCAAGATGCAACAGCATTTAGAGCTATGTTGTAATTGTTCTGCTGATTCGTTACACCCCTCCCCAAAAATTCACACAACCCACAAACCACATGCAAATGGAAAAAACAAAACAAAAAGTGATAACAATGTATGCTTTTTACAACTAATGTGTATTTGCTTCTATGCTCATGCAATGCTAATTACAGTATTATAGCTTAAAAGGTGTTACTACAACATCAAAAATTGTTAAAAAACATTGTAAAAAAAATGCTGACATGATGCAAAGCTGAACACCATAGAATTAGACATTTCTATTGTTAACAGTGATATTTTTAAAAATCTTAAGTATAACAGACATTAAATTTTCGCTAGACAACTTCAATGTTTAGTTTAGTCACAGTATCATAATACGGTTCCTCTTTGTTGTTCATCTTCTTATTGTCTCAAATTTAATCAAACTATAACATTATGGGCTTCAAAAAAGGCATCAACCTTTTAGGTGTGAGAACAATGGTAATGGATTTATCGATTAAACTTCTGAGTGCTTTGCTTGTGAACGAAATGCATTAATGCTGTATCAATGCAGACTTCGATATAAAACCTTTCTATGATTGTACTGGACCTTGGTTTTAGTATTTATTTTTTTCAAAATTGTCACACACATGTTCTTAATCACAATGTTTTTATTATCCTTTTTTTGTTAAGATAAACCACGCCTGGCTTTAAAATTGGCCTTCAGTGCGATCATTTATATAAACAATGGATGGAATTAAATTATTTATCCATTACTGGAATTGACAGAATAGTTTTTTTTCTTCTTTTTTTCAAACAAACAGGTAAATTTTGAGGTTTTTATGTAGATTCGGTTCAAATAAACAGTAGGAGATGGGTAAGGATGCAAACATAAAAAAAAAAAGCTTGGTCTATGAAAATGACGCGAAAAAATCTTTGTAAAAGTACCAGCAAATCATTCACTTGTTAATGAATGCAAAGTATTTAATAACTATTACATTTTGGAAATGTAAGTACCAGGAGAGGGCAATTAATCTAGAAAGTAACATGTAAACTCAGTGAAAGTTCTAAATAGTAGAAATACAATTAATTTAAGAAAACTTACATTTCCAAATGTAACATGTAAGTTCTTGTAGTGTTTTTTTAAGCAAACTATAGGTTCCTAAAAAGTAACTTTTAAGTTCTGGAAATAGTTGCAAGTACAAAAACTGGTAAATATAGATTTGTTGTTTAGTTTTTTCTATAACCATTTAGAAAGAAAACTACTTGTACTCTTTTCATGCCGCCTTATTTTATTCTGGAGCTTATTTTAACTTACCAGAAAAGCATTTACATAAATTACATAAATCCAATGAGTTTAAGAAAATATGGCTAAATTTGACTCATCTCACAGTTTTTAATTTCTTCTAATTATGATCCATTTTAACAGAAACCTTCAGTCCTGTAACATTTATATGGATTTTATTGTTTTTAAAAAGTAGATATGTGTAAAAGTCAAAAGTAAGAACCCGCTCCTCCTTGGACGTTGTTTGTTTCACCTAATTGAAATAAGTGTGATGCATTGTTTGCTGAAACCAAGGTCAGAGCTACATAGCTGTCATGATGATGAGTGCTTCCCCCTTAGACAGAGCTTCTGCCGACCAAACCGAGGGGGACTGACAGTTAATCACAAGCACATTACACCTCTGGGATGGGCCGACCTCCATCCTCCTGCCTTTGGCTCCAGCTTGCCTGTCACTATGATGACTCTGTGGCCTATCTATGTCTGCCTCGGATTTATCTGGGAGTAGACTGTAGACTGTCTTGGGCTGAGTCTGGCACCTGTCCATCCAAAAACCCTTGATGTGACGCAGTAGAGTAAGACTCTTTGGCTTCCTTGCGCACGCCACCACATGTTCCTCAACGAGTGAACGTAACTATGTAAATGGTGCATCAGTCAGCAGACGCAGGGCAGTGACAAAGAAGTAAAAATATGCTGCACCAAAGAGACGCTTTTTTCATTGCCAAAGAGCTCCAAATATGTTAACGCCTCAGAGTTCCCTCCAGGAAAATGGAAAAAAAGAGTTCATTGGGACTTTGAAAGTCAGATTGTGGTTGGAAAAACTTTCCAGATCATTCTGATGAGGGCTTTTTTTAACCAATAGAGTAATTAGTGAAAGCATGCTGATGGCCAGGTAAACACATATGGAATATAAACTAAAATGCCCATCTGTACTTTAGGGTCTTTTCAGCTTGAAGGTTAAAACTCAGCCGTAGTGTCAAATATTTCGCAGTAGCTATGAATTAAATATCAAACCACATGTTTGATATTGTGATTACAGTGCTTGGATAATATATATGGTAGGCTATTTTATTGCCAGTGTCATGCTTTCAGACTTTATTTACCGACATTGTATCTGACTAATTGCATGGGTTTTAGTACTCTTTATGCCCATGGCTACGATGGACATTAGCAACCCAGGGGCTTAAGCTGAAGGAGAACAATGAAGTCTTCACGATAATGGAAAAAAAAGAAAAGTAAGGGAAATGTGAGTTAAAGCACGATTCAGTTTTTTATTGCAATCTGCAACAATTTCACAGTTTAACATTTTTCTAATATAACATAACTGTGTATCGCAGCCTCAAACAGGTTATATTCCTGTATAACGTCGTTTTTCCATCAACTTCAGTGGCAAATTCTTTTGGGTTTACACTATTTTGTCTTGTTCTGTCACAAAAAAATCCCGATAACATTTGTCTCACCGAAAGTACTTGTGCCGTTTCTTTTAAAATGAGTGAGTTTGTGTTGTTCATCAGCGTTTGTTATTTTCTCCCCGGATAAACCCACTAGCGTCACATCAGCTCAGATGACCAAACACTTGCAGCATGTCATTAAGAGGCTTTGCCCTTCGTTCCTGGAATCCGCGCATGGTACCACGGGGGCACGCTGACGTGTTAATGAGTTCCATCATTGATAACAAGGAGCTAATGAAAATCTAATCAAAAAATTAGCCTTTCACTAAATTGCCTTTCTTCTTTCCCATTGCCTCACAGACATATACTCTTGAGTGTGCAACCCTGTCAGTCTTCTGGGTCTGGTGGGGGAAAATTTTCATTTCAGGTCTGATTAGATGTTGATCAGCATTGCTATCCTGAAAACATTGTATACCTTCTAGGAGACTTTTTTCATCAAAAGTCAATGACAACTGAGAAACATGTTCAGAGGTAATGGGGGATTTGTCAAAAAGCTTAAAATATATCGATTAAAGGGTTTCAGGTTCCACAAGCAACCAGTGAAAATGCAAATAAAGCTATTCTACTTAGCTGAAGTCATCTTACATAAAAAGTCTCTTCTGCAGCACTGTTAAATATAGGTTTTGTGTTAAAAAGGGCAGCAAGAGGAAGAATTAATATAGCCCAATTACTTTGTTCTATTTTATCCTTCTCTAGGGGTGTTGAGAGGCAACACAAAGAGTTGGCAAGACAAGGCTGACGCCATTGAAATGTTTTTAACATTCCAGCAAGGAAGGTCACATGTATCCACACACACAAAATGAAACTTACATAACCTCTGAAAGGTAAGTTTAGCAGAGAGTCTTTCTGTCACAAAGTTTGAGTTTTTCTCTTGGTGGTGTTCTGGGGAACCACTGACAGGCATGAATCCCTCTGGGTCTTTTTCCGGCGGTGAAACTAAATGGCCAGGCTGCACAGAGGAATGGTCGAATGCCCCGTAGGCAAGAAATGTGGAACAACGAGTCAGCCGCTCAAGTGCATTATCTCTAGCTAGTAATGTTAGAGTTGTAACTGACTTCATTCTGAACATATCTTTAGTTATTAATTCACATGCCCATGATTAGATTGTATTTAAATTCAAAAGTAGGAATGATTTCACTTGCCTTAAGGTTTTCTTTTAAACATGCCTGTATGCTTTATCTGTTTGGACATAACATTGTAAGCTTAACTTAATTAATTAATACCTTGCAAAAGTATCATGGAGTTAGGCATGCAGTTTTAAACTCATTGACTCTTATTTCTCTAAATAAAGCTCATTGCAAAACATTTGCTATCAAAAGTCACATTGTAAAAAAAATCAATGTAATTTAACATAACAGAAATGGTTTATTTATACTGAGATTAAAGGTTTGTTAGACAATATGAGTAAACAAGCAGCACCATAAACTTTGGGACAAAAGAAGGCTTAAATTCAAGGGCAATATTATCATCTTCAAACATCTCACAGAGCACTTACTATATAGTATCCAAAAAATGGACGATATACTTTAAATGTATCATTAGCGCAATCATGTTGTACGTAATATGGATATCTCAAAGAACAGCTTGGAACCAGACAGCTGTGACCCAATTATTTAAGTATAGATGTGGCATATTTGTGGCACCACACTAAACACATCATCCCGCTATAAAGTATAACGACAATCTCATACATACCTTTTGCTGATCTCTCATATAAAATGCTAATAAAAAAGTGATGGTGTATCAATTTTTGTTCCAAGTGCATTTCAGTTTTCTCTTACCTTGTATCTATCAATGCATTTGAGCACTGCATCTCATTTATATAATATTGTATATCACTTTGAAGAAATCATATCAACTGAGCTCAATGGATGGCAATAAAAAAAAAAAATGCTGCACTTATCAAATTTGTCTTCATTGTTATGAAAGCTCTTTAATTGTGCTTTTACTCAGAGGCATCTCTTTCAGGGTAGTTTAATGTGTTCACTGCAGGTGATGACAAGCTGATAAATTTCTGCTGAGTGCTTTGAGTGTTAGGTTTATGGATTTCTGAGACAACCTGGAGCCACCGCTGAGGAGGACGACAAAGAAGCCCCGGCGTTTGCCTTATACGCCATCCTTTCTTAGTATTGTGGGGCCGGTTTTGTTCTTGAGGGAGGGAGGCAGTGACAAGGCAGTCCTAAATGAATGCAGTTATTTCTTGTGTGTAACGGTAACATGACACCACTGCAAATAAGAAGTGTAGTTGCAGTCTATTGCTGTTCAGCTAAACACAATTATTGTACACTTGATTTATGGCGCCAGTCTGAACCTGCTCCATGCTGTTTCACGGTGATCTGGATGCTTCTATGACATGTTCATTTTGTTGAACAGCACAGTGGGCTCGCTCTTTGACCATGCAGCTAACAGTGATGCATTGCTTTTTGGTGAGGCTTTTTACACTGGCTGAATGGAGACCAAATTAATCAGGGCCACCTGGTAATCTAGTTTGTCTGTTAGCAATAAAGCCTGACCACATGGTTGATTACACGTCTGACCAACCTGAAGAACCTGAGGGAAAATGTTATTCTCATTGTGAGCTATGTAAACACTTTGCCACCAAACTTCTTTAGCAGCAAGAAGCTGGTGAATGCACACGGATGCTGCAGACAAGGAGTTCAGCAAACATTTAATACATAAATCACTGTCTTGTGCCTGCATACTCAAATACCGGCCCGCGGGCCTTTTTTGGACCTTTGTGTATCTATTAATGGCCCACGAGCTGTTTTGAAAAGTTTTTTTAAATTATTTTAAAAAAAATTATAGTTTCAAGCACGCTCTTATTTTGAAACATTTTCAGTGCTTTTGCCCTCAAGAGAGGGCACTTTTGATCCTTAACTTAGAGCAGCTACAAGGAATTAAGTTCAAAAGAGCTCATCATTAAAATGCTTTCTTTACTGCCCGCCATGATCTCAATACGATGCGTTCTGAGAAACTATGAGCGCGCGTTCGCCTGAGATTCATACGCACACGCTCACAATTATTGCCCCTCATATAGCTCTATGTGCGCAAACCTGGTGGCTCAAAAATCACGCCACAAGGCTGGGAGTTGCATCCTTGGCAACGATAAACAGACAGCAGCCCTCCCAAACTGGAGACAGTCACTCTCAGCAGGAGACACACGTTTACCGACCGGAGCAATAATGGCATGCTCGAACTTTGCTCCAAAAAGAAAACTGGACAACGAAAACCGCCAGTTGCAAACAGAGTGGACAGAAAGTGCACATCCTTACAATGTTCGGCTCCACATACAGATGTGAATCTGCGTTCTCAAATATGAACATAATTAAAGATCAGTACCGGAGTCGCCTAACCAACAAGGACATGCATCAGTGTGTCTCCCTGGCAATCACACCATTTAAGCCCAGGTTTGAAACATTGGCCAAAGAAACAAGAGGCCATTTCTCCCATTAAAGGGGACATATGAGAAATGTGAAACAGTTCTTGAGATGCATAGTTTGTTAAACAAAGCAGAAGAAATGGGCTCCCTGAAGGCTATTTTTTTTTTTGTATCTTGAACAGGGTTATGTTTGGTTTTATTCAGTTATTTATTTTAATATATGCCCAAATTGAAATTATATTTTTATTTTAGGTAATATTTTTGTTTTTTAATAAAAAGGAAATGTTATGTTATAAAATATGTTATTAATGTTATACATATGTTATATTGTTATGATACGTTATCATACCATATCAATAAATGCCCCCTTGAGTCACTGAAAAAAAAAAAGTGGCCCCTCATCATTTCTATTTGAGTACCCCTGTTCTAGTGGGTAAAACATTAAAAAAAACTGTGTCATAAAGGGGACCAAGTTGCTTTATGTTTAAGAAATTTTATTTTTGTCGTTTATCCAAACTTTAAAGCTATGTTTTTTTTATTGGTACCTGGTGTATTATATACTATAGTCATATTAGCTTATTTAAATAAATGTGCTGGAGACGACATTCCCATGTCTAGAGGCCTTAATGCAGTTAACAATCAATCAGGTGTACCTCAAAAACGAGTTGGTAAGTGTATACTAAGGTTTTACAGTTTCCTTAAAACAACTTACCAAACCGAAATAAAGTATCTGTTCTGTTTAAATGACCTTCCAACAACCTCCTCATGCGTTTCCTGTATATTTTCTCATACAATAGCCATTTCTTTTTTCTACTGTCGCCTTCTCTTGGGCACATCTGGCAGTTGATCCTGAACTGCCTGGAGGACAATTCAAAAGGTCACCTCTCTCCTTTAGAGGAAGACAACAGCACTTGCTGACGTGGCCTTATCTTTCTCGAGTGCTGGAAGGCACTGAGTACTTTGACAATATAACTTGTAATTCATTTCGTTTCCTGGCTGAACATCGGTCCTCGACCGCCTCCCTACACTTTTCATTTCTGCTCTGTACTCAGTGGTGTGTCCCCAGAGCTGAGGATAATGGAGAAAACCAGTTCCATCTATTGCTTCAAATGAGGGGATAAGATAAAGTTAAAAGCAAAAACAATAGTGTTCCTAAGACTGTAGACAAACTAAAAACATTCGGAAAAGGTTAAGAAGGCCCCCAAGGCACCAGAAAGCCTAATTCAACACTTTCCTTTCTCACCTTTTAGGTAGATTTTGCATTTTAAAGTAGAACCAGGGAGAAAAGAGGACTCATAAAACAAGGACACAGGATACGGATGACTAATATTGCTTCAAAAGCTGTCTAAACAGGAAAGACTCCAGAAAGATGAAAAATATCGAACAGATGAAGTGAGAACTGTTCTTTTATTAACATTTCGAAATGAAGAAGCAAATGAATGTTATCAAATTGTGATCTTTAGTCAGTGAAAAATTCCACAGCCAATAAGGCGGGCTGGGGGGTGGATTGTTTTAAGAACTGCAAATGTCAATACCTTGCTCTGGTTTGAATGTTGTGTGGGAGACGGAGACTCCTTGATGGATGGCAGTAGCAATAATGAAAAATTATTTGAATGGGAGAGACTGAGTGTGACAGAGGTTGAGCTGTGAATAATGGAATGAGTGGAGGGGTGACAATGAGATTAGGTTTTGCTCTTCAGGTGGTTTGTTGGCCTTGAGAGCGAAAAAACCCACAAATCCTTGGATGGCCTCATCCAGCGCCGGTGAACTGTATTTCAAGGAGGAGAGAGATTCATATGCTGCGAACATTCCTCCTTGTAGTCGTCTAACATCCTAGAGGGACAGAACTGTTGATCCTCTGCATTAATAGTCATGCACAGAAAAGCAAAATGCTTAATTTAATTAGTTTGCTTTCCAGTTTCCCAAATTTCCGTGAATTATATTAATTAAATTCCTAATGATTTTGTGTATCTCTATTCTACACAAACACGCAGATACTGCCTCTTAGTTAGGCAGCTGTAAACCAGGTAAGACAAGTTTATTTGCCAGTGGGTTTGGACTCCCATTAGCCTTAAATGTAAAAGCAAACATTTTCAGTGCTTTTGCCCTCAAGAGAGGGCACTTTTGATCCTTAACTTAGAGCAGCTACAAGGAATTAAGTTCAAAAGAGCTCATCATTAAAATGCTTTCTTTATTGAAAAAGTAGAGATATTCGAAAGACCTTAACGCTAATCTATGTTAGGCTTCAAGAAATAAACATTATCTCGAAAGGACGATGTCTTCAACTTTGAAAATAATCTTTGTATACCAGAGATGGGTTTGATTGTCCATTCCACCACAATGTCAGGGCCTTACTACATTCATAATGTATCATTGTTTTAGTTCTAAGCCTCAAATCTGCCTTTGTTATCTTTGCAAACTTTCTGTGTGAGGAGAAGGAGAAGGATGGAAAACTTGACAGATGAGTTAACAATAACCTCTAACATTGCCAGGATTTGACAAGTAATCAGTATTCTGCTCTAAAAGAAAACAAAAAAGGGTTCTTAAATAATGCATTTAATTTTGCACAGCTCAAACACGCTTTCAAGTTGTTGCACTCATTTATTTGAGGAACTTAAAAATCTCTGAAAATCCATCCATCCAGTTATCCATCTTTCCAAGCTGTCCATCCATACAAGGTAGTAGGTCATGCACAAAAAATAAACTTGCCAGAGATTGCCATTGTTGTAAAACATTGTCCTAATGCTTTTGTATTTGTGTAAAACATCAGTTTCATATTGCTTTCACATTTCACTACTGTACTTCTTCTAAGTGTTAAAGCAGCCCTCGAGTTTATTGCAATCTGCCCTGGTGGGAGGAGGAGGAAGATAGAAAGCTTGATAGATGATTTAAGTATAATGTCCGAAGGTGCCAGTATTTGGCAAAAAAAAGAAGAAGAAGAAATTGGATATTTTTTCTTAAATTAAAAGCGTATCTTTAAAAACCTTTGGTGCTGCAAAACTCGGGGTTAGTCCTTAACTTTAGGAGTACTAAAAACAAAAAAACAAAAAAAAAGAAACCACATTAAACATCTACATATGAACGGAGAGTCTGAAATTTTAATGAAGAGATGATACTCATAATGCTGTACTGCTGAGTGTTTAGAGGAAAGAGTGAGCAGTATTTTTATTTTTATTTTTTCAGTGTAAGGTCAGCCTCTGACTCCCTGTAGGAACACTGTCATTGTGTGTCATTGCTGTAAGTCGATTAAGTCTGTGTGATGTCTTATTATTGCTTTGTCCCCATATGAGATCTTCCATTAAGAAGGAAACATGTCTATTCTCTCCACGGGTTCCCTTTTTATCAAAGTCCCATCTATGTTGCTTACATGCCTCCGAGCTGCGTCCAATTATCCGTTAGGTCAGACGGGCAAAAAAGAAAAGCATAAAAAAACTAACAATCATTTAAACTAACCTCTACTTTCTGAAAGGATGGGTACAAACACATTAACAGCTGCCGTTAATGAATCTCTCAGAGTGTACTGAAAGCTCTTATTGCTCTGTGAACAATTTCACAGCATAATGAGGTAATTTTACATTTGTGAGACAGAGTGAGACCAAACATCAGGAAAATGACAACACTAATGTGCCTTTGAGGCTCGCAGCCAGAGCTACATTCACTACCCTGTTCAGCATTTTATATATTCATTATATATTTGTGCAGGAGGATATTGCGGACAGCAGCAAATAAACACTCCGTTGTGAGGAGGGGGTCATTGGACCCTTGGAGATTGAGTCTGAAATCCCAGGTGACCTCTAGAGGGAGTGCATGGAGAAGGCCAGCACTGAAAAGATGAGCATCAAAGCTAAAGTCCTGGGAGCCGACCATGGCCTCAGACTGTAATGGAACAGCTTGCAGCACCAAGAACACTTATTAAACACTAACACAGCTATTGATCCCATTATATTCAGACCTTTGGTTCTTCTAGTTTCTTGTGTGTTTGAGATTACTTGGACTGGCCTTGAATGTCAGAGAAGCAAAGCTGTGCTGAGTATCTTGTACTGTACAAGCAGGAGCTTGTGGTGGAAAATAAATAAAAGAAAAGCACACTGCTGTTCCTCTTAAACTCATCGCTTTGATGGTAGATTCTATCATGAAGGTTCCACCTGGAGCTGTCAGATTTAGTATTGTGGTTTAGGATTCTTACCCGTTTTCATTGCAGAGTTGTTGTTTGTGATCTACACCTCCACCACTGTTGGTAAATCCTAAAGCATGGTCTACCTATGTGAACCAACTCCTTGCCCTAGAGTACACTGTCTGAACTTGAGCTTTTATAGAAACACTCAAACTTGCTGATAATCAGTGCACTTGTGCTTTTGATGAGCTGTAGCTGAATATAACGTACCACTTTGATTTCTTTGGAAGAAATATGGGTTCTCTGTGTTTTTCACCATTCTTCAACATTGTGACTGAACCTTTATTAAAAATATAATAGCTGGCCTTGTGATCCAGCATAACGGCGGGCCTTAACCCTGTTTTTGTCTTTACTAACAGCCTATCTGAAAGGTGGTTGTGGTCGTGAGAGGTGGCTGAGGTTGTAAAGGCACCTTCTGCAGGGTTTGTCTCTTTTTCTGTCTTGGGACTTTTCGACATAGTTCACATACTAACACAATATAAGTTCAGCACTCAGATCTGTTAAAATAAAATTGGAACTTACAAATAAATATACTTTCAATTAGTTTCAAATAGCCCCCCTATTTTTTCTATTAGGCCCAGCAGAAAACAAAAAACAAAAATCTGGCCTCACCACTGCCTAGAAGACTTCATACAAACTGCTGCTATTTCAAAATTCTGTGTTTTAAATACTTGTCAGACATCAAAAGCTAAAATGAACAAAAACAAATCAGTTTTGCTGCAATACATTCAGCGTTACTGTATACAAAGGATTTGCTATTTTGTCAATTTGTCAAAATCTCCCGAAGATGGATAAAAATTGATGGCAGAAAACTCCCTTTTTACAGCTACAAAGACGTCTAGATGAAAATGACCAAAACTGTAAAAGTATAAAAGGGTAAAGGGTGATATGAGACGTACCCACCAAGGTCTATTGTATTACTCCTGTATAACATGCTGATCTCAAAAATACATATTTTCTACACCAACACCTTATAATTACCGAAGTTGCTAACTGGTTTGACAAAAAAAAACTTAATAAAGCTGGGATGCTTCTGGTTAATAAAGAGTTTCTAGATGCATTTCTAAATGCTAATAACACATAGCCACTGTATTTTCTGATTTGCTGCTAGAATGGGCTCAGTTTAGATGTTACAAGTTTGACTTTAAGGTTTCGCTCTTAGTGAAAAGTTTTACACCTGAGAATGTTGTTCGGACAACTTGTTAAAGCTCAGGCATGTTGGGTTCAATGATATGAAAAAAGTCACATATTTGAACTTCTAAACAGTATCTAGAGCCAAGGAATTAAAAAGAATATGTCATTTCTTAGTGCTACTTTAAAACACTATTTGACAATCTATCAGTGACCTTTCTTCATTTGCTACTAACCTAAGCCTAAATGGTGACGCACTGTGATAATCCATGCTATCTGTCTGAAATGTTAGGTCTGTAAGGTCAGTATCTCAGTTGTCATCTCACATCTCACAACTAGAGCACTTTTTTAGCTAACAATTTTGCACCTTATATGCCCTTTCTATATTTTTGACCCCACCTATTGTAATGCATCAGGCCTGCACAACTCCACCCTCTTCTTATCAACTTCATCTGCTATGGCCACGTTGTTGTCCTGCAGCTCTCCATATGAATTATGATGCACTGGACCAGTCCTAATCTTGTTATGGAGGTTCTATTGCCCTTGGCTGGAACATCAATGGAACTTTATCAGATTTTATGGTGCTTTGGTGTGCACTTCATAAGAGGTGGTGTGTGGAAGGCTTGTATGCAAGAACGACACAGTGCGGTTTGATCTGATTCTTTTTTTTCTGGGGATTAATAAGAAATAAAACTTGAAAAGACATGGCAAAAGAGAATTAAAAAAAAATATCAAAGAAATACTCCATGTTGTGGATTTAAAGAGAACCCGCTAAAATAACACCATTATAAAAAAACTGCTTTGTTTCTCTCTTGATTTGGTTCTGGCTTGCTGCCATTTCTCCCAGACAGCTCCTAGAAGAAGGTGCCCTTAAGGTGTCTTCAACAAAATTCTCACACTATCTTAGTTGGCTTATTTGGATACTAAGGAGTTATGCCTCTTACTTTTACTTCTCTGAGTGTGAATGAATAAGCGTGAACCTTAGAGGAAACTCTATTTATGACCTCCTTTCCTCCATGTAACAACTGTACTGATTATTATGGATGGATGGCTGAACTGATAATAGTTTGTTCATTTTTGGACTGTATGCTCCATAGAGACAACTGTTCCATACAGTTGTTGGCTTAACTAGTCCTTATAGCTTGCTAGCTGTAACTTTACTTCAGTGCTATGTTAATAAAGATGCCCTTATTGCTCATGAAATACTTTATAGTCAGTAGCAAAGGGCCTGATATGTCATGGTCCTGAAGTTACCACCTTCCAGACAACAATGCATTTATGTCATTAATTCTTAGTCACTTGAGTAAAGCTCAGTCATAATCTTTAGCTTTATTCTGCAGGAGCTGATTATCATGAAACACAGCAGGTCTTGCAACTCCAGTGGTTTGCCAATAGCTTAACTTAAGCTTAACGTTTTTCTTTTGGACTTTTTTTATCCACAGAGAGGTCGCCCTACTCCACACTGAGCGGAAACAACAAACATCTTAGTGGTGTAACCTCTGAGTTTTTACTTGCAGCAAATGATTTTCTATAAAGAGAGCTAAAATCCTAAAATTGAACTATTGATCAGTGCCCTTACTGTTGTCCTTTTGTCACTAAAGCTGCTGTATACACCCCAAACAAAATGCTGATACACATGTGACGAAACAACAAAACTGACTATGTCTCTTTGTTAACTGAAATAGAAGAACTAACTTATGGTTATGGAAAGAAAAGGTGTCAAAGCTCTTTTGCAAAATCTGCAGTTCACTGCTAATTATGCCAACGACAATGAAGACTGAAATATGAATATGCAAATTCTTAATGACCATAAAGTATGTTTTTAATTCCTTTATTTTCAGACTTTTTATGGGATTGTACAATTTTTTTAATGAGTCTTCCCGAAATTCAAATTATTCGCCCCTTAGGTCAATATTCAGGTATTTATCTGTAGAGCACTCTCTTCCTATGGTGAACGCCTTTAAATGTAACCACATTTCCCTGAGAAGTTCCTCTTTATTTTTCTATTTTATCAGCAGTTTCTGTTTGTCCCAAGGTGTCTGTTAGTGACAAGAAGCTAAATGATTTTTTCCCCTCATCTCTTGTCATAAGTGCCCTTTTAAGGGGCTCAGGAATTACATTGCTGTTCTATAAGCACCCTGAAGAAAGTTGAGCAGAATGCAAACAATGCGCCTTTGTTTTAGAGCAAGTCTTAACATCACCACCAGCAGAAATGTGTGGGCCTGACAATAGCATATTAATGTGTATAAAGGCTCTCCTACCCCCCATACATATCCTTAGTGTTTGCTGAATAAACATTTATTTTCTGTTTTTATAAATCACCTACTGTTTAATTGTAAACAGTGGTTTTGGTAAAAGGGTATCGACAAAGGCCCGAAAAGAAATAACTGTAATGTTGGGGAAACTGAGAAGAATACTCTTCATTAAATTACATTTTTTTAAAGATTTTTTCCCCCCATTTTTTTAATTAAAAACACAAATGTTTGATTATGTTGATAACATTTAGTTTGTTATAGCAATGCAAGGGTAAACATTCAAGCCAATGAGCACTCTTTGTAGAGCTGTATGAGGATAGAAAGTTTGTGTATTAGAAAAATGGAAGAGAAGAGAATAGTCCCCTCTGTAGATTGCCTTAAGGCTCACTAGAGAGCAACATAGTAGAAGGTGCAAACACACAATTAATAAAAGTATAATGCATTTGCCATTGATTACAACATTTTAAAAGGAAACAAGGAAAAGGGAAAATGAAGCTATCCTTTTTGAGAAAAAGAAAAGTTTTTGCTAATGTGGTGGTTTACATTTGGACTGTTTCCATAACACCGATGTAGACTACACATATGTGGCACAGTGAGTAGAATAGTTGTCTTGCTTTTTTAATTAGTTGTGCAGGAAACCCTTTATTGAATTTTTCTAGCAAGCCACATAGCAAAAAGCATGACTTGAATATAAGTTGATTGCTAAATATCTATATGGTAAAAGTGCCCTGTCAAACCTGCAATCTTGGAAAAATATTTGCAAATAAGGTGTCTTCAGAAAAAAATAGTTTAACGAGTCTTTAGAAACCACAAATCCAGAAAATCAAATAGAAACGAAGAGTTGGATAGGACCTGAGTATTGGACTTAAGGTCAAATCAAGACTGTTTCTGTCCTAAGAGATAATAAAGTACACAAAGAACAATTCTCCATTTATATACAAAACAGAATGAAACTCAAAAAAAAAAAAAAAACTACTTTAAAATGATTCCTTAATATCAAATGCTTGTGTCCTTAATCATTACATACAAGCAATTTTATATAATCAATGAATTCTGAACATAAGCAACACAATAAGCCAGCCATTTTTACAGAAATACAGTTCAAATTTGATGAACCACGCCCACAAAGACATAAAAACAGCCATTCAGATGGTTCCTGCAGTGCACATTAATATACCCCAAAGCACGTCAGCAAAACTGCAAACTGTTTCATCGCTCAAAACTCACATGGGCTGATATGAACTGTGGCATGATAAATAATGTCTGAGAAAAGGCAATGCAGACAAGACAAGTGATTAATAACCACTGTTAGTAAATACTTTATGATTTAAGACTGTTGCTTTTTACATAATTTTGTTTTGGAAATGTCAGTAATAATTTATTTATAAAGCACTTTAGTGCTGCTGAGATTGGCTTTCTAGTACTGCATGACCAAAACTGCAAAGATAACAGCAATAGTATTAAGTAAAATTGAAGTAATAAAATCACCCAAGAAAACACACACACACTCATAAAGAAATACAGTTAAATCAAATCAGATTTTAGATTACATGAATATCATAGAGAAGAAGTGAGTCTTTAGAAGAACATTAAAATTCTCCAAACTGAGCAGATCTCACATGAAGGAGAAACATGGGGGCAGCGTTGCTATGTTCATAGATAAAGGCAACTTATTTGTTGAGATGACTTGCAGTGAGTTCAGGTTCTGCTGCTGAAACCCCGCTTGGCCAAATGGATGGAAGTTGAAAGCCTGTAGGCTTCTTTTTTCTGCTGGTATTAATTATTTTATTTATTTAACCAGGTCAAAAGATCGATGTTAAAAACGGCCCTTTCAGTAAAGTTGCTCAATTTGCATCTAATAAATAAAACTGTTCAATTCAGATTTTTTTTTAAACATAACAGCACAAATAAAAGTATTTGATACATATTCATGTTTTTTGTACTTTGTCTATTTAAATTATTATGTAACCTTATTGAGAGATCCTTATTTCTAAATCAAATTATAATTACCACTCAGATTATGTAAAGAAGTTCCTTAGAATTTAATTTTTTTAAGTTTTTGAAAAGTGGCAATCTATTCACCTAACAACATCAACAGTTTTTGAAATTATACCTCATTGAAACTTTTCATATTGTGGTATTCCAATACCATAATAACCCCAGGTTAAGATAAGAATACAATTTTGTATGAAACATATATTTGTTCGCTTGATTATCTTGAAGTAGACAAAAACTGGCAGTTTGGCTGCATTATAGGTAAACAAAAAGGAGTTACACCATCGCTAAACATTGTGATGATTCTAGTAAGTGTGATTGTGACTGTTCTGTCTTTTCCCTCATTACAGTCTTTGTGAGCTTTTGCATCTCATCAACTAAAAATATGCATCAAGTGTGGGCAGAGGGCAGTGAAAGTCTATCCTAAAGGCAAAGTATATTAATGGCTTACAGGATGAATGAACTTAAAATATCTTAATGGCTGCTAATGATAAAAAAGAAAAGCAATAACACTTATAATGCAATGTTGGTTATTTATTTATTTTTTGGTTGGAAGACATCTGAATTACTGACTTATGTGTGCTTATATAGTGACACGGTTTAATTCAGATCAGCATTTCTTAATACTCGAATTCAATGCTTAAAATATCTTCAAGTACCTTAGTGTCACGTTTGGAGGTTTTTGTTGAGGACCCCAACAACAACAGCTTGGAGTCAGGTACTTTACATTTTTGGTAATCGAGATTTCTGAAAGAAACTTAGGGACTTACAGGACACAATGGAAAATACACAAGCATCGGGTTACCAGCAACATTCCAGCAATGAGTGAAGGAAATCAAGGAGCCTAAATACAGTGGAGATGTGATTGTGGCATTCAAACGGGGTGATTAGAAAAGAAATCAGAGCGGCTGGGGTATTACCGAGGGCAGTTTTCTGCACGAAAAGGGCGATAATGACAGCTGTTGCCGAAAAGAGTTGCAAAAAGGAGGAGAAAAAAATGTAGGCTCACGGCTTTAACATCTGTTGTGTCTTTGAAAACTGGTAACCACAACTGGATTCTTAGCAGTTTTCTTATAAATATAAGAGAGACACTGGTTTTGGTTTTACAATGGCATAGTGCACCTAGTGCCTACACACTTAGAAAACCCTAAGGTCTACGCTTTAATATTCTCCAGCCTCACATCCTTCTGACGACAATGAAGCAAAAACAAACTCAAATATCGTTAGATGGTTTCCCTTATTCGTTTTTAGTCGTTCCCAGGAGATCTGGGTGAACAGGACTTTATCTGATCCTCTCACCATGAAAACTGGCGACAACCCCCGCCTCCGCCCGAAGTGTGTCAGCTCACCTGTTCTATACACCTTCTATACCAATGAGTGTAAATGTAATATATCAAAGAATGACGTGATCATGTTTTTTTCTGATGATAGCTGTTTTCTGCCTCATCACATTTCACCAGCCAGAGACAGAGGGTTCAAACCTTTGTTCAGTTGTGTGAGGATTATTTTCTGACTCCCAAAGGCAGTCGAAGATCAATTACCTAAATAGAAACATGAGAGGTAACCAAAACACAAACATCCAAAGATTATGACTTCTTTTTGACCCCTTTTAATTATTCAAGTAGGCAGGAGAGGAGACAGATTATAAACAATTAAATAAGGTAAAATAAATAAAGAACAGGTCTGTACAAGCTAAGACACAAATTAGAAGATGTTGACGGTAGTGCTTTAAGGCAAATGTCACAGTTTAGCTTTGACTCTTTCCAAATAATATTTTTGGTGTTTTTATTGGTGTTTATCCTTTCTTATGATTTGGGGTCAGTAATTCTTAACCTTTTCATGAAAAACATCAAGCCGCAAATTGTAAAGACGGTGCTTTTTTGTGCTTAAAGAGGTAATTGGTGTTCTTTTGGCAGCTGGATCACGCTGGATAAAATTTCTAGTTAGTGCAGGATAGTTTTGCATTCATTACTCACTGTACTTCTGTTAAAATGTAGAAGTTTACTGAGAGCTCTTTCATCTGGAAATCTTCCTGATTTTTCTGTGCAGACCATGTGGGCTGCTAAAAAGGGAGAAAAAAGAAAATTTTTGATTTGTCACCATTCACATGCTGTTACATCTAAGTGGAAAATAAATGTCTTTAGGACACCTGGCACCGACGCTTTGACTGTCTGCTTCTCCCAGGCTCCTTTCAGGCTGGTAACAGAAAGACCTTGCAGTACAAAGACAACAGACTTGATTATGTGAGTACACAGGAAGGTCTCCAAACATTGTCGTGCTAATCACGTTAGTGGGCACAGACTTGAGGCAGGACAGATGCTTGGCAAAGGGCAATAGGGTTATATTGTCCTGATTAGAGGAGGCCTTGGGGTGGGGGCAAGTCTTGTCTGCTACCTCGGCATGGACTTGTAGAGGTAAAACCAACCGTACCATCTTTCTTCCATACCATCCGTACCATCTGTCTCTTTGTCCGCATGTCTCAGAAAATCTCTGTTTTCAAGAGCTGCCGCATTAGTCAGAATGGATTTTCGTCCCCTTGTTCGCATTCATTTTCTTTTTTGTCAACCACCCACACAGCAATGAGTTGTCAGTTGATAGTTTACAATTTTTCCTCTTTGCAGATTACTGATTAAAGTGGTTAAAAACAAATGTGTTTGTGACATGTTTGCTTTGGTTTGCCAAAGGAAAAAAACTCCAGGGTGTCTCATCTAAAACCCTCTTTCACTAATGTGTAACTTAAAGAACAGCTGAGCAAATATTAGCAACGGAATTGTTTATATAATTAATGGAGTTCTTTCATAATGATATACTGCTGCTGTAGGAAACTGAGCCTAGGTAACAGCCTTTTATTTTAAAGTATTTCAGCACTGAAGGCATTTTAATGACTTTAACTTTTTCCTCTCATGTGCCACTGCACTAGCTTGTGAAGTATTTCCATTTGTGGTATTTTGAGGACTATTTAGGTTCAAATAATACAATAATTTGTGACTTTAAAGATCACGTCTTTGTAAAAGCATGAGTAAAGTTACTAATTATATTTACTAAAATTATATTTTAAAACCATATGTAGTTTTGAATTTCCCCTGTAATTTATCATCAAAAGAAAATCAGATGTAGCTAACTGTCTTTAGTGGTTTAGTAAGTTTAGCGTAGAATCCTTTAGAGTGTATTTTAATATTAGGATGATTGCTGCTGTTTAGCGCATCTTGATAATGTAAAAATCACATCAGATTGGTCAAAAATAAAGATCTGGAGAAGGTGAAAGTAGAATTAATATTTTAACAAGTCACAGAACACTTTTCGGTCCATTATTTAAAAATGCTATTTGTATGGCACAGCAACCATGCTGTCAGATGAAACACATATATAACTTTTGAAACTATAGGGAAAAACATGTTTTTCTTAAAAGACTGTCACCTTGTTAAGACATTATGGTAGGCAGCATCATACTGTGAGCTTTATTATGGTCAGCAGGACCCGATTTGGACAAAAGCTAAAGTTGATATCAAAAAGCAGGGGCTAAAGTTTCGCTTTCCAGGTTGACTAAAACTCAAAACGATCAATCGTAGTTAAAATGGAAATGTTTTAATAAATGCAAACTTGTGTGATACAGTTGCCAATTCAGAATAAAGTTGTAAATCTAATTGTCCACTAATGCTTTCCATTTAGTCTGGCTCTTAGGCCTGAATACAAGTTCTCACACTACACACATTTGTAAAAAATGGGAAAGTCAGGTAATAATGCTCTACTTTGTGCTCATTAGTTATCTGTTTTTACAATAAAATTAACATATGTTTGTTTTTGTAATATCACAAACTGTGTGAAAGTCTGAGTGTCATTACTTTTGAAACATTCTGTCGCTATGAAAATAAAAATGTTTCCTAGTATGCATTATTGACACCAAAAGCAATGGTTTGTCACAGTCCCGTGATTCATGTAGCTCTCCTGGTCTTATTTTTTAGGGTCCTACATGCTGGTGAACTCTTCCCAGCATGCTGCGGGTCATCGTACGCAGATGCTGCTGCAGACGCTGAGTGAAAACGACACACATTGCGTCCAGTTCAGCTACTTCCTGTACAGCCGGGACGGCCACAGTCCCGGGGCTCTCCGAGTTTACGTGCGAGTGAACGGCGGTCCAATTGGGAGTCCGGTGTGGAACACGTCAGGGTCTCATGGCAAGCAGTGGCACCAAGTCGAGCTGGCCGTCAGCACCTTCTGGCCGAGTGAATACCAGGTATAAAGTTTCTTGTTTTTCATTAATGTAATAACGGACATTTTCCTTTGGTCAGATTCTTAGTGCATTCTATCTAGTTAAGATATGCAGACCATGTGACCGCATTGATGCAGAGTTGAAAAATCTAACATGCTAAGGCCCTGTTGATCACTTCTCATTTTAGCCTCAAGGTGAATTTTGTGTTAATTACTTGGATTTGCAATTTAATTAGCACTGATTCCCCCGTGAACGCAATCGTTGTTAACGGTTGAGTTCCCTAACCAGATGTGACATGGGAATCTCTGGAAGAAACTGTGCCCAGCCACATCTAACCATCTGCATAGTATATCTGTTCTCCGAGGGACACTGCCATACTCTTTGAGGATATGATGTGGCTGTAGATAGCTTGGGTAGGTAAAGGTTATCCATTTATTAATCCAATTTCTTCTTTCTGCAAACTCTGCTAAGCTGTCAGAAAGCTATTAGGTTGAGTAGCATGCATTTTATCAAGAACTGTCAATCCCCCTGACTTAATTAAAATCTGTTCAGTGTTGTACATTGTGACCTTGACTATGTAAATAACAGCTCTTAGCACTGTATGTACCTAGGGGTTGGAGAACTTGGAGATTTTTCAGCTAGCATCATCCAGTCTTAAATTAAGTACAGTAAACAGTACAGGACGTGAACCACCCCAGGAATGTTTTATGTCTGCTCTACATGGCAAGATAATTATGCCGATTTCAGACCCGATTTTCTCATTCCAACAATGTTAAGGATGCCCTAATTATTGGCATAACTCTAAAGATAATCCTAGGAGGGTTTTGTGTTGTGTGTTTTATGTTAGGAGTGATCTAAACTGCTTGGAAGGAATTCAGGACCACTCTTGCCATTACATTTTGGATATTAAACATGTTGGATTGTACTGCAATCTAAAATCTTCTTGAAGGACAAACAAGCATGATGCCGGTTGAATGTGTGCAGCCAGTCAGAAAGTGAGCTGACGGAAATACAGACGAAACCAAAATAGAACATCACGAAAAACAACAGCCTTTTAACGCTAGAAAATTCAGTGATATTCAGAAATCATTTTTATTTAGTGAGGTTTTGTGAGATAGCCCCTAAGACATCCCAAAATGCATTGCCACATTTGATAAAGATGCATAAAAATAGCTTGAGAAAACTCATAAACTCATATTTTGCTGCGGCATCACTGGAAAGATTTAGAAAAATCCCGCCCACAGTTTGGGTACACCTTGTGTTCTCCTTGTAAACTGAACATAGTGAAGTAAAAATAAAGAAAAATAAGACTAGATTACTCCAACAATTTTAAGGTGATGAAAATTTACAGGGACTTTTCATTGGCAATCCATTGTTATGTTTCCCTGTGATATAACTAAAAGATTTTTTTAACCAGTCATCAAAAATGCAGAACACTATAAAGCATGACTCTGAGATCTTAAGTCAGTAATTTGTTTCAAGTACTAGTCTCCAAAACTTGTACGTTCCTAGAGATAATGAAAAAAAAAAAAAGATTCTGAAGTTATAAAATATAAGGCTAGAGGAAGACCAATCTTTATCTTGTCACCACTCAATTGAAATGAGTCTAAGAAAGGTAAAATAAAACTGCATCAAAGATCAATGTGTTGGAGTCATCAAGTTTCCATGAGAATCTTTACCAGGAAAATTATGTTTTCGGTACAGTCACAAATTGTAAACATTTTGAGTTTGCTAAATGTGATGAAATTATGTGCTTTACATCAAGAAGAATAAGATTTAGGTTTTTTGCACAAAAGAAAAACAACTTCAGATGAGATTGTGGTGAAGCTAAACGTATTATGCCCACTAATATATATGGTTAGAAGTATGCAATGCTCTTTGCTTTTTAGGCATTTTTTGAAAGTTGGAATTAGCTGAATAAAAGAGCGTGAGAGAGGACTTAAAAGGCTTGATAAGCTTTAGAGACACTGTAAAAAGGAACAGAATCTGATTGGCCATACCTTGTAAAATGTTATATGGTAGAACCGACTGCAGGGGTGAATTATGCGACAAATATATTTTCTCAAAATAAACAGAAAACGTATCTCTTTATCTGACGAAAGTTTCCAAACATGCAGCTAGGGAGAAGGCCATAACATATTGGAAATACATTTGATAAGCTTATGATAGATTGATTGGGACATTCTTTGGTTAAAATTGCACATGGGTGAGGCAAATTACAACAATCTTAGACTTTTGTGACAACATAGTGTTGAAAACTACACGAAAGTTCCTCCTTGGATACCCACCAAGCAGGCTATTCCCCGAACAAAGAAGAAAAAGAGAAACCAAACATGTAAAAAAAGTTCACATTTCCAACGAACAGCCGATGAATTATGACATAAGTCGTTAGAAGAGATAAACAAGTGGAGGCATGATAACTGTACTGTAAACGGGTAGTGTGATGCAACATCGACGTCCCCAGTGTTAATTTTCTAGAGCTTTTTCTATATTTTGCAATGAGAAAATATTCTAGTACAGCATAAAAATCTCAATGAAAAAGAATTATGTAAGTATTGGCCGCATATTGTTGTAGCAGACTGGTTTGGCCATTCTGACTGACAGTTATTATATATGACTAATATATTATTAATACTGACATATTTTGTCTGAATATTATAGTTGTAGGAGCTGAAGGTGAAGAAGGTTTAAGCATCTAAGTTTAAAATATTAGGAGAAGAATACTGTATGTGAGAAGAAAAAAGTTATTTGAAATAGTAACTTGTTTCGATGTTCATAATTTATTTTCCCCAAGTTGATTTGTGACAAAATTATCCTATTTTATAGGCAATGTGTATTTTTTTAAATGTCAACATAATTTATCATATATGACAAGCCCACGTTGAATTATCCGATATAAATTACATAGACAAACATAAATGACACATTTTTGAAGCAGTCAAAATATTTGTTTGAGTTTTTAGAATATTGTTTTTATGTATTGGGTCTCATTTTAAAGTTTGTTAGTGAAAAGTGTCAGTTTCATTAAGACATCCGAAATATAATTAAAAACTAAGGCTGTTACGTAGAAATGAATGAAGATAAACTGTGCTGTTAAAACAGATGATTAGGTTGGTCTCTGCTTGATTCTTTGTTTTTTGGGTGGGATTTATAGTTTAAACCATTATTTTTACAGTTCCTCTAATAGATATATTAAACATGAGCAAGATTTATGCTGAACACTCAACAATGAGAGCAGATTACGGTTGCCTCTCTCCCTAGAGTTGTTCTCAGCTGCCTGTAATCTCTCCAAAAACAGACAGATTTGTAATACCCACTTCTTCTTTTTGTTTTAACATTTGGAAAAGAGATGTCATAAATACAACAGAATTGCTCCATAAGCTTCTGTTTGTCACCACTTTGTTGAAGCTTCTTCTGACCCAAATGCAGAGAAACACACAGGACTGCAAAGGGAATCAGATAAATGGTGTTTATTGACAAAGATTATTACATCGTAATGGTCTGTACAGGAAATGGTAAGGTGGGTAGCTAAAAGCACTGGAATAAAGTTCCCAGTGATTTAGAGTTGTAGGGTAATTGTGAGAGTAACAGAGAATGGTCAGACTTGGATGAGGAGAATAAACTGTCAGGGTCAGAGAGTGGATTGTAGGTCTTTTGAGGTGATGTGAATGCACGTTTTCACCTTGAGCGAAGAACTTGAGATGATGACGGCTTTGGAGGTGCTGGGTGGACAGGTTGTGCGGAGTGGATAATGGTGAACCATAGAATGGTGAACCATAGAATGGTGAACCATAGTATGGTAAACCATAGAATGGTGAACCCTAAAAAGAACCAGCCACTCCCTCTCCCGTGCTGGCCGACGGTGGTACGTATCGATGTCACTTCCTGTTGTTGCTCTGTGTGTCTGTTAGCGTCTGCTAGCTCCGTGCGCCCTCTTATTACTCCGAATTCTCTGTACTGAGACGTTTCTAAACACACCTTCACGTTAATCACACATTTCTGTTGCTTCACTGAAGTTTTTAGAAACCGTAATTGTTCTAAACTCACCTTTTTTTGTGTCGTGAGCACTCGCTAGCTTAGTTAGCTTAGCTTCTAGCGGTACTATGGCTTCTCCCTCTTGCTTCTCTTCTTTCCTGCTCTTTGTGTCAGATGTTTCCTTATTCCTCAGCCTCCTTTAGAGATAATGGTACGTGCATTAAATGTAGAATTTTTTTAGCTTTGGAGGCGAGGGTGTGTGAATTGGAAGCTCGGCTCCGTGCTATTGAAGCACCCGCAGATAGCCGAGGCCCATTAGCTAGCGTGGAGCCAACAAGAACAGGTTGCCCTAGTGATCCTCCAGCAGTTCCCATGCAGCTGGAAAGTCAGCCTGGCTGGGTGACTGTACGCAGAAACCATAGTCCCAGAACCCAGCCTTTGGCTCACCACCAACCTGTTAACATTTCAAACCGATTTTCCCCAATCAGCGCTACACCCGCTGAGAAACAGATTCTGGAAATTGGCAGTTCCATAGTCAGAAACGTTGCTTTATAGAAACCAGCAACCATAGTCAAATGTTTGCTAGGGGCCAGAACAGGCGACATAAAATCATACCTCAAACTGCTGGCTAAGGATAATTGTAAATACAGTAAGGTTGTTATTCACGCTGGCGGTAATGACACCCGGTTACGCCAATAGGAGGTCACTAAATTAGTGTTACTTTGATGTGTGAGTTTGCAAAAACAATGTCGGACTCTGTAGTTTTCTCTGGTCCCCTGCCTGATCGGACCAGTGACAACATGTTTAGTCGCATGTTGTCATTCAACCGTGGTGTCCAGAAAACGGTGTGGGTTACATTGATAATTGGAAAAGCTTTTGGGGAAAACCTGGTCTGATCCGGAGAGAAGGCATCCATCCCACTTTGGACGGAGCCGCTCTTCTTTCTAGAAGTATGGCCGGATTTATTAACTCCTCAAATTACTGACAAACCAGGGTCCAGACCAGGAAGCAGAGTCGTAGTTTAGAACTCCTCTCTGCGGCTTCTCTACAGTTACCTACCCAATATCCCATTGAGACGGTGTCTTGCTCACGGCCAAAACCAAATAGATTAAAGATCAATATAAAAAGAGCTAATCCTGAAAATCTCATAAAGATAAAAACAACTCAGATGAAACAAATATTTACAACTATTAAGTGTTGCTTATTGAACATCAGATCTCTATCCTCAAAGTTCTTATTAGTTAATGATTTAATTCTTGATAATCAAATTGATTTGCTTTGTCTCACAGAAACCTGGCTGCAGCATTAGGATTATGTTAGTATCAACAAATCAACTCCCTCTAATTATTCAAACTTCCACATTCCTTGAAGTACTGAGAGAGGTGGAGGAGTAGGAAGCATTTTTCAATCAGATTTATTAATTAATCCCAGGTCAACTAATAGTTATAGTTCTTTTGAACATTTAACCCTTAACCTTCTTCATCCAACCTCTAAAAGAATTAAACCACTTCTTTTTGCTATTTTGTATTGTCTTCCAGGTCCTTAATCTGAATTTATAGATCAGATCTCAGATTTTTTATCTGAAATAGTGTTAAACACTGATAAAATCATTATAGTGGGAGATTTTAACATTCATGTTGACACCAAAAATGACAGTCTAAATGTAGCCTTTACTGCCATTTTAGACTCAATTGGTTTCACTCAAAAAATCCAAACACCTACTCACTCTCTTGGTCACTGTTTAGACCTTGTGCTGACTTATGGCATTGAGTGTGAAAAGTTATAGTGCTGCCTCATAACCCTCTCCTTTCTGACCATTTTTTGATAACTTTTGAGTTCTTTTTCACCGAGTACTTAAAATCTGAAAGAAAATGTCTTTACAGTAGGTGTCTATTGGACAATGATATTACAGCCTTCAAAGAATCCATTCCACCTCAAATTTCTTCAGTATTTCAGAGAAACGCAGTGGAGGCCAACAAATTAATTTCATGCCCTACACAGATTGATGCTGTTGTTCATAGTATTACGTCCTCATTGCGTACAACATTAAACAACGTAGCCCCCACAAAAAGGAAAGTGATTACTCATAGGAGGTTGGCTCGCTGGTTTAATTCAGAACTTCGTACCTTGAAGGGAAAAACCAGGAAATTGGAGAAAAAATGGCTGTTTTCGCTTTAGGAGGAGTCCTATTTATCCTGGAAAAACAGCATGTTTCTGTATAAAAGGACCCTGCGCCAAGCTAGATCCGCATGTTTTACTTTACTAATAGAGGAGAATAAGAACAATCCTAGGTTTCTTTTTAATACAGTTGCTAAACTTACGAGAAATGAAAACTCTGTTATATCACCCATTCCTCCAACTCCTAGCTGTAATGACTTTATTGAATTCTTTATTGATAAAATTGAACCTATTAAAACTAAAATTTATGGCATCCTACGAAACATAACTACTACCTCAGTAAGCAATGAGGCACTGAATGTGGCTCTGGAGCCTGATCTCTGTTGGAAGTGTTTTGTTCCAATTGAGCCTTCTCAGCTTTCAAAAATATTTTCTTCATCTAAGCCTTCAACTTATATGTTGGATCCAATCCCGACAAAATTGTTTAAAGAGTATTTCCTATTATTATTACCCCATTTTGGAAATGATTAATTTGTCATTAGTGAATGGTTATGTACCAGAGGCTCTTAAGGTAGCTGTAATAAAACCCCTACTTAAGAAACCTTCTCTTGATCAAGAAGACTTAATAAATTACAGACCCATATCTAATCTTCCTTTTTTATCTAAAATCCTTGAAAAAATTGTTGCTAATCAACTGACAGAGCATTTGAGGAATAATGACCTATTTGAAGAATTTCAGTCAGGTTTCAGAGCTCATCATAGCACTTAGACAGCTCTCCTTAAAGTTACAAATGATATTCTCATGGCCTCAGAAAATGGGCTCGTATCTATTCTAGTTCTGTTAGATCTCAGTGCTGCTTTTGACACAGTCAATCACAATATCCTTATCGAAAGAATCGAACACACTGTGGGGATAAAGGGAACAGCACTAGGCTGGTTTAAATCGTATTTGTCTGATAGATCCCAGTTTGTTCATCTAAATGACAAATCTTCTCCGCATTGTAAGGTTACTTGTGGAGCACCACATGGTTCTGTACTTGGCCCAATTCTATTTACTATATACATGCTCCCTATTGGTAAAATCAGCAGACAGCATGGTGTTAATTTCCACTGTTATGCTGATGATACACAACTGTACTTATCTATAAATCCTGATGAATCCAGTCAGTTTGGTAGATTACAGGCATGTCTAGATGACTTTAATGAATGTGGATGACTTTAAACTTCCTGCTCTTGAACTCTGAAAAGACAGAAGTTGTTATCTTTGGACCAGAACCTCTAAAAAAGAAATTGCTTAGTAAGCCACTTGACCTGGATAGAATCAGGTTGGCATCTGGTGACAATGTAAAGAACCTTGGTGTTATTTTTGATCAGGAAATGTCTTTCAAGTCTCATATAAAACAGGTCTGTAAGATTTCCTTCTTTCATCTTAGGAATATAGCAAAAATTAGAAATATTCTCTC
>JAVLVB010000117.1:1129192-1151924 GCA_032876305.1 Orestias chungarensis | reverse complement strand
TTGGACCAGAACCTCTAAAAAAGAAATTGCTTAGTAAGCCACTTGACCTGGATAGAATCAGGTTGGCATCTGGTGACAATGTAAAGAACCTTGGTGTTATTTTTGATCAGGAAATGTCTTTCAAGTCTCATATAAAACAGGTCTGTAAGATTTCCTTCTTTCATCTTAGGAATATAGCAAAAATTAGAAATATTCTCTCCAGGACAGATGCTGAAAAGCTAGTCCATGCATTTGTTACTTCAAGGCTGGACTATTGTAACTCTTTATTAGCAGGAAGTTCACAAAATGCAATTAAAAGTATACAGTTGGTCCAAAATGCTGCAGCAAGAGTTCTGACGAAACTTAAAAAGAGAGATCATATCTCCCCAATTTTTGCTTCCCTTTATTGGCTCCCTGTCAAACTTAGAATAGATTTTAAGATTCTTATTTTGACATATAAAGTCCTCACTAATAAAGCTCCATTGTATATCAGAGATCTGATTACTCCTTATGTCCCAACAGAGCACTTCGCTCTCAGACTGTAGGTTTACTGGTGGTTCCTAGAATCTCTAAAAGCACAATGGGATGCTGATCTTTTAGTTATTAGACTCCTCTCCTGTTGAACCAGCTTCCAGCTTTAGTCCGTGAGTCAGACACCCTGTCTAGTTTCAAACCTAGGCTTAAAACCTTCCTGTTTGATAAAGTTTATAGTTAGGAAGAGGTAGAGAAGACAGCCTAATCCAGGTGGGGACGAACTCGGTCTTGATAGACGGTTCTCCTTTGCTCTACCTTCTTCATGTCTCACTCTATAGGGTTAAGTTATTTAAGTTTTTCTATAGTTATGCTGCTATAGGCTTAGACTGCTGGAGGACAATCTGACCACTTCTCTCGCTGCTACTTTCTTCCTTTGTCCAATCTACTTAGTTACCGTTATTTCAACCTTGTTAACCTTTTGTTTTCTCTTAGTGTTCTTCTCTCCATAGTAACCACAACTGGGCTGGCGTTCTGTTAGCTCAGACAGCTTCTTGGATGAAAAAATGGGCTGAGATGCTTCCAGTGACACTCTACAACTGCTGCTATAAACTCTATTATTTCAGTATCCTGTGCTTCTAATTTAGCTTTCCGTCTTTTCAAACCCCCAGTCGGTCGTGGCAGATGGCTGCTTGTAGAGAGCCTGGTTCTGCTGGAGGTTCCTTTCTGTTCAAGGGGAGTTTTTTCTCCCCACTGTTGCTACATGTATGCTCAGTATGAGGGATTGCTGTAAAGTCAACGACAACACAAGCCATTGTTTTGGTCTGCTGATTCCAGAGGAGTGAATGCTGCAAGTCAATGACTCGATGCAATCTGCTGGGGTTCCTTAGATTGGAAACTCTTTCAAATTGATTTGTTATGATGTATCTTTGATTTTAATTGATTTTCTGTGATGTGCCTTGAGATGACACCTGTTGTAAATTTGCGCTATATAGATAAACTGATTCTTGATTCTTGAACTAAATTACTAGTCGTGGTTATGAAAGCCAGGAAGCAACTGTTTTGTCTAAATTTACTTAAGGTTTGATTGCTGTAGGTCTACAACTTGAAATAGACTTGCTGCAGGTTAACCTTGAAAAAGGAAACCCAGCAGAAAGTCTCTAGGGACCGACAGAGAGAAACAACAAGGAGGCTCAGTGATAGCTTGACATTTTACAATTACGGTTTTACACTGGCAACCTGTTGCTCTTATATTGCTCAACAGATTAGGTTGATGATCTGCACCCAGCAGAAGACCTCTCAGATGCCCTCTGGTGGTAGACCTGTGGGACTGAACATAAAATCCCCATAAAAACCCCATTTTCTGACACTTTTCTTTTTGCATGTTATTTATTTTTATTTTCTCTGTAGATTAGTGTAGCTCAGAGGAGTTTAATAAATAATGATGGGTTGCACAGTGTTTTTGAAAATATTTATAGGCCTTCAACTTTTTTGTGCATTGTCAGGTTAAAGCATTTCCTCATGTGGATTCCTCGTGTGACAAACTGTCTCTTGTTATTCACAGAATAGCTGCACAACAGGTTGACTATTAACTAATCAGTTCACTTGTTAAGGAACTTTTTTTCAATGATGCTTATATTGCGGTATTGGAGTGCAAGAGAATGATTGTACATGCTTTCAAACTTTTTAAATATTGATTTAGAGAAATATTTGAAGCCCTTGTATCATTTACCTTCATCTGAACAGTAATACAGCAGTAAAACCTCATGTCCACGCAATGCTGGTGTACAATCAGCATAAAATACAGAGGAGTTTGTGACTAAGTTCAGGATGAATTAATAGTTTTCCATGGTTCTGTTGCTGAGTCAGACCGATGCTTCAACTGATACTGCAACTTCCAATGAGAGACAGTAAAAAGTCGTAGGATGGTTAAAGTTGGCTCATGAGGAGGAAAAAAACATTCTGAGCATGAGAGGAAAACTGACCGATAAATTAGAATTGACTAGAAAGCCTTTTAGTAGAGCAGCTTAAAAGCCTAATAGCATGGCTTTTATCTCATGTAGAGGAAAACATACTGTTCAAATTGATTGGATTAAATTTGCAAATATCGGGGATATTTGATAACGAAGAATTGGCAACATTAGAGCAAAGCTATCCTAATGTGACTTGAGAGAAGGAAAAGCTATATATTAGTTATTTTCCCCCCGCTGCTTCTTCTCTTATGTGTCACTTTCACTCGGCTGACCTCATACAGCTTTTAAGTACAAAGGGAGCAAAACAAGCTGCCCCCGCTTTTGGCGCATACGCCATGGCTTACATTGCTAATCCCCCACCAGTCAAAAGACCTCATCACTGTGGAATGACAGTGAGTCTCGTCTTGCAACTCACCATTGCTCTCCTTTACGCTCGCAAAACAGATGAAAGAAAATAGGGATGCTAAAAGGTGCATGTTTTCTTTAGCGCTGACCGTCCCCCTTGTGTTAACAGTCAAACGAAACAAATTTGAAACATTAAAAGGACAACAGACATCTTAATGGACACAGAAACATAATAAAGAAGATCTAGATAGTGACTAATACTGCTCAACACAATGGAACCTATTATTACAAATGTTATACTGTTCATATCTTCAAAATTTGTGGTGGTCAACCTTGATAAAAATAATGGAAACATATGAATTGTTTCATCCCCCCATTAATAATGCCTCACCTCCCGAAACATAATACAAAGTCATTTTGAGCATAGTAGAGATATTAATCCTACATTATCTTACTGCTAGATGGATCGCACGGTGAAGTTATAATTATTAGCTGTACAGAGATTTTTTTTAATATGTGGTAAAAAGAAAGTGTAGATAGTTAGAAATATTTCTTTTGTGACTGAAAGTAATACTGGCATTTTATACCAACCGCCATCAAACCCTCGCAGAACTTGCATCATTCTTTATGCAGATGCAGGAACACTCCTATAATATGGTTGATGTAAGGAGTAATGCTGTGTAGGACAGCTTTGTTTCGGTGAAGCATTGCCCCTTTTACCCCTAGCATCACAGCTTTGCATGGCTTGTCTCGGACAGGCTGGGAAAACAGCAGTTTAGTAAGATCGAGGACTGTAAAGCGGTTACAAATGTTATACCGTTCTCAGATTTGTCATGTGCTCTAGCTTGGGGCCCACATATAACTTGGCTATTTGTAAAGATTCCCAATGAAATTAGTTTTTATCTAAAGGATCCATTTGATTTGATCATGTAAAAAATTCAAGAGCATAACATGTAAAGCATGTAGCTACAAAGAGCTGCTATATTTACATATAGATGGTGCTTTTAATCATGTGACACCCAATACATATATAATCTAGGAAAATGTAAGTATCAATAATACACAACATGTAGTCTTACAATATTTTTCAAAACACATCAAAGAATACAAAAATAAAAATGCCAGTTATTAGATTGAGAATCACACTTGATAAAGACCATCCTAAACATTAAATGGCCCACCTAAATGTAAAACATATTTAACAGAAAAAATTATAGTTGTTTTGTACAAATGAAGTCCCATGTATACTTCTCCATTAGCAATGGAACAAAAAATGAAAGCTTAAAAGAAAAGTGTAAATTATTTTTGCCCACAAGTGTAAATCACATCAGTGGCACACAAGAGTAGCACATGCTGGTGGCAGCATCATGGTATAGGGATACTCTCCTTCAGGAAGGATAGAAAAACACAGTCATTAGAGTTCGATAGAAAGACTGAGGGAGCCGTGACAAAAAAAAGAAAAAAGGCTGTAAACAACTTGAGGCTGGGGTGAACCTTTGTTGGCCAGAGCTGCAAGGTTTTGATCAAATATAGAGTGAACACTTCTTATTAGCACTGGAGTAAAAATAAGTAATATAGTAATAAGGAGGAAAAAGCATCACTTTACAAATAGGGCCTTTTAATCAAAGTTTTGCGTTCCTATCAGTTTGAGGATTTATACAGCACACAGTTCCTTCCCTGCAGTACGTGGTTACAAAATGTCAGTGCAGACTTTTGAAATGCAGAGATACAGATGGGAAGTAATGCTCACAGTTGTTGCTTTAGGGTTTTGGGCTGTATTGAAATACTGATTGTGGGACACACACTGTTTATGTCTGGAAAATTTCATTGTGAAATGCAATTAAAAAGAGTTGGCAAAATGCTTTGATAAGCACCAAAACTAAGAGGATTAGATAATTAAAATAAGACAAAAATATCAACCCAATCTTATATTTTCACCTGCTCGCCAATTTGAAAAATTACGTACTTGATTAATTTCAACGTGGGAACTTTAAGATGTCATCACTGAAGCGCAACGTTGTAGTTTTTTTTTTTTTTTGAATATTTACTTACTATATATTCATGCAGTATTTCAATTTTTTATTTTCCTTTTTAAATAAGAAAGCTTAGATAAGCTCACAGTTTTTCGCTACATCACATGCATCACCCTTCCCTGACACCTCTAGGTATTAAGTGGTTTTTCAGGTTGGAATGTGAGATCACCTTGAGGCACCTCAACAGCAGAATTCCTGTGAGATCCGTGTACACTGCCGTATTTCTTACTGCGTCTTATTGGCAGAAGTGTTTGCAATACCTGGAGAGCCCTGTTATCAAATATTAAAGATGTTATCCAGCCCTCCTAGACGGCCAACTCGAGCCAGAGACACCCCTCCCTCACCTCTTCTCCGACTCCCACTTTCCGTTTTACTTATTCAGCTCTTATTTCGAATGTCAGAAAATTCTCACCCTTTTGTTTCCTCTGACTTCCAAAAACTTGTTCTCACATTTACTTTTTCTATTGTGTTCATTCTTGCTTTTGGCTCCATCCTACTTGTGACAGTAAAAATTGCTATAAGCTAAATTGTCGTCTTTGTGCTGGGGATGAAACCATGATCTTGGAGTGGATCCTTTGGGTTATGATGCTGGTCTGAGCTGGTTTCCTCTATTGGTCTAAAACAAGGTATTAAGATGATTTTCTCTCACTCTTACAGGTTAAAGTCTTTTTGGTGAGATATCCCAAAGAAAAAAAAGAAACATTGGAGTTATCTTTGCTCCTGCACACACATCCCTTTATGAGCTTCTCCTCTTCTTTTGCTTACAAAAAGACAAATACTCTGATTTGGAAATATTTCATATGGCAAAAGACACGATCATTCATGAAACAGGGTATAAAAGGGCTCAACTCAAAAATCTTAGCAAGGACATCAAATTCATCAACTTGTCAAGTCTGCAAGTTTAATATCCCATCACAGCTTCTTTTAAACCAAAACAAAAAAGGGAACATGATCTTTATCCGCAAATATTGCAAAAATCTTTTTGTTGCCCTGGTTACATGAGCGGGATTTTTCCTTTCATCCCAAGTTTGTGTGTATCATTAGGTGAGGCTTTAAAATCAACAGTAACATTCAAGTATTTCATGTTTTGAAGCCAGGTGTAACTCCTTAGGCTCTTTATTGTGCTTGTCAAGCTATTCTATATTTTTATGATTTTTTGACAGACAGGGATAATTGTCCAGCTGGAGGAGGCCACACTGCAGTAACAGTTGGTGTGTGTTTAAAAAAGAAAAAGCGCAAGCAATCAAAGAAAAACGCAAGAATCTCTCTCAAAGCCATCAGTTGCGACAAAACCATGAGTTTTCTTCACTTGTGTTATTTGCGCTTTCACAGTTGGGAAATATCGTCGGGCCTGCGGCTTCAAACCCATGTTTACAGAGTCCTTTTCTGCCAAAACTTCAGCAAAGATACAGTCTCTTAACAAAAGAGTAAAAAAAAAAAACATTAAAAGAACAAAAGATGTCCACTGGTGCTTCACTCCCTCTGAACTCACTCAGCCTCACCTAAACACAAGAATGCTATTGCAATTGGAGATGAAAACTTTTGTGAATTTCAGCCCCATTTCTCTCAAACTGCTTTGATAGATGGGCTTTTCACTGTCACTTTCCTGTTCTCCCAAACTATGAAATAATCTTTGAAGCAAGGCTTGAAGTGAGTGCAGAGATAGGTTTAAATGGTGCTTATGAAAGGTCCACAGACCGCTTCTAAAACTTAGAGACCAATATAAATTGTTCTGAAACTTTTTCAAACTGTAAAGCGATATATGCCTTTAAAGCTTACTTAACAAAAACAATTAATGGGGCTCATATATGAAAAATATAAAAGTCCTAGTTACATAAGGACACTACTTAGTGCATCCAGTAAGATATTATACTACATAATACTATAGTAAGTATAAATCATTTAAAATGAGCTCTGCTATCCTTGAAGTAATCGAATAATCTTCAATTGGATAAAAGTGTGACAAAAGTGACTCTACAAAAGCTGATAATTTCCTCTACACCGATTAGAAGAAAGATTGAAATACTTCGGGAGACTGCCAAGAGTTCAACAGGAGCACAGATAGAGTTGTAGGCTTTTCCACCTAATACTTGCTGCAATCCTCACATGGCTCCTTTTTTCACTAAATGTTTGGACTTTGGAGCAAGGTTCTTAGACAAGAGCTCTTGCTTCCAAAGAAAACATCCATACATTGCTATATCTCTTAAAACCTTTTGAGAGAATTTAATATAGACGAAGAAACCAGACTTGAGTTTTTGAAACAAAACTCCTAAAGTTTGCCACGGAACAACAATGCTTCTACAATAAATCACACAGTACACACAGGGAAGTATTGTGGTAAATTTTTTCTTTGAGTAGAGTTGGGGTTTATTCAAGTTTAAAATAATAAGCAGTTCAAAACACCAGCCTATTTTTTCATCTGCTACAGGCTGAAGAACCCACAAGTAAGAAGAAAATGGCCTCGCTAAATGAAAAATAAATGTCTGCGATGGCCTTGTCAGAGTCCTGAATCTAAATCTGATAGAAAACCATGTGGAGGCCGCTAAAGAGCCTGGTGTAGAACATTTCATTTTCTCACAGCCTGAGAGATCTAGAGAGCTCTTGGGTGGGCAAATAAGAAATATTGCATGATATCTCCGACACTTGCACTTTCCTCTCACACACTGACTGTCATCCTTTGGCATTTCCACCTGAGCAGATTTTTTTCAGTACAGGAGCAATTTCTCTGTGAACTTTTTAAGGATTTTTTAAAAATCCAATCTGTGACTTGAGACAAATAGCGATAGCAGAGTGAAACCCCTGCGTGTCTAATGGAGAACGTTAGAAGCTGACTTACGGGCCAAAAATAAATCTTTTCTTTATCTGTAGACATTACCGCTGTCTCTAAAAAACAATATAAGAGGGTAATGTAATATGTTCTGGTAATACGCATTTTATATCTGTTATAAATCACTTGATGTCCTACTTCTGTTTTTTTCTGTTCCTCCAGAGGATTGTTTCCAGGCTCTCACTCCTGGTGGAGTAAAAGTCACAGCTTGTTAGAATATGCAAACTCTTACTGGTAAAGTGGATTAAAAAAAAAGAAGTTCATTTATTGAAACAAATGCTCTAAACGCCTCCCTCTTAATAACCTCCTTCCTAATGGCTAAAAAAAATTAGGGATTAACCAGTAATCAATCTGCTCAGTGCTTTAGCTCAGCAGAGAGTAATAACAGCTTCAATTAGAGTCTAAAAGATGTTTTTTTTTCTTGCTTGTATACCATTAAGCCTAATCAGTGTTTCTGGCTAATTTTGATGTTGGCCTAATGGCATGGCCGTGTGCATGTTTACACAGCTAATTTAGATCAACACACTTAGGTACGTTAAATTTTAATCATTGCTCCTGTTGTTTTCTTAGTTGAAGCAGTGGTCTGTTAAATGGAGAAAGGAGGAGAGGGAAGAAAAATGGGCTGCAAAATAAAAAAGCTTGACAATGCAAGAAATGAATCCTGAACTAAGAGGCTGATGCGCCACAGGCTTTTTAGAGAATCGACAGCCTGAGAGGGGTAGAAAAATAGTGGAAGTGGCAATGAAAAAAGCAGGAAATGTTACAATCTTTTTTTCTTTTTTTTTCTTTTAAGAAAGCGCGGGCAGCTACTTCCAGCTCAGCTTCCCGCCTGTGCTCAGGAACAAACAGAAAAATTTACTCTGGCAGAAGAAGATTAGCCCCATTTTTTCCTCTCTGAGAAGAGTAGCCAGGGCAAAGCAGGGTCTCAATCCAGCTGCAGGAGACCCACCTGTCAGGACCTTTCCTTCTCCGTTTCCTTTCACCTCTCCTTTTCCTCCGTTAGCCCTGCTCATCCTGTTTCTGCCTAATTTTGCTCACAATGTTTTTTTGGCTGACCCCTATCTCCTCACATCCCCCCAGGACAATCTGTGAAAGGTTCTTCGGGGGTCATATACAACCTGGTTTGTTGTCAGAATAATCTGTTTAATCCTTTTTTTATGTCCAGCAAGATAGACTCAGTCGGTGACACTCACTGAAGATTGTTTAACAGAGAAGATGTTGGTTGGCCCTCGAGCGAGGCTCTTGGTGGTACATATGTACATGTATTTTTCTTACCTACAAAAGATTTTTAGGGAAAGAAAAGATAATAGGATTGTGTTATTTTAGTTTTATGACAAGACTGTGCATGCTTTCAATTCTCTTAGTGTATGAAATTTGTTGAAGTGTCTTGTAATAGTCCTCACATTACATCTACCAAAGCGGTTTGTTTTATCGGGTAGGGGTCAAAGCCTCTCTGGAAAAGTCTACGACAGAATACTGTTCATAGACTTTAGTTCAGCATTTAACACTGTCATCCCATCGAAACTCATTTCAAAACTCACAGACCTCGGCACCAGTTCACTTATGTGCAGCTGCTCCAAACCTCCACCAGTGGCTCTTCTTCATGAGTACCCTGAGGAAGAAATAATCTGTCCTAAGACATCCTCACGAACTTCTACCTCTGCACCATCGAGAGTATCCTCACTAACTGTATTACAATTTGGTATGGGAAAGAAACATTTATTGAACAGACTAAAACTTTAAAACTTAAAATATGAATTTTAGCATTAATGTGAATAAAAACTGGAAGGACTTTTATTCTGTAATAAATCAACTTAAACCCTAAATAATGTTTAATATTATGCTCTCCATAAAAAATTTATCAAACCTAAATTATACAAGTTAGAAAGAAAAGTAAACGTTAAAAGAACAAAGATTCAGATGTCTTTACTCTTACGTCATATTATATTAAAAAATCATAACAATAAAATAAAGAATAAACTTACTAAAAAAATATTCCAAAAGATTTAGCTCTCCATAAAAATATATCCTGTCAAAGTTATACGAATTCAAAATATGAACATGCTGCATAACAAAATCTGGAAATATAAATTAAATTTCCGCTTTAACAAATCAAATTCTTCAGTTTTATTTCGTTAATGTTGTTTTATGAAAGCAAAACGTTTTTTATTTAAAGCCGGACACCTGCCTTTTTTTTGTTTTTTTTGGCTAAAAGTTCGTCTATGTGTGTCATCACTGAGAAGAGCTTTTTACACAGATATATGCTACCAAATAAAGTTCGAGCCATAGGCTAAATGAACGAGCCGCCATTGGCCCGGCATTGTGGGATATGTAGTTTTTTCATGTTGCCTGTGCTCCATATAGCCGGGCCATTAGCCATTAATAAAAATAATATATAAAAGGATCTCGCAGGCCGAATGTAGCCAACGGGACGTGAGTCTCACACGTATGGTCTATGCTGTGGGAATCATATATATAGATTGGAATGATCATAAACACACTATATAGCCAAACGTTTAAGCATAGTAAAGATCCAGACATTTATTGAAAGATTTTAAGGAAATACTTTAAAATTATATTTCACAGATAGTCAATATCCACTCTAAGTCTGAGCTTTTTGACGAAATTGAAGTAAAAGGCACTATTCCGCAATCATCAGGAATAATCAATCTGTTGAATTAAACATGCTTACTTGCTTTTTAAATTTATATATATTTTTTTTTTTTTTGTGGAAGAATTTTGAAATTGTACAAAGTTTCCATCCACTTTCTAACTAAAAAATGCAACATACTGTTGATCAGTGACAAAATCAGGAATAATAATACTTTCGTAGGGCTCTTCACTGTATGACATCCCTACTGTGTGACTTATTTGTATTTATTTATTTATTATTGCTTATATACATTGTTTGTGCGATTTTTAAAAAATATTTCTGCATAAACTAAACAACATTCAAAAAATCTGTTTTGATGCTTGCTGTCTAATCCACCAAGAACAAATTTAATAGTATACACGACATGATCTGGCTTTAGTATGTGTATGAATGCGTTTGGGGATGGAGGTAAAAGCCAAGGTGGTGATGAGAGGCATGTGGTAATCGTTTGCTCCTAAGATTATGAGAAACAATAACTCAAAGCTGGTCTATGATCAAATACTTGGATGGAAGACTGTCCTTGGTGCTGCAAAAACAAACATCACCCCTGCGTCTCATAACTCTTACACCATTACCGAGGATGGTGATTTGATATTGATTAGGTTTCATGAGAGCCCACTGCTCATCTAGCTTATTGTTCCATAGGACAGAAAGGGGGTTTTGTCCTCCCTTGAGTATTGTGGCCTTGCGAAAGCTGTATAATCTGCTGTTATAGCTTCATAGCAGCCTGTGCCCTGAATGTACGATAGCGCTCATGACTCGGGCACAGTGTTGTATGGTTTGTGATAAAGCAATTATTTCCCATGGCCCCTCTGCCGTTAGACAAAACGTATCCATCTCTGTGTTGAGGCTTCTGTATATATGTTTTATTTTTCTCATTGTCTGCGGTTTTGTTGTGGGTCAGTAGATGTGAAAAGGGCTTGTTTCTAATTGATGTGTCTGTCGGCGATGGGGGAGCAAGATCAACAAATTCATAGAGATTTAAGTGACTCTTGCACTACATTTGCTAGAGCATGAAGTTACTGACAAGTGCATGCTCATTCAAAGCTGGTTGCATTACGTTCATGCTCGCTCTCACAGGTGCTGATTGAGGCCACGGTTTCCAGGGATCGGCGAGGTTACATTGCCATAGATGACATCATGGTGCTCAACTACCCCTGCTGTAAGTGCCACTTCACACCACAGTTACACACATTGCTGTGCGAAATCACCAATGATTGTAATGTAAAAATGTGGAAATATATTTTGAAGCCGCTCAATACGAAAAAAAATTAAACGAAAAGTTGACAAAGCTCATAACCAATTATGGCAAATTGATTTATTACATAATGCTTCAACAAAAGTTAAAGGAAAAAAAATCCAATTGTACAATTTTCTGTGCTCCCAATTACAATATTGGATGTTTGAATAAATTACTTTTCCTTGAGAAGTTTTTTGAACTTTCTACTATGGAAACCAACAAGAACATTCTTCCTCTCGTTGTCTTGATGCATTTTTACTTTCAATCAAACCATAAATTGTAACAACCATCAGCAGTGATATTTGGTGACAGCTTTATTCCACATTTTTTTCTTTTTTTTAAATTAAAGTTAAAAATACATTTGAGATTTATAAAATCTATAAATAAATAGTAGGCTTAAATGGGTTTGAAAACAATACATAAACAAAATGCCAAAATGTTCCTTTACCTAGTGCTTATAATCCTTACTTAGGTCTTTTGGTGGGTATCACAGTTCTGTGTAGAGAACTTTTTATTCACAAAATACCACAGTTTAAAACTTTTCGAGAAGGTTAACCTAGGGTTTTGCAGCAAAGGGCTTTTTGTGTCAGCAGTGGAAGGTGAGTTCACCACTTCGGTGTGTTCTCAGCCCCTAAGGACCTCCTGCCGAACTGACTGACTAAGACACCTGAACTTACCTGGACAGAGACACTCTGTCAGATACTCCAGGATACAGCTCGCTACTGAACAGGAGGCATCTTGTCGGCAAATTTAACACTTCCCTGATAGATGGGGATCACTCTGTTCCGGTATGTTTATGCCCTCACTGTTATCACTGGAGGAGTGTTGTGATTTTGATGAATTTGGACATTTCTGGCTTTTGGTGTTCCAGATGATCCCATCAGTGTTTTTATGAAGCAAACACCAGCTGTGAGATTGGGTCACACCCCTACTGTATTCATACCACCCAGCAGGCCACCCTGCTACTACTCATACACAACAGATGGCAGCCGCTGACTGCTCCCACTGTGGCCATTAAATAATTAAGACTCTCATCAAGACCTAAGCGCGCCTTATCATGTGGCACTCGGCCAACCGACATTTCTTGGCAGCGAGGAGTGTGGGCGAAAGACAAGACAGAAGCCAACAGAGAGCATCAAATGGTCAAAAATGGAATAAACCTATGAAAAAAATGGTCCTGTTAAAAATTCTGGTTAAAGCACATTTGACATTTCAGATGTATTCTCTTGAGTTGCAGTCTTTGACTCTGAAACTAGTGTTGCAGTTCAATGAAATATTTATCATGCTAAGCAGTCCTGAGGATAAGATCTGACACATTTAGCCGTACAAAAGTGTGACGGCAGCCAACTGCAGGGCGTCTTACTTTCCAATTGCGCTCATTTCCCTGTTTGTTTACTGTCTTTTTGACTCTCAGGCATAAATAATGAAGCATTCAGGGAGGGGGGTTGTAGTTACTCAAAGGGAACACGTTGGCCACATGTGGGGTACAAATACAAGCGCTTTCCCCAACTTACTGTACGAAAACAAGATCAAGAAATTGTCATCTCCATCTCTCCAACACAGAAACTCAGTTTGTGCAAATCTGACCCCGAGATGAGTGAGATCCAAACATTTGCTTCCCCCTGATGCTTCTGGTTAACAGTTGCTCTCCTGTCGCCTCTTGTCAATCATTTAGAGTGGCATGTCGGCATGTCCTACTCAGTTTTCTCAGGCATGGCTGGCAGCGTGGCCAGCATTTATCGAGCACTTTGGCACAGCAGGGGGTTGCTTCTTGCTCTTTAATTGTTAATCGCAAAGTTGGGTGAGAGGGCCACTCCCACACACTGACGGATTGGCAGCTTCACTCAGCACGCTGGAGCATTATTAGTCAAACTATTGAAGGTTGATGCTCACTCTGTGGTTTTTCTTTGGAACTCACACCTACAATCTGCTCATCTATGGATTGATTCTGTCTGTTATCAAGTTATTTTAGCACCGGTAATATGAAACATTTCAAACATGTTCACTTCAGATTCCTGGTTAGAATTATACACAGAGAGAAGTGCGTATTTGTTGTTGGATCACAGGCAGGTTGAATCAGGGTTTTAAAATGCAAAGTACCTAAAGAGGAGCAAGAAAAATAAATAAATTAGGAAAATTATTGAAAACGACATTTAAACAGGCGGTTGGTTCAGTGAAGAAAACTTTATCGTCAATATCCATTTCAACTGTTCAGCACTTTATGACTACAAGGGAGACAAGAAACTGTTAAAAGACTATACAACTAATCACCAGCATGAGAAAGGTTAATTAAGAAAGTCAAGTTAGCAAAATGTATTCGGGATAAAAGCAAGGGAGTAGGAGTGATACTTTAAGGGTTTCTAGAAATGATCAATGTTCTGAACAAATCTAATTTGGAAAGGTCAGGCGTTTCAAAGAATAGGGTGATTACTGCAAATGACAAAAATTAAGTCTTACAAGAAGCATTTGGTTATTTGACCTTTTTTGGATTAAGGTTGGATGTGTAAAAAGTGGACATAGAATGGTGCCTTATACACCAACAACAACAGCTTGAAGGCACCAATGTTATGTCTGTATGTTTTTTCTAGTACATGTAAAGGTTTATTTTCTGTCAAGCATTCACACTCACCCTCTTATGGAAAAAGGAAAAAAAAGGCTTTCTGCCTTTAAACATGGCAGGATTGTTGAAATGTTAACGGAACGCCTTTTGCAAAGAACCTTTGCTGCCAAGGTTGGATGCAGAAAGACGGTCGTCTTAAATTTTTTTAAAGATTCATAGAAAGTTTGAACAAAAAAATAAATGTAAAACTGTGTTGAGCCAGAGGATCTGATACACTGTCCATGAAGACACAGGCAGATCCTCAACCCAGATAAAGACCCTCACTGAGGCTAACTGCAGCCGGATAACAATTTAACAGCATCTATGGGGGATACAAAAAATAAAACAAAAACGCATTCAAAGACAATGTCTCCCTCAGTACCACATTTATCTTGCCACTTTTGACTTCGCACAGAGAACCAAACATGTAGGAGTGAAAGAAGAAAGGAAGCTTTATTCTCTGACAAGTAAATATTTTGTCTGGGCATTCCTGATTGCAACAGAAGTTCCTGGTTTGACAAGGAGCTCCCGTTGGAGATGTTTTGGACACAGCAGAGTGGAGGAGGCTCCACTGTGATCTAAGGAGATTTTTGCTTCAATGGAACAATTCGGATTTCAGGAACTTTAGGCTGTGCAGCGGCATGGAATTTGCAACTGGCTGTGCGGAGATGTTACAACCAACATCCCTCTTGACTTCTGTGAGGATTGAACCAGTGTCTCTGTTGTAATGCTTGCGTCTTTTGAGGTCAGGAATGTAATTCACACCTTCTTTGGAATAGCCTGTTTGTTCTCCTGATCTGACGTCTAAAGACCAAAATTTAGCATTACTTGCAAAGGTTTACAAAAACTGACATCAGTTTTTGAATATAGATACGATCTATATAACAAATAATACAAGAATTACCAAAGTAAAATCAAAATCTTTTTTTTCTTGGTATATTTCAGTTTTTTTGTTAAATTAAGTAAATCTCCTTTCCCTTTTAATATATCTGAAGAACCAAAGATAAGGGTTTGTAAATGTGTGGTTCATTGAACATTAATCTAGTATGTTAAGCCGGTGCTGTCTTTTTTCGTCTCTTTAGATAAGGCCCCACACTTTTCCAGGCTGGGAGATGAGGAAGTCAACGCTGGCCAAAATGCCACTTTCCAGTGCGTTGCAGCTGGAAGGGCGTCTGAGGCAGAGAAGTTCCTGCTGGAGGTTAGTAGTTTGCAGTTTCACTTTAAGTACCTCAGGCATCTGATCTACATTTGAACTTGAGTTATTTATTCTTAAGCAAACACTGATTTTTGTTTCTTCTTATATAAACAAAGTGTGCATTTTGATTTGTTTGTCTGTTTTCTTATTCGCATTAAAGCAAACAGCAATGAAATGACATTTACAGTAAACAGTGTTCTAAACGCCATAAATTATTCATGTATAATGGGGTGGTGGAATTGAGGTTAGATGGAGGAAAAACTAAAATGTTGACAATAATCATCTCAGGCTTGGCCATTAGCTGCTAAGTTCAGCAGGCAGACAACCAAATCAGAAAGTAGGGATGAATCGATTGAGGTGATCTAAAGTAAAAACTGAGAGGTGGGCTGTTACTTTGATGTTAATAAGATATAATGTATTGTTATTGCTAAAAGTGTGGATGTGCTAGCCTGTAGAATAAGTTGTGAGGACGGTAAGATTTTCTTTTTATTACATTTACATGTGACTCATATAATGTTTACAAAAAACCTGGCAGTTCTTTGTGTGAGCTGGGAGTGATATAACCAGAAAAGCTCAATGTCAACATGTAAGCATGCAATATATATCGAGTATCAGGCATAATGGCATTGTCAGTATCAGAGATTGATATTGGCCCAACTTTTATATCAGTGCACCCCCTACCTAAAAGCTTTCAATTTACCCGTCTGTTAACTTTCAGACCCTTACTTACATTTTGTTTTAAGTTGTGGTACATGATCAAAAACCTAAGATCCTGAATACAAGCTGCTAAAATTATTTATCTTTATTGGGGTGCTGAGGACCTTTTATCAATGGTCTCAGAGTAGAGCTGCTACTCCTTTGCATTGTAAGGAGTCAGTTGAGCAGGTTAAATCATCTAAACAAGAAAATTCTTGGACACTGCATAGTTTCTAATCATTCCTCAATAGGAAGAGGCAGATGGGAAACACTGAAACAATGTCAGTACTTAGCTCTCCCTGGGTTTTACCTCCCTGTGAAGTAATGTTACCAATTTTTTCTGTGTGTATTTTATTCATGAAGCTTGTAAATCTCTTAAGAAATACTTTTTGTCAGAATAAATGCATCACACTGAGGGGTTAAGCAAATGTAAAAACATAGCAACAACATTAAAGTGGCATCTAGATTTTTATATGAACCACATCTAAAAATTGCAGAATAACACCTTTGGTATTGCCAAAGGTCAAAATGGCAGTATAAGGTGACAGCATTAGTTATTTTTACCCTAATCTGCACCAAAATAACCTTATCACCAGTTCCTGACCCTTCATAGCTCCCATAAATAAAGTGTCAAGATTGCTGTTATAAAAACCCTCAACTTAAGCTGTACAAAATTTAAACAAAGCCAAAAGCAATGGACTGAATCCCAGTGAAATCCCAGGAAATCAAGGGCTTTATTGCGCCTAGATATAATGGATGAAAATATCAATGTATGGCAGTGAGAAAACCAACCTCTATAAAGGGACTATTTCTACTGCAATTGCAGACATTGAAGCATCTCTGGGTTTCTGCTTGAACTTTAAAAATTGGGACCTCTATAACCATTCCAAAGGGACTAAATGAGAGATCAGCTGTAAATGACTGCACTCCCTCAATGAACAAAAACATCAGCTTTAAGAAGTTGCTTTGAATTCCCTAAGAGGTACCTTTGTATGTTGTGGCTTGAATTTAAAGTCTGAAAAAAAGTTAATGCTGTATAAATGTTCTTACATATATCTGTTTTAGTAATAAAATTGAATGAAAAGCAATCCCAGTTGAAGTCTTTTGCAGATTTATAATATATATGTCTTTTATTTAATCACATCCATCTTCCAAACAACACTGACCAATATCTCGTTGGCTGCTAAAGAAAAACATATCAACTGCAGGCTGCTGCAACAGACATGTTTTACTATGGAGCTGATGTGTTCAAAATGATTTGTAGCGCAAGCAGGCCAAACTATTTCTTTGACGGATTAGCTGTGCCACTTCTATCTTGTCACAAACTGCAAACATGACTTCTTATGGCTTTCTTTTAAACATGTCTTTTGTCTTTGAAGGGACAGATTCGTAAATGCCTCGACTAAAAGCTCTCGCCTAGTAGTTCTGTTCTCAATCAGTTTTGCCCACTTGAGATATGGATACCATGGGCCTCGTTTGCAGCTTCTTTAATTAATCATTTCCTTGTCTAACTTGTCAGTTTAGATTTGTGGTTGTTGCATATTCTACCCATATTCATATGACTGGTTAAATGAACTGAGCAAGATGTTCTAACCTTGGATTTATTGTTTTACAATCCAGCCATGCCTTAAACCTTCACAACTTTAAATCTGATTCATCGGCTTTGTTTCATGTTATCCTTGATCCATTGTGTGTGTTATATCCTTTAACCAAACTCAGAAATCCTACACAGGTTAACATAAATCATGCAAGTTCTGATGGTAGGTTGGTCCACTTATTTAGGTTTATCCGAGTAAAAGAGGTTGAAATTTTTTTTTTTGTTGGTTTTAATCTGTAAAGAATTCATAAAACACATTCATTATATTCATAAGTACTATAGTGGTATATAAAATAGCAGAAAACCTTACACTCTTGTTTTTAAAAAAAAGCAGTTACTGCTACCATAAAGTCTATATTCGCAAATGCGATTGAAGAACATTTGGGTACATGTGAAGAACTAAACCTAGAGCTAGTTTTATCTTTTATCTTTTGATAGTTGCTTGTGATTCTTTGATTCTTTTTAAGGTCACTCTGTTTATTTCAGTGCATTTCACATCCTTTCCTTGATTTTCTGTTCTTTGTTGTTCTGAGATTCCAACTGTCTCTTCAAACAAAAGTTTTGGCTCTTGGGCATAAATGTTCCCTCACAAAACCCTTAAGTGAAGCAAATCAATATGTTACGTTTTAAAGTTTTACTTAGAACCACTGTAGTAAGTAGAAAATGCAACCTCACATAACCTGTCAAGTTTTGTTTTCTTTGTCAATTTACTATTGTATTTATCAAAATTAAATAGTTTCTGATGTTTCTGTCTTTCTTCAACTTATACAGAGAAAGTGAAAGATCTCTGTATTTTTCTTATGGTACCGTTTGTGTTCATTTAAGGAATAAAATGCCATGTGATTTAAACGTTTAATGTTCTTTACTACAGTGAAGTTAAAGCATATTCATAGCTGCTGCCAAAATCTTTCAATCCAAAACAGCCATTGTTCATCATGGCTGATAAAGGCAAACCTGCTGCATTGTGTAGTGGTTTGATTTATTCAATTCAAGTGCGGGATCTCTTTCAGCAACTCCCCTTTTTCCTGCAACTCAAGGATGTAGACAAAGGCTTTGGGTAATTAGCTGGTAAAAACCATACAGATGCCTTCTGTGTTGAGTGCTCTTGATCACTACTGTGCTTTTTTTTCCTCCTCTCTCCTCTAGCCACAGCTGTTCAAGAATCAAGAATCAGTTTATTTATATAGCGCCAATTTACAACAGGTGTCGTCTCAAGGCACTTTACAAAAAATCAATTAAAATCAAGGATACATTCTAACAAATCAATTTGAAAAAGTTTCCAATCTAAGGAACCCCAGCAGATTGCATCGAGTCATTGACTGTTGTCTTCACCATCTTCCTATTCTCTAGGTACATTCCTTATATAAACCTAAAACCATGTTTTTATTTGTTGGTTGTGAATGCAGATCAATCTTGACTGCTCACGCCTGCCAGATTAGCAGATAGTTTTGTCATTTCCTTGCCAATTAGCTGCAGCCAGATTGTTTTGATAAGTGATCTCATGCTAGTTTGATTTATTCAGATTTTTCTAGCATGTCCTCTTTAATTCACATTCTAGTTGACGAAGGGGAGAAGTATAGCGCTATAGAAGACCTATACAACAAACAAGAAAAGTGAATTTCACAGTAATTATTCAGCATTTTCTGCTATTTTTTCATGTATACTCTCAATAATATACATTAAAATCTGAAATCTTAATGTAAACAAATGTGAAAAACTCAAAAATGAAAGACTACACATTTTAAAAGATGAAAAACGGATCTAAACATATGTGATTAAACCCTTTTTTCATTTTCTGTGGCTTCAAGATCGGTTGCTTGCTTTATCCTAATTGGTGGTTTAGTGTTTATGTGTCGGTTTGCGAGGCTTTGGTCTGAACTTTGAGTGGTCTGTGGTTTTTTGCATGATGTCAATTCAGGGTTTGAGCTGAAGCTGTGAACGTGCAGCGGTACCCAGAGGTTTCCTTGCTGATCCCAACATGCTGCTTTGCTGTATGTTGTGCTGAAGCACACAGATAAAAAAATTTATAGACACCACTTCACACAAAGAAAATTGCCTGAAAACATGAGAAAAAAATGTCAGGTTCTGTGTGTGTTTTTTTCAGGCTTCATGGGGTTGACAAATGTTACTAGTTTTAATGGTGTGGAACAATGTGAGAAATGGCTTGCAGTGCAGCAGCAAGGTATACTACACACAGCATTTGTGTGTTTTTCAAACTTTAATTCCTTTCTTGCATTTTTACTTTTAGTTTTGCTGTTAAACATCTTGTCTATTATCCTTTTGACCAACCTGATCAAATAATAATGCATTAAAGAACAAATGCCCACCAGTTTTAGCCGCTGGACAGGAGTCAAATGTTTTAGCAAAGTAAAAATGGCCACATTTGTAGATAAGATAGAATTTGGAATAAGACCCATGATGTGCATTACCTCCATAATCAGTATTGTTTTAACAAGAGTTCATTTTTTATTATTAAATAATGCTTACATTTCTAAATGCAAGAAAAAATCAGTTAGATGGTCCTTTATTTCTAATTAAATTCAACCTAATTGAACAATTCTTCAATTTAATCACACAGTGCTAATAGCAACTGACCGATATAGCAATAACGTGTATTCACTGTTGCATTTGAGTCCTAAGAGCTCACTGAGCAATAACTGTGTTCAGGGTTGGAACGCAGTAATGATTACTGTCCCCTGTATTTGTTTTGTGTGGTGTTTCAGATTTTGTGTTCAAAAGTATAGAGCAAGCTCTGTTCATTACATGGTATTATACCTAGGGAACTTAATGGGGGGACAGATAAAATAAAAGATAATAAGTTAATAGAAGAAAAAGACAGGGAACAAAAATGATTGTAGAAAGAAAAAAAAAAGGCTGTACATCTGTCACTACAGATGTTCTGGTTCATTTTTTGTCTGCAATATTAAAATAAAAATAACAATAATAAAAAAATGCTAATAGTATAGCAAGACATACGATAAAATGGTTTAGAATTTAGAAAGGTGGATTAAGCTTAAACTAATCGTAATGCAGAATTGTCACAGACTTCAGATTTATAATATACAATACAACACAAAATATTCATCTGTAATTGCAGTAAGAAAAGTCTGTCCAAAGTATTACCCCAGGGGATGAGACCATGCATGCCACACTTCTCAGAAATATTTTTCAGAAACCTTGAAAATCTTTTATATTTTTGCCCTATAACACATTCATATAATTTATAAAATCCCCAAAATATACACTGATATTTTTGGGTTTGTTGAGAAAAAATTACATAAAATGAATAGGATAATGATGCTTTTCCCTGACACTGTGTTCCTGATCAATACATACAGCTGCAGTTTTCAATGTACTCATCTTGCTCCTGTGGACAATCTTTCCATTTTCTGAGATTCACATGCCTAACAATAGTATATTTACTGTCTGTTTACTAGATTAACGTATATTGAAAGTTCATTTACTTTCAACATTAACTACAAATATGAAGCACAAAGGCTGAGTTTGTTGATCATATATCATGTAAGCTCTTTTGGTCCATAGATCATAAGAATAAACAGACATAACTTTTTGCCTATAACTATATATTTTTCTGTTTTACGCCACTTCTGTTCTAATCACAGTAAATGCATTAGGTCGCTTTAAGAATGACCTGACATATAACTGCTTCTGTGAGCGAGAGGTACACACGATGACCCGTCATGTTTTCCCTGACACAGTCCTGTTTTGTTTTTCCAGAGACACAATGGCGACATTTTAACAGCGGCATCGGTCAAGCACCTGAGTCATCGCCGCTTTGTGGTGTCCTTCCTGCTAGACAGTGTTCAGCGCTCCGATCAAGACCTTTACCGCTGCGTCACTCAGTCCTCCAGAGGCTCAGGGGTGTCGAACTTTGCTGAACTTGTTGTGAAAGGTAAAACACACACACACACTCACACACACACAAATATATACTGTATATGTGTGTGTGTATGTGTGTGTGTGTGTGTGTGTGTATTGTTTTCTTATAGTTTGCTTAACATTTCAAAGTAATGTTGTTTTTCTGCCGTTCTTGGTCACTTGTTGAGGTGCTAGATAAAGCCTGATTATGTGCCTAATTTATTTATGCCAAAGTATAAATAAATAAATACATTTGGACTGTTTCCCATTTGTATTATGGTGACAAAAATTGTTTCTTGGAATGACTGCTCCATGATCGGAAGTTGTCAAACTCGCTACCATCTTGAGCGCTTTAACCCTCTGACAAAATGCTGCTCACTTGACTTGGACTCCTGCAGACCATGTCATATCATGAAGCACAGATGGTGACCTCACTCTCATTACTCACCACAGCCCAACAGCCTGACATGACTCTGATAGCATAGTAATGACATGGCAGTGGTTTGATGGCATAACAGACTCCAGCCCTCAGCTAAGTGAAGATGAGAAGGGGAAACAAGGACGTCACATATTCTCTGTCTTCCTGTCCTCTGCTCTCCAAAGGCAGCTTAATAAGACCCATGCAGGAGACAAACAAGAGAAGTTGTACTTGACTCTGTTGTTGTCATTGTTTACCTCCCTGAATTTACTGTAATATACCATCAAATTAATATTATTTAAAAAAAAATAGATGTTATTGCATAGCAAGGTTTTTATATTTATATAGGAAATGTCAGATCTGTTTAAAATATTAACCCTTTAAATGTATATAATAGACATAGGGATTATAACTGTTTTATTATTTCATTTTCTGTTTATTATGTATTGTTTTGAATCAAGCAAACCTTTTTACTGTTTTATACTTTAATAGTGTAGCAAGCTGGTAATATTGACGAGTCTGCAGATGTATATCTATCTATCTATCTATCTATCTATCTATCTATCTATCTATCTATCTATCTATCTATGTATCTATCTATCTATCTATCTATCTATCTATCTATCTATCTATCTATCTATCTATCTATCTATCTATCTATCTATCTATCTATCTATCTATCTATCTATCTATCTATCTATCTATCTATCTATCTATCTGTCTGTCTGTCTATCTATCTATCTATCTATCTATCTATCTATCTATCTATCTATCTATCTATCTATCTATCTATCTATCTATCTATCTATCTATCTATCTATCTATCT
>JAVLVB010000117.1:1074315-1129092 GCA_032876305.1 Orestias chungarensis | reverse complement strand
TATATGTATATAGTTATCATTTTCTAGATGTTTCTGACATTATTGTACCTGTGCACCAAATTTGCATAATTTTTCTTTCACAAATAGTTGCATTTGCATTTCAAAAAATTCATAACTCATAAGGCACATTGACCTCAATTTAGACATTTACCACTAAAACAAAAGATCTCTAAAATATCCTAAGGATAGAATCTAATGTTAAAAGTGCTAAACACAATTTGCTCAAGCTGCAAACATGGAAAAGTAACGAAAACATGAGTGAGAAGTTTAAACTTTAATCACACTGGCCACTGCAAGTGGCATTAAGATGCCCTTGTAGTTCAGAGGCAGTCGACCCAAAGAAAAACTGCTGCAGGCTAAGGGAACCAGGGGACGAGGTTCTGGTAATGTGCAAAGCACACACTGAGGCGGGCCATAAAAGACTGAGGCTCCTCTGCTGGAATGAATGATTAGTCACAGCAACAAATCTCAGTCTGATCTCTTCTCACGCCTTGTCGACGTTTCTTTTCTATTCCCATTCCTCACTCACACTGTGTAATTGATCTGCCTGTAAGTGACATTTGACCGGTGGGCTGTGGTATAAGTTCCTACTTTGAAAATCCTGACTGACAGTGATGCAGAGTCTCCTGTTTCATCACAGTAAGGAGCTTTAAGGACAGATAGAGAAAAACATAAATGGCCCTTAATCACAGTTAAAGGGTTGTCACATGCTTTGCATTTAATGTTCAGCTATTCTTTCCAGTCACTACATTCCTGAAGTTTCTTCAGGGCTGTGAAGGGTTTGCCAGTATGTATAACTAATTGGCTATGTAATTACAATTTGGCCTGCTTATATCCTGTAGTCCTTACAGATTGATTTAAGACTCTTGAAGCTTTAAAATATTGAGAAGTCTGAGAGTTATTATCTTGATATAATTTTCTAAAATCCTTAAAATGTTCAACACATCAGCAACTTTAATTGCGTTTCACCTTAATGCATGTGCCCGAAGTGAAAAAAAAATCACTGCTTTCCCTCTCCTTCGACAGTACCTCCATCCCCCATCGCGCCGCCTCAGCTGCTGCGTGCCGGCTCCACTTACCTCATCATCCAGCTCAACACTAACTCCATCCTGGGAGATGGTCCCATTATAAGGAAGGAGATTGAGTACCGTGCTAATCACTCCCCATGGTCAGAGGTGCATGGAGTCAACATGGTCACCTATAAACTGTGGCACCTGGATCCGGACACCGAGTACCACATCAGCGTGCTGCTAACCCGACCTGGAGACGGTGGAACTGGCCCCCCTGGACCTCCCCTGGTCAGCAGAACCAAGTGTGCAGGTGAGTCACACATCTTATTTTAAATCTATTTAAACCACTGTAAGTTTATTTTAACAGATGATTCAAATTACTTTCCTTGGATTTAATATTTATTATTTAAACAAATGTTCTTTTTTCTTGAGAAATTGTTAAACGATTGTTGATTCCAAAGATTAATCTACGTTACCTGTTACCCGTAGTGACTAGAGGCTGATTTGTTGTAAGATGAAAACACACCCCTTTCTAACCACATTTATCCACATTTCTTCATTTAATTTTAAAGTTACCCAATTAAGTTTTTATTTGAACAACAATCATTTGGCTCAGTTTTCCCGAAACAAAACGCACATTTTGTGTTGATGATTGTGCATTCATCAGGACCCAGTTACCCTATAAGGACATTTAAACCAAATAATGCAGTAGATTTCTATGAGGCTAGATTAGTCTCAAAAAGAATGAACTCACGCAATGCACACATTCTGGTTCACAAATATAACTTTTACTTCCACTTGTAATCTAAATCCACAGGTCACACGAATCGCTGAATGTGGATTAGAAACTCGTTTTTCATTTGTGAAACTCGCTGCATTCGTGAGAGAATCCGCTGCGGCAACTTTTGAGACTCATCTGACGGCCCAGATCAACAAACGTCACCATTGGGTGATGAATCTGTCAATCAAATTCACACAGGCCAATCGAATAGCTCATTACATTTTACCGACAGTCGCAGAGTCATGCGCATACTCAGTACAGGGGAAACCGGAAAACTCACGAAGCTGAAGTGGGCATAAGGGCGATTCCGCTCAAATTTCCCTGTCTTCGGCACATTTAATCTTCTCTAGATAAAAACTACAAAACATAAACACTTCAAACCTGGGCTGGATTGTTCTAAAGAGATTGCAGAATATTTAAATCCAGGTTTGTGATTTGTGAAACCTCTCTCATATTTGTGAAACTTCAATAAAGGCACAGTTTAAGCACTTTTTTAGGTTCTGCATCACACACTTCAGCTGCTCCAGCTCTTAATTTTACAGGACATTCTGTCTGGTACACTGATGCCACATTTCAGTTCTCAAGACAATCGTGTTTCAATCATTTTTGATGTCAATCAGCAATTGGAAAAAATAATGAAGTACCTGTTAGACCTGCTTGACAGATACAAAAACATGTCTGCCGAAGTCAAGGACATGGTCTCTGTATACAAAATTAAATACACGCTGAATGTGATGCTTTCTGAGGTAAGTTACTAGAATAGCTTTGAACAAAACTTCAACATAACTAAATAAGTATGTACTCTAACAAAACAATACACAAACACAACGCTTTATTCAGAAAAGATATTTGTTGAAAATCTAATTGTAAACCACATTAAGTGACCTAATTTACAGTAATAAAATAATCTATAAATTATTTAATTAAATTCAAAAAGCACTTTTGTATAATAAAAAAAGATTTAGCCTATAGGCACTTTAATCATGTGTCAAAAACACAAAGCTATTGAAGTAATTAATAACTTTATGCATGTACAGTGATCGAGAGGAGCTTCACATGCAACTTTTTTATTATTTTATATCTGACTTTTAATTATAAAAGTCTTTATTATTTCGCTAGTACAAGATAATAACACAGTCCAGGTTTGAAGTGTGTATGTTGTGTAGTTTTGAAGCTGGAGCAGCTGAAGTGTGATGCAGAACTTAAAAAAGTGCTGAAATGGTGCCCTTATTGAAGTTTCACAAATCAGAGAAAAGTTTCACAAATCACAAACCTGGATTTTAATATTATGCAATCTCTTTAGAACAATCCAGACCAGGTTTGAAGTGTTTGTGTTTTGTAGTTTTTATCTAGAGAAGAATAAATGTGCCAAAGTTAGTGAAATTTGAGCTTAATCTCAGTGGGTAAAATGTAATGAGCTATTCGATTGGCCTGTGTGAATTTGATTGACAGATTCATCAGCCAATGGTGACGTTTGTTGACCTGCGGCATCAGATGAGTCTCAAAATTCACCGCAGCGGATTCTCTCACGAATTTCAAAAATGAGAAACAGGTTTCTAATCCACATTCAGTGTTTTGTGTGACCTGTGGATTTAGATTACAAATGAAAGTAAAAATTCTATCTGTGAACCAGAATGTGTGCATTTGTTAAACAAGTCGTGTGCATTTCCAAATTTATATTAAAAGTTTGCATAAAAAATATATTTGTGAAACGGAGTGTGTGCATTTGTGAAACAGAACATGTGCATTTGTGGAAAACACTGTGTGAGTTCATTCTTTTTAGGTTGCATATTTCGTCATCACACCAGTTTGTAGCTGTGAACATTAAAGCGTGCTGTCAGTTTTTGAATTATAAGAACTGCTTTCTGTTTAACGGCTCTTGATGGTGATGGAAGAATTATATTAGTGTGATAAAAGCAAAAGCAAAAAAAAACAAGCTAGGGACATGAGGCTTGTTGTACTGAAGAGAAAAGAAGAGCCAGAACCTTTGGGTCATGATTTCTAAAGGTAAATCAATTGTAAAGACAATGAGAAGCACTGTACCCATATTGAAGCGTGGTATACAGGTTGTTTATTAGATGAAATTATAAACAGGTCCAAATACCTTTTAGGTATCTGCTATAAAGATGAAGAGAAATTTGTTTTTCAGCATTGTAAGCATACAAATTAAGATTTCTTTCTCAATTAGGCGCTCATATTTATAGACAGCCTGTCCAAGGTTACTTGGATTGTGTTGCTTTAAAGCAGGGGTGCCCAACCTTTTTTGTCCCAAGATCTATTTTTCAAGTAGCCCACCTCCTGAGATCTACCAGTCCAGTGTCAACATCGCAAACCGCCACATATCGTTTCCATCCTGCAGTAACTACCCTCACAACACGTTTAGTTGTTGTCATACAAACATTAGACATCACATCGCAAACCCACCCTCTCTCAAACACACAAACACACACTAATCTGCATGATGATCAATAACCATAACTGACGTTAAAATGAAACAAACAGAAAAATAAAGCAGATAAAAAATAGGTAGATATCTGTTTGAAAAAAGGAAATCACTTCCTACCTTAGTGGGAGACCTGGCACTGGGAGGAGGAGGCTAGCTTTTCGTACCGAACCGATTACTAATTACTTCACTGTGTTTTCACTTTATCAAAGAATTTTTAGGCAGCAGGGGAATTTATACATTTTGGAGGAAAACGAGATTGCTAACACATCATTGAATGCATATAGGCTACTGACCAAATTTGCTTAGCTAACATGGGAGCATGTCTGCAGTGTTTCATAACATACAAAAACCTCAACAGAAGTAAAAGTACCTATTATAGAAAGTTAAATATGTTGCTGTATATGTTTTGATTGAAGACCTGGGATGAATGCTTATCTTTTGTAGAAGACATAATTATTATAATTGTTTCTTTCATACAAACTTAGCTGATTGTGCTTGTAGTCTGAAAACTTTTATTAATAATTCACTGATTAAAATTTAATTTAAAGCGTTTCTTGTTGAAATCAGATTACATGACAAAATAACTCAATTGTGCAAAAATAAATGACCAAACGATTTATTGTAAATTATGTAAAAAAAGTAAAATGCAAAAAAGCTTTAATAAAGAACCACTACTCTTTACTACGACTACTATTTCTATACTAGAACTATTTACATATATATACATGTGCACACACACACACACACACCCTCCCTGAAAGAAAGGCACACACACATTCCCCGGCCAGCACGGCGTTCCTCAGCTTCTCCGTGATGTAGTCAATGTGCTGCGAGTTCTCCAGCGGCAGGTAGAACAGGTAGCGGTGCAGAAGGCTGCCACCCCTGCTGCGCAGCGGACATGCGGACCAGAACGCAAAGCTGATGGTAGAAGCCGACGCGGGCGTGACTGGCCGAATTTTTTTTGAAAATTATATATATATTTATTTTTTTCTTTCAGAATTTTTAATAATTTATTCATTTTTTTGTTTATTTTAGAGGGCCTGAATACTCGCTAAATAAAACGTCAAAGTCGCTTAGTTGGAAAAACTGGCTTCCTGCAATGTCATAACAGGCCATAACCTCGCGGTCGACTTGGGATCAGTCTGCGGTCTACCAGTAGATCGCGATCGACTGGTTGGGCAGTCCTGCTTTAGAGGAAGCATTTGCAAAAGGCACAAACTACTCTGCTCAGTGCATTTCTAATTGTGTCAACTCATGATCTGAAGTATATTAATATGTCTCCTTTTTAAGTAATGAAGTTATTCTAATAAAGCTCCCCGGCTCAAAGTTTTGATGCCCAGTGGCCACACGATGTAACTTTAGAGACTCTTTCATTATGAGGTAAAATCTCAAATGATAATCTGCTGAAAATTCAATCAAAGAGGAGCAAACTCTCACTCAGTCACTGCAAAGACTTATCTCAGAAGAAAAGACACATTTTTTATCAGTGAGCGTCTCTGAACTCGGGAGGCTGAGGGTGAGACTTTAATTGCTGCTTGCATGGCAATATTGGTTTGAGGGTTATTTGAAAGATAACAGATGGATGATAGTTCGAGCTAGCCTTGAGCGTCTATATTATATACTGAGGAAGACACAAATGTGAAAATAAGTCAACTGGGCTTTTTTTTCCTGATTTGCATCCAATATCTGAAAACAGGAGTGGCATAGTGAAACCACTCAGATTGGCAATGTCACCACAGAGGGAACCACTAACACATAAACTTTGAAGCCACTGCACAGCTGGGACGTCTCTGTGTTTAATTTGCCTGTGACTGTTTTGTTTTATTAGATTGTTAAAATTTAACAGTATTGTGAGGCTAATTGGTTTGGTCACTGACCAAGCTAATTCCTACTAGTATTTAGTATTCATTTAGTACCAGACATACTGGGACATCTTTGTTTACCAGACTATTTAGGAAACTTGATTAATTATCATTAAAAAAAACAACTTTTTTTTCACCAACTGCTCTCACACGCCAGGTATTATTTCACCCTTGAAGATCGTTAGCTGAGATTGTAAATGTTGGTTCCTTATCTTTTTTTTAAATTTTCTTAACATCTTTATCAGTGGGTCAAAGCTTTATTAAAAAATGATCAAAACACCTCTAATACATATAAAAGCTGGTAACATATTTATCTTTGTTTTATATTTACAAATGGAAAATATGTTAAAAAATAAAGTTTGTTCAGTTTTAAGTCCCACTGGTTAATTGTAACGCAATTCCTCAGACCAAGGAACAAAATAGTTTACTCTTCCACTTTATTTGCACAGCAGCCATATTAAATCTGAACCTATTTTGACCTTTGTTAGTCCTCCAACTTTCCTAAAACTTTAGGGATTTCCCTGATGTTGAAATTAGACATTTTAACTTCCCAACACAAATAGATTCTACAATAACTTACGGCACATTAGATAAGAGATAACTGCACTCCCTATAAGTCAAAGTGCTTTTTGTTCGTTGATTCAACTTTTAAGTAATTACATTTTGTATAAGAATTCATCAGATTGTACATCAGATTGTACATTTTTGACCAGTTTTGTGTACTTTCTTACACAATCCTGCCTTTCTGGCAACTGATTCTTAAATTCGAGGTTTTAGCCTTTGCCAAATATCATAAATTCTTTGTTTATTGCCATCTCTCTATCCAGAACTTAATCCTTTTTCGAGCTAAAGGTACAGCTAAGATAGGGCTGAGGACAATCTAGATAGATTTTGTGGAGTAAATGGTTGATTATCCCAGACTATATCTTGTCCTGTTGGTAGAAAAGTGGCCTCTGCCTAAGTGTGAATGCTACCCAAGAGCCCTGGTCCATCTTTCTATAACTACATCTGTCCATTTTATGGGGTCGGTTGGATCTGCTGGTGCTCCAGCTTACAACGGACGAGGGGCAGGGGTAAACCCTGGACAGGTCGCCATTCCATTGCAGAGTTCCCAATCAGCCTAACAGTCATGTTTTTGGAGTGTGGGAGGAAGCCAGAGTACCCAGAGAGAACCCACGCATGGGAGAACATGCAAACTCCTTGCAACCCTGAGCCTTCTTGCTGCATGGCAACAGTGCTATCCACTGCGCCACTGTGCAGCCCGGCTATAACTACAATATAAGTTAAATACTGTCGCATTAAATGGCCCTCTGCTGGTTTTAGGCATCTTTTTTTAGATAATTAGGTAAGGGTTAGTATAATTATCAGCTTATCAAGTTTCTTGAAAGTGAAAAGGCTAAATCTTCAACTCGCCAATAAGTTGAGGACATTTCTGTGCAAACAGAATTTCTTAATTACATTAACCCAAGTAAGGTTTCAGTAAGGTTTTTGGGGGATTTCAGACCACAAACTATATAGGGTTCAGAGCAGGATTATTTGCTGATAAACATTATATGTATCCAGCACTTTGTCTATGTGGGAGTAATAATCCAGATTTCTGAGGGAAATAGATGAAATAAAGACCGTGACTGGATAGATGGGGACATCATGTAGGAGGACGCTTTAAATCTGGCTACGCTCCATAAGATGTCAGCATTAATATGAATTGAATATATTACAACTTGTCTTGGAATAAGATTAATTACTAAAAAATTCCAATACTTCTAATTTTAATAAACGGATTTTTGGTAATAAAAGTGCCTGTTCTTTCAGATCATGAGACATCATCTCAAGTTTGGGCACACAAACAAGGAATTTGACTTCTATTCAGCTTAGCTCTCAAGCAGACATGCAGATACGCATTTAAAAAACAAACACATATGAAAAAAAGAAAACTAAAAGAGTGGACTCATTTTTCGGAAATTTGGCTTCATAGTTTGTAATGGTGAAAGAAAAAAAATACATTTGCCAATTTAGCCATCCTTGGCGTTAAGCTCTTCAATTTCTAATTTATTTTTTTTGTTTGACGTTTTTCTCCGTCTGCTCTCATCTAAGATTCTCTGTGATTTGTCACTGTGCAGCAGCTATCCTCGCTCAAGCAGAATAATAGTATTCATGCTAATTTTTTAAAATATATGCACACATAAAGCATGAAAAATATTGTTTTGAGGCAGATATACTCAGAGAAGATGCAGGCATTCATTAGTGTTGCATGAATCTGCAATGTGTGTTGTGCAGTCACAGGGGCACAAGAAGGAAAAGCTTTTGTTACCCCAAGGCAGAAGATTCATGTCCTCCATGGTCATCACTCTTCCCTATGCCCAAAGGTCTCTCCCTGCCTTATACCATTCGTTGCGTTTCTTCCGTCCCTGCTCCAGCAGAACCTCCCCGGCCTTCTCTCAGATGACATATTAAAGCTACTCTCTAGTCCCGAAAGCCAAAGATACCTTTCATTCATCAGTCTTTGTGCTCTACTTCGCTTCCCGACACACCCATCTCCAGCTGAAGAGTATCATATAATTCATAATAAAAAAGAGCAAGTGTGGGAAGGGGTGGAGGGCTGAAATGGTGAGAAGAGATGAAGCAATACGGGATTCACTGCGCATAGAGATTGCTCTCTCTGTGGCTGCTATCAGGGTGTGTGTATGTGTGTGAAAGTTGCCAAACTCAGTCCTAATGATGTATTTACATTTCAACCACTGTAACTTTAGCTTGTTCAGCCATGTGTGGGATAAGTGATGTCATTGGGTTTGCAGAGCTATTCAAGTGGGCATTTAGATGCAGCACAACACTATTACAGAAGCCGCATAGGTGATCTTTTCTTTTTCTTTTTACTTCTCACTTTTTTTTTACTTGTGCTATTGTGTTTTTTCTAATATAAAAAAATTTGATAAAAATAAATTATTTTAAAACAGTTTCACCTATCAATATAACTTTTTACTTGCCATTAGTCTTAGTGAATCTAACAACCAAACCACGGCTGTTCTAGTATTTCTTATTATTATTATTTTCTTTACATTTGCTAAATGCATAGTTTAACCATAGGTTGCAGAAATTATATCTCTGCAAAATAGTATTAGCCAGCAGATTAGTTCCATAAATTTAACATCATTAAATAAACACAGTGGTACAAGGACAATATTAATCTTAACTGGAGAAAATATGTCACAAAGGTAAAATTGCTTAACATGGACAGCACACAACCTAGAATGAAATGTGATGACACCAGCAGATCGCTGTGAACTTAGCCATGATTGGCTGAAACTGGTGTAAAAAATACATAATTAGTTACAAGTACCAAGCAGTCAAATTCCCAAAAACTTCTGATAGAAAGCTGAGGCTCTGCTATGTTAAAAGGCTGAATTCCATTTTGGTTCAGAATGTATTAGTTTAGGTGTGTTTACGTCATATTGGTTAGTAGATTGCAAGTAGGCTATTGGAGCTGTTTAAATTTTACATTATTTTTAGCTGAACTGTACAGAAATTTCTGTCCTTTTCTATAAGCACTGCCATATAATACCATGTGCAAGTGACTGATATTTGTTATCTGCTGTTGTTGCATCTGCATCTGATTGAATCAAATTGTTGGCGCAGAGGATGGTGGAGGGGACGAAAACTAAACTTTTTCCAGCTTGTTTATTTGACCTTCCGTGAACCTATAGGAGAACTTCACGAATATATGCTTACTGAAGTACCCTCAAACAAGCCTGCAAATAACCTGGTCTTTTGAGCCCCCACTGACCCCACAATCCATTGCTGAACCCTGGTCGTTCCCTTTGCTGCTGGCCTGATTAGGTTTACGCGCTAGAAAATTGATGTCGGGGTTGCTGTGGCGTATTTCAGGGAGGTGATAATTAGTCAGTGAATGGAAGGGATATCCGAACCTTCTCTGTAGAAAGTGAATTTCCGCTCTAAAAGCCGAATCCTACCACCGTGACTAATCTCACTCTTCATAGCCACGCTGAATGTTTCCTTCTGTCCCAAACGTGTTGGCTAGATGGGTACAAACACACACACACACACATACTGTCACATACTCATGCGTAGTCTTTAGCTGTCCTGCTGCAGAGACTATAAAACTAATGTCCATGAATGTGAACACGATTTCCGGCTGGCTCTGATGGCTGTCCAGGTGTGCTTGATGAGCCATCACTGTGATTATCAGCACGCTGCATTAGCACAGCTTGAATCCCCTCAAGTAAATCGCAGAGGAGAAGCAAGCATTTGGACTGCAGGTGGTCCCCAAACTATGCTAATAGGCTTTCACCTGCTGTTGGGTCACTGAACCCTTTAAAAAGGCCCTGGCAATAATCTTGTTCAACTGGTAAAAGGAGACAACACCAGGGTGAAATTAGTCACACTAGGAACTAAAGTACTCAGCTGGTCTTGGAAAGTCATTTATCAATTCATCTTTTTGTGTGATACCCTTAGTTATGATCTAGTATATCCCAAATTCAATTGTGCCCTTTATACATTAGCTCAATTGTAGACAGACCCAAAAAGGTTGCAATAATTGTAGTTTTAATATGAACAGATTTTACTTTCTTCTCTACATTCTTGTAATGGTAAGAAAAAAAAAACAAACTTGGTTACCTTTTGGATACCATGTAATGTTTTTTGTAGAGATGTAGTGACTCCAAGATGATCCAGTTCTCTATCCATTAGGTTTTGAGATTTTTTTTACCTTTATTACCATTCAGCTTATACCATTCAGTGCATAATGACAAGGCAAATATAGGTCAGCCATGGGTCAGAAATCAACTTATTTAGCATATCATCTATAAATCTAAGAAAAGCATGGTTATCTATTATTATTAACATGTTTATTTAACTTTAATAATTAATAATAATTAACAAATCTTTTAATTATATCCGTTTCGGAATTGGGATTTAAGGAAATTGACCCATACCGAATTCTACTCAAAACTATTATTGATAGAAGAAAACTTGAAACGCTTGAAAGTGAGAGGTGAAATCACAAAACCAAAATTAAATGTAGATTTAGCCTTTTTTATATATTTACCATGAGTGCCAAGAAAAAGGTTGGTTTAGAGCCATGAGGATTACAAAAAGGCAGAAGAAGGTTTTGTTATAAAGCAGCTTAATGAAGTATTTAACATATGTCAACAAAAGGTCACAGGTTTAGGCTGTGAATCAGCCCCAATACAAAATACCACTCTGTGAACACTCGTTGGACTCTAAAACCCCAATATTGACAAATGTGGCGGTGAAGCTGCTCTATTTCGCAGTTGTTTGCAGTAAGAGGAGAATTTCACCACTGCACAGTTGGTTTTCATGTCATGACTGCTGGGCTTTGCAACCACATGTTGCATGGATACCAATAGTAACACCTTCAGCCACATTTGGGCAGCTGCAGATCCTTCGCTGCAGGCTGCCACAGAATGAGTGCCTGTGGGACACTGACAAATAAGAGGCAAGGGAGGAAGAGTTGGCACAAATGTCCACTTTGAGAAGCCCCATAATGAGCACACTGTGGCCTCTTTGGTAGTACTTCATCAGCTCAGCAGTTAAATGCCTCTCTTTATTTAGCCCTCAAACTGTGCAGACTATCAACTGCACCATTAAGACAATGAACAATGGTGCATTTACATCTCTCAGCGGGTGCAGTGTAGTCTACCACTTTGTGATTACTGTGCCCGCTCATTCATCTACCATCACATTAGTTGGGATAAGGTCCAGATCAACTCTCCACGAGACAGATGCGACAGCAAATTAAAAGGGAAAGCTGACGAGCAGCGAGTTCTTCGTTGCCATAAAATCTCAGGTACTCCATGACAGAGAGTAAAAAATGGATGGGGAAATGGATAATGTATTTTTTTTCATCTGAGCAGTGTGAGGAGGTTTAAAAAAAGGAAAGTGTGTGATTTAAAATATAATTGAAACCAAATTTCATATACATGACAGTTGTTCCCTCGCCTCTAGCCCGATGACCGCTGGAGATGGGCACCAGCAGAGTCTTGCAACTCTAAAACGGATGAGCTTGATTATTTTCTATTTGTTAAATACTGAAATGATGATTTGCATACTTTTCTATTCCCTTACTGTCTGATTTCATATAAAGTTGTATGAATCCTGTTTTTGTAGTCAAGCAGATTCTAAATTATGTCCTTACTTTTTTTGAGACATGATAATATAAAACACACAATGTATACAAATGTAGGTTATAGTAGCTTTTATACCTGTCTTATGTATGCAGAGCATTTTGTGGTATGCTGCTATTGCCAAAGAAGGGTCTAATAATTAAAAGAAAATCTTAATCCTGTAAATTTACAGCTAGATGCAGAATTTTACTCTCATCACACTGATGTCAGATTGCTTTGGGAGACTTTACCTTTGTGTTTTGGTGTAGTGACATCTTCTTATCTGAGTGGCTTTTTAGTCTATTCAATACAAATCTCATTTCATTGTGGATAATCACACTCTTTTTCCAGCTTCAGCCAGCGTCCTCACAAGGTATTTAGTTTTTAGATTAAGATTTTACACCAAGGCACATTCATCTCTAGGAAACAAAATACCTTTTGTATTAAGACTGCACTATAGACCATTCTCATAGTCCTTATACTTGCACATAAATGTTTAAACAGATGAACGTTCCCCCTACTGCCCAGTTTATTGTTTGTAAGTGTCTCAACATTTAACTTGATACAATACGGGCCAATTAACAACGAAAGAAAAAAAAGTTAGATTTAAACTTATTACAAATGCCATACTCAGGAATAAAATAGATGCACATAGTTGTGCATAAAAGCAACAGACATGTGCAACTTTGAAAGAACTGAGCAACTGTACAAACAAAAACAGGAATGTAAGCTAAATTGAAAGAAACAGTGGGAACTAAAGTTTATGTCTCTTTACACAATGCATGTAAACATAAAGTTAGCAAACTGTAGTCCTTGGTGTAATTTTTTTGTACCTGCTTGGGGATGTATAAGCCTCTGTCTTTGACTTCCTTGCTCTGTGCAGTAGTGAGTTAGGACAGAAGTGAAGACCTTGGCCAGTAACCTCAAAGTCCTCTGATCTCTCCCTTATCTCTAGTGTCATTTTTCTGCAACCATAATCCATTACAGAAAACGTTCTATAAAAAGATGAAAGCCATACGCTACATTATGTAGCATATTGCTCGACAAAAAGACATTGATTGGGTTTATAACAGCTGGTAATAAAGGCCTCGATTGATAAGAACGGTGTCCTTGGCTCAACTTTGTATCTCCTCAGCTTCAGATGTCCTCCTAAACACTGGCTGTTCTGTGCTTCTGTGCATAGAGGCTCCCTGTATCTCTCAGCGAAGGCGGCAAGGGGAATATTAAAGACAGACCTCTTGTTCATTTAATCTAAGTCAGTGAATGTGCATTTTTAACTCCTCGGTGACCAGAATTAACGTCTAAATTTATACCATGACCCAACAGTAAAAGTCACCAAGAGGAAGTAAACGTCCTTACGTAACACTGCTAGTTTGGGGTGATGGGAGATTAAACCTCCTGGCAGAGAGTTACAGCTACTGAAGAGTACACTTATACTGCAGCACAGAGGAGGGAACTGGTGGGCGAGCGATAGAAACTCAGCCTGTCCCATTAATTAGCGCATTTGGCGTGAGTCTGAGCTCTGCCATCAGGGATGTGTGTGTGCTGTGCTGGCAGCAAACTGACCTCTATGTTGTGGCCTGGCAATATGGCAGCATGCATGAGAGAAACAGCAGGGGAAACTGCTGAGGTAGTCAGTTTTGGTTTTTTTCTCATTTTCTGAAACTCTGTGAGCCTTCGGGACTTTCTTTCCCACTTTGAGTTTCTTTTTTACATTCTTTTAATTTTCTCAGAGCCCATGCGTCCGCTGCGAGGCCTCGTTGTCACAGATGTCCAGTCCAGGCAACTGTCTCTGCAGTGGGAGAATCTGGCGTTCAACCTGACACGCTGCCATACCTACTCAGTGTCCCTGTGCTATCGTTACACCATGGCGGGAGGCGGCGGAGGCCACAACACCACCGTGCGAGAGTGCTTGGCAGTGGAGCACAATGCATCGCGCTTCACTCTCAGGGACCTGCCGCCTTACCACAGTGTTCACGTACGTCTGTCACTGGCCAACCCAGAGGGGAAGAAGGAGAGCAGAGAGGTCACCTTTCAGACTGAGGAGGACAGTAAGTACCTTATGAATGATAAATGGTGCATATTGGAGCAAAATCTGAAAACTGGTCGCATGGACGCTTTGCACTTAACCTTCCAGACATTTCAATTGCATAATCATTTATGAAAGCAGGGTTTTGATTTCAAGGTACAATGCCTAATTGGTTGAAATCTACAATTTCTTATAAACACTAAAAACCATGTTGAAATGTCGAATCCCCAAAAGCCACTGCCTTACAGCTGCCTTGCTTAAAAGGGCTTTTGTAAACACAAAGGTGTATGATCTCCCTTTGCATAACAGGCTTGGGAAAACTAGCAAGCACTTACAAAGACTGTTTTTTTTTAAAGATTTTAGCGACTAACAATAGTTTTTTGTTGTTGATGTTTGTCAGGATTCAATTTTTTTTTACTATTTGCACATAAAACATTTTGTGGTTTAATTACTTACACCAGATGTTTTCCCAAGTGATTTAAGTTCAGTTGGTTATTTGCTATATAAACGATATTAATCTGTTTTTTTTAAAGTTCTCACAGTGTATGTAAACATGGAGAATTCCTTTAGAAATGATTTTAGGCAAGCATGTTTAAGTGAATATTAATGTGCCGTGTGAAATAACCGGTCCTTACGTTAATCACTTCGTTTTAGATGACTTCAGTACAGTGGAAGTCTTATCCATGTGTGTGATTTGAATTACGCTGAATAAACATCACTAAAGACATTTGTTTTCAGATTTAGATATAGATAAGAAAAAGAGGTCAGTCTTATGAAGGAATATTATGGCTCCTATCTCATGTTTTTCATCTGCCGTTGCATATTGCCTGCATGGTGGTGGAGAAAAAGGATCTCTCCCTTGAAAAAAATCCTTACAAACAAGATTTCTTACAGTAAGACAAAGACCCAGAGAGAGTTCCAAGTAATATTATAAAGCAAGAGCTTTTTCTTTTTTATTGTGTGGATAAACTTATCCTGTATATTTGAATATAGACTTTGCCAATTATGAGAGCTCTTTGCCAAAGCCCAAGTCAGCAACTTTTTCCTGTGAATTATCTGAATTCAAAGAGACAGTTCAGCTGTTCGGCTCTTGCTTTAGCCTCCGGCCTGAATCTAGTAGCGTTCCTCTGTACACAGCTTGCAAAAACAGCAAGGACATGGCCTACAACTGTACAGCCAAAAAGACAGGGTTTGAATTAAGTATTCAGTCATTCACATTCCTCTCGGAATCAAATTTCCATGCAAGTGTCTGATATATTCACAAATATATTTAAACTTTGAAGAGTGGTATTGAAATATTTCTATTTTGTCGAAGGTTTTCTCTAGTGTGTGTGCTGCAGACACATCACTTATGCAGTTTATGTATAAAACGTATCCTTATTAGATCTTTCCTGCCTGTCTGCTCTCTGGTAGCAAGTTTCTCATGTGGCTCTTTGTTCTGAGCCACTGTGACATTCACTCAGGTGATATTGACACGGCAGGCTCATTGTGGGATCAGCACTTCAATTTCCCTGACAAATGTTTGCTCTGACAATTTCTCGTAGTTCCCGGGGGCATAGCGCCAGAGTCGCTCACCTTCACCCCACTGGATGACATGATCTTCCTGAAGTGGGAGGAGCCTGTCGAGCCCAACGGCCTAATTACGCAGTATGAGGTGAGGCCATGGAGAAACCTCTGTTAGCTTAACTTACATACTTCATTGACTACAACTGATGTTCGAGGAGTTAACAAGTAGGAGTAATTTTATTTAAATTATTTTGAACAATAATTGTAGTAATATGTATTTTACACTTTGGGAAAGGTTACTTTTATTAATTTTATTTATAGTACACATGGTAAAAAAACTGGAAAGAGGTTCCGTGTTATAAGGAATTTAAAAAGCCTTATCTTAGAATCATATAACCCACAGCAAAATATACATTTAGTTTGGATATTCTCTTTGATCTGATTCCTAAAGCACCGATTTCATAGGGGTAGAATCACTACAGTTATGCTCTGCTCCTCATCCATTACTATTGCAGGTGCTAATTTATAAATTTATTTTGAATTGAAAAAGTTGTACCTAATGTAACTTAACAGTATATAAAATAAAATATTTGTTTTCCTTATTAAATCTTTGGCTTGAACTAAAAAATAAAAATCAACTGAAAATTGATTAAACAAAACTGCATTTTAGCTGCAGTATAATCAGCCTCATATTATCTGCTGGTATCTATTTTCTTGCAGGTCACCTTGCATAAATAAATGTATCTCCAAATACTTCAGATATGCACTGCTTCATTAACAAGCTTGTTTAAAGTTATTGATATCGACAAGTCTTAACTTTTAGCAGATATTTTGAGCAGTTACTTCCAGCAGTGCTGTCGATGTGCTTTTGTAAACGTCCCAATCTCTAATCTTCTAATTTTAAAAAGTAAAAACCAAGAAAATACGGTTCAAATTTGTAGTTATTCAGTTACAGGAATCCATAACAGAGCAGAGTAATTTTCAGCAACACCCAGGAAATATCTGTTACTTTCCTAAAAATTGAAATTTGCCACTTCTGGTGTGAAAAATATCCTCCTGTCCATTTACTGAGCCATTTTCACTATCACTGGCACAAAGCAAATTTAGTACACTGCATGCTCAATCACAAGAATCTTCTGCTGGTGCCCTTTTCAGTTCGCTATTCAATGTGTCTGTATTAGGAAAAATAGCAGTAAGGGCTTGCTAACCTCGCTAACCTTGTGCTCAGGCTTGGAATTAACGTTGCACATGTGCCATTGGAACAGATGCTGGCACTGTTAATCAATAACCCACACAGATTTGTTTTAATTGTGGGGATTCCATTTAGCTTGGAAATGATTTTGCATTTACTGTACACTCTGTGTATGTGGTAAACAATCAGTATGTCTGCCTACAGATCTTAACAGTAATGTTTCCTTTCTTGACCTCTTGTGCAAGGACCTTATTGAAACAGGTTCCTAGGTAGAAAAACGCTTCACCAGATATCTGCACTTTCTTATGATTGTCTCTGAGAACTGACAGATGAAGCTGTGAGAAATCACCTTCCTTACTCTTAACACCACAAGTTCTGAATAACCTTATATTCCGCAGCTCTCAACCAGTTTTCTGTACTTTCATATTCCATTACCTTTTGCTTAGTGTGCCTATTCTTTCTTTTTTGTAACTAAAACGATAACAATTATATTGTAACAACAAGGAGATATGAGCAGGCATTGCAATCATAGAGAGCTTGGATACGCACAGTGTGTGATCCGAGCACACCCAGTTCAAAATGTCTCCTCGTGTTCATTCCTTCAAATTAAGAGGATCTCCTTCAGCTATGATGTACGTCCTAATATCCTAACCCTAATTGCAGGCAGGTCACATCATTTATCTCTTGTCTCTTTTAAAAACAGTACAAGTGGAAACTCTTCACCAGGTACATGCGAGGCAAGAAACCTCTTGAAGAAAAACTCACTGAAAAGTTACACTTTTTAAGGACCCGGTTACGTGGCATTTCGTTAACAGGTGTTAATTGAACTCGTAAACACTGATTTAAACACTTGAGTATAGTTGCAATATGTGGTGTCCAGAGTTTTTGACCTCAATAATGTGCTGCTTAGGTAGGCAATCAGTCATCACTTACATTAGTTCTTTTTTTCCTTTTTTTTTAAGAAAAGCCTGTGTTTTTTAAACACATGGAACTCAACAGTGGCAATGTCAATTAGGTCTTATTCTAGTGAAATTATAAACTGCACCGGCCTAATCAGAAGAGCCATTTAAGAAGCTAATTTATTTTTTAATTGATTGACTCATACTGAATAACTTCTTTATGCTTTCGAGGGCCGAGTTAATGGTCCTATATGAAATCTGTCAAAGTCTGAAAACACTCCACAGAATCATGGCCAAGGTGACTGGCTGTAATCCTATTGTATAAAATCATTGCATGTCTTCCAACCTGCCAACAGATCAGCTACCAGAGCATCGAGTCGTCCGATCCAGGCATAAACGTCCCGGGACCCAGAAGAACTGTGTCCAAGCTCAAGAATGAAACGTATCATATGTTCTCCAACCTCCACCCTGGAACAACGTACCTGATCTCAGTCCGAGCACGTACCGCGAAAGGCTTTGGTCAGACTGCTCTCACTGAAATCACAACTAACATCTCTGGTAGGGACACCAATTACACCAATATTTTGTCTAATAACATATAAAATAAAATACAGACATTTTAAATAAAAACATTTACATATTTTTGTTGGCACTGGAACACGTAATCATCTCATATTTCACATTTCGCGTTGTTGCCTTCCTGCATGTTTAGAATAAGAGACTACAATTTAATGGTATAACATCAACTAGTTAAAACATGTATTGAATAAACACTAAAAATAAAAACCATCTGTTGATGTGAACCAGATTTTAAAATCTATTTTAAATTAAGGTTGAAACATATTGGATGGATGAAAGACAGGATAACACAGTTTGTCACATTCCTTTGACGAAGTTTGGGGCATATTCCTCAAGGAAATTGGATTACAATGGGAATACGATGCAATTTAAAAACTAGAAAATAACATGGAATTATTTAAAAAAAATATTTTTATGTTTTGACAAAATTTTCTAAAATGGAAGCATCATTCCAACGACGTACAATCTGCATTATAATTTCGTTATAAAATTATTGTTCCAATCAGATATCAAATAATTTTCAGGTCAGCAGTAGGAGTTTTATTGGAAATCCTTCATTTTGTGCTCCACCCTTGTATAGTTTGGAGAATTTGCAATAAATATTATGTGTACCCATACGTTTTTTTTTTTTGTAATGCTTTTGTGAACTTCACTCTCCATCATTTGTAACAATTTTTCTACCTTCCCAGCTGTCAGTTTCAACATTTAAGGTCTACCAGGAAAGGAAAGTTATTACCAAAAATAATAAACACTTAAAATATGGTTCTGCATCTTGTCCCCTAATATGGCATTGTTTGTTTATTTTTTTCAATTTACTTCTTGGTCCTTGATAATAAATTGAGGATACTTCCTGAAGGCATTTGGAGTCTTATTTAGGGGAAATTGTTTGCCTCAGTCTTTTTTCACATTATGTGTTTTACCTGATTTCACCTCGTTTCTATTGTTGGTACTGCACCACAATGCAGCTTATTTACTTTAAGTCTCAAATGCATGCGAAACAACTTTAATGTAGCCTTTATATTCTGCACAAGGTTCTTAGCCACCAAGTGGTCTAATAAGAATTTTTTGGATTGGTTTCTTTCAAGCTTCATTGAGGTAAAACGTCTGTTTTCACAATGGTGAAGCCATATTTCATATTTTCTGTGGGACACTGTCAACTCACAGTCCCCATGATATTAAGTACTTTTGGAACAAGAGAAACAACACAGAGGGAAGCACATTGTGTAGTGTATAAGGAATAATGCAGTAAATTCCTCAGAGTCTCTGAGTCTATTACCAGTGGTAAGAATATTTCCTTTCTATTGCTGTTTTCTTTTGATGATGCATCCTGACTAGTTAAAGGATAGGATTGCATCTCAGGGGAGCAAACTAAACCCTCATTACTGCTGTTTCATCCTCTGTCTCTTTGTTAGCCCATATCTCTTTACAGGTAGGTTCAGGTTGGTTATTATAGATTAAACTTGCCACTCTGGCCTACTGACTGCGCATGAGTGCGACATCTGGCACTTCGCCAGACCACCAATGAAGTTCAAAAGTCCTTACAGATCATCATCTCCCTGCTTCAGCTGCCCACAGTGCAGAACATTCACTTACATCGAAAGTCTCCTAAATCTGCGCTGACAGCAAGCAAACACTGAACACCTTCAGCAGCCACTACTGTCAGCATCTTTAAACAACACCCACCGCAGAGTTCCTGACGGCACACATTTCCTTATTGGATGGTGCTCTTGTCCATTCAGCGGTGTGTGTCGCTGTGGCTGATGCACTAATATTCAGACTGGACCTGGCAGCAGGCTTCAAACAGTTTTTTTTACTGCCATGCTCCCTTAATGTCAACAAACAAAAAGGTTTTCTTTCAAGCCTCCGTTTAATTGATGCCAGCTCCATTCCGCCGCAATCTTAGTCAAATACTTCTTAATTTGATAATTATCTATGCCTCATGAATAGCTTGCTCTGCTTCCCCCTTACTAATTGACTCCTGATATTAAAGAGAAATGTGCCACAACATCTTTGGGGAGAAACGCGACTTTAGCCAAATACCTTCAAATGAGAAAGTCATTCAATTTAGCCTCACTCCTGTGATTTTTAATTGGCACTGTGTCCGAGACAACTGGAAGGGGAATTCAAGTATCGCGCTTGAAATGAGATTGTGGGTGTTTGGTGTTATATAAATGTTGTGCCTCTGCTAAAAAGGAGTAGGCATTCTGCTAATACTAATCTAAATCATTGTTGTTTATAACAAACACCAAGGGTCCAGTTGAATTAGTAATACCTTTGATGAGCAATGCAAGTTTATTTGCTAGTACGGTGGTTTGGAATAATATTCAGTCCCCTTGGATTGTCTTACTGTATATTCAAAAGGAATTTTGTCACATCCGTCAACGCAAAATAAATTAAAACACATACAGGGTTTTCAATTCCTCTGCGAATCTAAATCTTTGAAAAAGTTTCATATGCAAATGTATTCAATACTTATAAATCTATACTTTATAGAGCTATCATTTACTGTATTAACAGCTGCAGGTATTTTTGGGTATATCTTAACCAGTTTAGATATCTACAGAGTGTATTTTCCTTTGCCTATTTGTATTATAATAGCTCAAAACAGATTGAAACCTTCTGCAAACATTTTCAACTTTTGAGCTTTTTTCATTTTAACAAGCCTTGATCCAAACCAGTTTATTGCTGCTGCATTTCTCGGTTGTTGATGGCAGGTGAAGTTCCACCCAAGTCCTCTGCACTTTCTATCAGCTTTGGTTACAGAATTGTCCAGTATTTAGCTCAATCGATTTTTCTGTCAAACCTAACCAGCTTCCTTGTCACTTCTGGAAAAAAAAAAGGGTTCAAGCAGCATGATGTTTCCAGCATCGCGTTTCACTGGGGGAATGGTTTACGGTGATGTCCACTGCTAGTTTCCTATGGCGTTATTTTTGTGCCCCCAGGTTTGCGCGCACAGAACTATATGTAGGAGCAATAATCATGAGCCTGTGCGTATGAATCTCAAACGCGCGCGCTCATAGGTATGCTCGCTCGCTCAAAGGTGCTCGGACACGCGCTCAACTCTGACAAAATGCTCACTCTGCTCGCGCTCGGCTCTGTGTCTGCGCTACCAACTCTACGTTGTATGTAAATGAGCCTCGTTCCCAGCCAATCAAAGACTGGCCTTTTCATCCAATCAAAGCATTCCTTCCAACAAGTTGATTCAAACTCTCAGACTTACAAATAGTTTCCTACCATAAATACTGTTAAGCCAAAAACGTTTTGTTCTCATCTTATTTGTCGAATCATGTCCTATTTTTTGTGTCGTAGCAATAAAAAGTGGTGATTGTTCGTTCCATTTGTAGTCGGAACTCAGAAATTCCAACTTCAGAGTAGGAAATATTTACTTGAACGGCCAGTATTTCAGCTCTTCCTATCAAAAATAGCAAGTTGTGGTTGAACAACAAAGCTCTGAAAAAGCAACAGATACCTCCTACCTCCCCCTACTCTGCTGAAGCGCTTAATACTTGTGTAGTTTTCTGAACACAAGGAGTCATCTGTTTTACATATTTGTCCTCCCCGTATTCCATAATTCACATAATTTGTGCTTCTCTTATGTAAAGAATGGTTACAGTATTAAGCAGTGCACAGTGAGTATTAAAAATTTCACAAAGCTATTAATGACTCATCTGCTTTGGTCTTTTTTTCCATTGTACTTTTTTATACATATAATCTTTTTAGTCTCCTGTGTTATTACTAGAAAAAAAAATCAGAAAAAAAACCTCAGATGTGTGTTGGTCTCTCACATAAAATCCCAACAAACTTGACAAATGTTAACTGTACATGATGTCTTTAACACCTAAAACTACTTTTGTGTATTTTCAGCCCCTACATTTGACTATGGAGACATGCCGTCCCCTCTGAGTGAGACAGATAGTACAATTACTGTGTTGCTGCGCCCTGCACAGGGCAGAGGAGCACCGGTCAGGTGAGGAGATCACCCCAAACAAAGATGTTGTATGCTTTTAAAACCTTGATCTATTAAAGTTGCATATCCATTCTGTTTCCAGCACATACCAGATAGTGGTTCAGGAAGAAATGGTTAAGAAAGTGAAGAGGGAACTGGCGTTTCAGGAGTGCTTCCCGTTGCCTATGTCTCATGGTGAGGCCCAGGCGCGAGGCACGCCGCACTACTATACAGCGGAGCTGCCACCCAGCAGCCTGCCAGAGGCCAGTCCCTTCACTGTGGGAGACAACCACACGTACAACGGCTACTGGAACAGCCCGCTGGACCCACGCAAAAGCTACCTGGTCTATTTCCAGGCTATGAGCAACTTCAAAGGGGTGAGTGATGAAACTCCAGCCAGAGATGCTGGAGATCTGACAGCATTTGATCATCAACCTGTTAGCATAAGTGTTTAAACCGATTGCATTGAAGAGCTCTTTTGAATAAGTGTCAGTTTTATGCAGCTCTAATTCTGTGGTTCAATCTGCAGGACAGTTGGCATTGTTCTACATCACAACCTCCAAATGATTGTTTGGGTTGTTAAAGAAATTGTTGATGCGTAAACAGGCAGCAAATGTTTATGTCCCTCTGTTTTAGATTATTTGGAAACAAACAAATTCTGAAAAGTGAATAATGAATTTGTTTAAATTACTTGAAGTCTACAGTTTACCCAGATACCATACACTCCCAATCCAATGCTGTCTCTTTTTTTTTTAGAAGACAAGTACACTCAGAGTTTCCTTTGGGAATGCCAAATAACTTTTCCAAATTCCATCACAAGGGAAGCTCCCTGCTGTGTAAAGGCAATTATCTAAACATAATTGGGTATAGTTGCGGATAACCAGAAATTAAAAGATGGTGTTTTAAAATTTATAGTCTGTGGAAGTTGATAGTGATGCCAAAAGAATTTGCAGGAATTCAGTAAAGTGTGGCATTAACACCTCTTAAAACATCCATATTATACTGTGCTAAATAACAGTCAAACATTACATAGTTTGTAAATACATATATTAGCTTTTTCTTTTAAACAAAAAGTCAGTATTTATATTGACAAGAACTAAATCTATATTTGTATTACTGTTTGCGTGACTAAGCATGCATGGTAGCTGGCAGTTTTTATTTTATTTCATAAAATGATGGACTAAACAATTGCTCAACTGGTGCACCATCATCCCCCCGCTTCCAGTGTCTAACAAGCTCTGCACTAGAGGCAATAAATCTCTGTTTTTCAATCCTTTTTCTGAAGCTTCCTGGACATTTAAGCCCCCTTTACTGAAACTAAGTCTTTTAAAGATCTTGTTGAATGGGAATTTTGGTCCCTAGTAATAGATTCCTGATCAGGATTTTACGTCTTTGATAACCCAGCAGACTCAAGAACTGGCATGTGTCATACATAGTTTCCAAGTATAAACAAACCTCTTATGGCTATTCACAACAAAGCACTCACTCCTGTTTTTTTCTTTCTATTCATCATGTATATTATTTCCCAAAAAAGGTTTATGCTGGTCTATCTCGATAATCTTGCTTCAACCCAGGTTAAATGGGCTAAAGTACATTTCCCACTCTTTTAAGCTTTTTCGCTTCGGTGTTATGCTAAACCTAGCATTTTTCATATTTGATTGATTGGTTGATAGTCCATCTTTTGCCATATTCCTTTTTAGTCATGGGTAATCAAGTCCAGACAGAACTAACAGATAGATTGTGTTTCTTGCTTCAAAAGGTCAAAATGCAGAAAGGAAGTTGCTTCTCTCAATGTGAATATTGTAGGATATGCACAGTGAGATGTACACAAACTGGAATCCAGTTTATGAGCCATGCACAAAAATATTTGTAACAAAAAGTATTATGAGATTTGTAAGGTATTCTTGATTCTAATCATTTGAAAACACCACAGCTGGCAACCTGAGCTGACATCCACAAGGTTTAGCTGATATAGTTCTTATTTACAAGTTGTCTTTTACAAAAATGTGTTTATCATTTAAGTTTTGGGGTATCAGCTCAACTACCATATTGCTTTATTCTATTATTAATGGTTATATGCAAGAAATTCAGATAAATGTGTATCATATGGATATTACGTCTCGTTTGAGGTTCCAGTTCCTCATTCTACACTATTATATAAAACAGTGAATGTCACCATATAAACAAAATTGGTCAAATGTGCAAATAGACATACATGTCCCTGCCAGGCCCTGGCTGTAGCTGAGAACTGATGCTGTAAATAATTTTTAATTGTGTCTGCTTGGCTATTTGAGGGTTGTCAGTGGCTGGTTCCAATATTTTTGCCTTTTACAAATAGGGTTGGGTGGCTCATCCCCCCCCAGTATCATCTGTTTCCAACTCAGTGGAGAAGCACATGGACAGTAGTGCAGTGTGAGCACTTCACAAAACTAGCCTGCTAAGCATGGGATTAGACAGGGGATGCCGGGCTTTACCACCGGATGGGATTATGTATTGTTTGGCCTGGTCGGGGGCCAGCATTCTTGACCCATGGTGCCAAATCATACAGCCAACATTGTCTCCAGTCTGTCAAATCCGGCAATGTACAGTTTCATTCAGTGCTGAAATCTTTCTGCTGCTAGACTGAAACAAATTTCTGTAAAAACAAAACAAACACAAGTGTGCAAATGCTTCATAAAAAAGGCCAGATTCTGTTTTCCTTTTTATATAAGAGATTGTGATTCAAACAAATTAGAGTTATTACAAGTTAAAGATAACAGAGCATGTTGTTACTTTTCCTTTAAGTTAGTTGAGGTAAAAGGTGGTAAACTTTAACCGCAAGTTGGCAAACATGTAATACAGAATCAAAAAGCATGTACAACAGGTAATTATACTGTTAACAAACCAGCCATTCATTCAATGATACATTTTTGTCTGGTAATAGACAATTGAGAGCTTCCATTTTTCACCTCACAGAGTTATTTGACAGCACTCTCACTCAAGTGTTCCCGAAATAGATTATTAAAAACAGATGGTGAACATTTGGCTCTCTGCAGGGCTCTCACGTCTGAGCATTGTGCTCATAAAATTTGGGCTGGACTAATTTAATTCCAGTTTTGTATTTGTTGGATGAAAAGCTTTTACTTGAGCTGAAATGATATTTATATTTTTTAAATATATTTAAAATTACATATTCATGGTAATTGATCAAATTGAGAAAAAACGTTTGTAATGCACAATATATGGGCTGTTATACATTTTTACTAGTCGGAACTTGATAGTATTGAAGTATTTGGTAGGAATGGATTGTTGATATTTGATGGATTATTTGATAAGGGCACTATTCAACAAAATATCCATTCTTCTCGGCAAAATGTATTTTAAAGTTTAAGTTTGCGTTTTGAAATTAATTATTCACTTTATATCATGGGAATAAAATAAACTCTTATACAAATCTGTTTAAAAAAAAGCTATTTTCCAGGAATTATAAAAAGAAACAGTGTGCTATTCTAATCATTATTCTAAGAAACTACCCTATTAGTTAAATAGACTCTTGACCTTCACGTTAAAGGCTAAAGTTTGAATATATAAATAACCCAGCTTTTCTGCTATAAGTCGGCCGCTTCGTTATCTTCTCCTTCCCTTTTTAAGATAGAATAGAGCTTGAATTTTAGGCTGGCTAGTGCCAAATGGAATACTGATGGAAATTAGCCCAGTTTAGCAAACTTGGGCACATTTACACTATATGATGTTGGTTCATAAAAAAATGGCTGTCATAAATAAATGGCATCCGTGTAGAATACATATTTCTTCCTAGAAACTTTTTGCAGCTTTAAGCTTTTCTCAAAATGTATTTTGATCATCCACTCCAAGGAGTGTTGTCCTCAGTGAGACCTGTTAGCAACAAAGCATGCTGCACTCATACATTTAAAAAGAACGGCTTTTTATTTTCTGATAAGTTAGATAGAGGTCTGGTAAGTCTGAATATTTACACCTCGTTCTTTCACCTTTAGCTGCTTTCAGTTGCGGAACAACATTATGAAAAAAATGCATAAACCTTTAAAAATCGGCTTCAGCTCAAAGACCAGAGTTGTTTTGACGTGTCAAATTTCGTAATCATTTCAGGTCTTTGTACCCTGACCTCTTCATTACAATGCAAGATGAATCGCCAGGCTTATTAACTGCACTCCCCATTAAAACACTGTTTTTGTGCTTAGTATTTTGTTTACCTTTTCGGAGCCAAAACACTGCAAATGTTACCTTTCAAGACTACCAGTTTTGTTGAATGCATGCAACCCAACATATTTGGAATTTTACCCGAACTATTATCTCAAAGTGGCTGCCATGCTTGTCTAGTTGCTGCAACTGATCGATCACAATATTAATAAAATAACCAACTGATACTTTGTTGGCCCGCCATCGCAAGCATTTGTAGCATTTAAACTTCTATCTCGCAACTGACACACAAATACACAAACCGAGTGCTGTGAAGCCCTGTGTTTTGCACTGGCATTTGTGTTTTGTATTTAGAGCTGCCAGGAATCAGCAGCCCCTCTGGCATGACTGGCACTGCACACAGAGATATGTGATGTATGTTTGACAGTCTGGACCTTGGCCGTTTACTCTTCTGCTCAACTCCTAAGCATTGATTTAGGTCCCCATTGAATTTGCCTCTATCCATCACAATAGCTTATTTACTGCAGTAAATAGCTGACAATGTATGTATCTTACTTCACCAAAGCCAATAATAACTGAATGTATGACTGATGCTTTGGTAGGCAGAATTATAGGTAGGCAGAAGCTTTGAAAGCTCATTCTCAGCTTCATAGTTGCCCTTTCAAAGAATAAGATTAATGATCATCAATTAAACTGCCTTATTAGTCTGGAAGATTTAAGAGAAATTGAAATATGGCACAAAACCTTAACTTATAATCCACACAAATACTAATTAGTTCTAGTCTAAATAGATTTTTTTCCCATGTTGAAGGTATGAAATTAGTTTTTTTAATTAAATGAATAAACAAAAGTATCATGTGTTACTAAATGTGCATTTTTACAGCAGTCCTGTCAAGATGAAATAGCTGAAAACTTTTCTTAACATTGCAAAATGAGGAGAAACTTTATTAGCGACAAATAATGTCAAGCTGCTTTTGTATAAAAACAATGATTAACTTTGATCCTGTTTATTAATAAATTAGGAAATTGAGGTTATAATTTTCATGGTAGTTTTAAGGTTATTTAGAATTTTAGGCCAGTAAGTCATAATATACAAATGTTTTAAGTTCTGTTTTTTGTAGGTATTAGAGTTAATTTAAAAATGGCTGGATCAATATGGATTAAAAAAATTATCCCAAATAAAGCTTTTTTAGTTCAAGCGTTTTAGAAGGTCACTGTTCGTAAGGACAACACATATTCAGCTAATTTCATTACAAGGTTTTAAACTGAACAAACATACAGTACAAATAAAATGTTGCGACTGACACAGAAATCGCATATTTTTGTATTTTTCCATGCTCATCTATAAACGTAAGCATATGCAACTTGTTGAAAACTGCTTTTACACTTCCGTTAATTTTTTTTATTAATTAAACAAAAGCATTGAAAGCCAAGCTCAATGCATTGTATTGGCCCATGCGTTATTTTCTGTCAGACATTTAAACAAGGATGACTCCCACTGATGGTAGAGAAAAGAAGTATTTTGTATTTGAGATTTCGATGAGATTCACAATCAAAGTATCTCGTGAGGCACACTTTAAGGAAATTATTAACATGTTCAACAATTGTTTCCATGATGCAAACTTACCCTTTTAAACTAAAAGGATGGTAAAACATTATATTCTCTGATGAGAAAAAACTATTTGGACTGAACCGGGAAACTATGGAGCTTCAGGTTTGCAGGTTTTGTATCATCCAAAGTTTTTGAAATATTTAGGGGTTGATGGAAATTAAATGGTTACACATGTAATGTTCACTTCCTGACTGTATATCTTCTCTGTAAATCCCCCTTCATCGCAAGCATATTGACAATTGCTACGGATTTTTTGTTTTGGTTTGGGGTTTTTTCAAATAAGAATTCATTACCATACTATGTTTTGTTTCACTTAGCTTTCATGCTCATTTGGGCTATGGTCCTAAACTTTGAATAACCTAAAAGCATATTTTGGTTTATGTGTAATTCTCTATAAATTCGATTTTTAATTTGTTTTGTCACTTGTTTTTTTGTTATTTTTGCAATTCGGAGCCCAGCTTTAAAGTGGTTCTTATTTCAGACATGTGAAAAGCAGAAAGTTGGTCCATTTTCTCCACTCCTAAGATTCACACAAATAGAAAAGGCAGTTCAAGTGAAAGATAAAGTTATTTTAACATTTTAAATTATTAAGTTATTCACTTTGTGCTCAAATAGAAAGTCAGTTGTTTTGCTGTGTTGAAAAAATTTTACCTCTCAAGAGCCATTTGCAGTAAATACATATGCATTACAAAATCCACATATACAGTTTACGGCACAAAAAATTAAGGCTTTTTATATTTTTTTAGAGTTCATTTCTGATTTTCTGTTTTAAGCAAAGTTAAATAATCTCTGTTGAGTTTGAGGACTATTTGCATGATTGCAAGATTTCATTTATTTTTCTATACTTAATTTTTGCAGAATCAGATTTGTCATATATGTACTTTTTATTCCACTTATGTTGTTTGTTGTTTGGTCATTTTAGACTGAGAAAGAAAAAATTGAATCCGTCCATTTTAAAGCCTGAAATGAAAATCAAATTGACAGCCATGATGAGTGAATGTTATATTCTGGCTCTTACAGCAAGCGGCTGTGAATGTACAGATTAAACCACTAAATTATGAGCATGCGTCAAGTCTCCAACATCTGAATTTGAAACTGCAACTTAAAAATTCAATTCAATCATCGTTTAAAAAAGCTTTTATGCTCATTTTAGACTTCGATAAAAATCGCTATAAATGCCCCATAGTGAATTGGCATCTGTTCATTTTAATTTGATAATAAATCCTCTCCACGGGGGGCAGAATGGGATTGGATTACTGTCTTGGATCTCATTAGAGTTGTTTGACAAAGGTCTTTTTCATAACGCTGAGATGACATCAGATGAAATCTGAACAAAATTAATTCGTTTTCATCATGGGGCACTGGTGTGAAACCCTGGTTTTAATTATGCTCTTTCTTTCAGCTCCCATTTTTTTATCCTTCAGCCAAATTTTTCTTTAAACAGTCCACCAATGCTTTCAGGTTATAATTATTTTACTCTAATATTGTTCAATAATTGCCCCTTTACTTAAACATCAAGACCTAGACTGTAAATTAATGTCTAGTGTTTACTAAGATTCGGAGGAAACATGTTCACACCAACTCATTTTTATCCTTGTCATACAGGGTACATTCAGGGTGATATCAGTGCTTTAGTACTGCGATGTGCGTCAACCTACATTCTTTTATCATATATGTTTCGTGTAAAATGCTAAGTGATACCTCCTCACTGATTGCTGCCTTTTCTTTGTATTTCAGGAATCCAGAATTAACTGCATCCGCATTGCTCGCAAAGGTAATTCAGAACAAATTTTTTTTTTTCAAATTCTGCAGACCTTATAATATAATTATCTGCACCTTCGTTATAAGAATTCATTAAAAGTTAAAAAAAAAGCCAGGAACCAACAAACAAGATGCAGTGCACGTTAATGTGTGCGCCAGTCTCTTGTTTACCCTTTTCTTAAGTACAAAAGGTTTGGATCTGAACATATTTTCTCTGATGGTTCCTTGTTGTTCAGCAGCCGGCCCCAGAGAAAAGGGCAATGAGCAGGGAGGGATTAGAAGTCAGGCTTTCATCCCGCCTGTTTGGGGGCAGGCACTGGGATACACCACATCAAACCACTGTCTTTGTTCTCATCAGCAGCCCACCAGATAGCTACATCTGAGAGCTCTGACCTCGGTGGCATCCAAAAGGGTTCTCCAGATCAAAACTTCCAGATGGAGCTACCTCGGCCTATCAGTATAAGAAAGTGCTGCCCCCTCCCCTCTTCTCCCCCTGCACCTTGTTGTTTCGATTCAAAGAGACATGAAAGGGCAGAAAAATTGACTCTAAGTCCTGATGGCATGAGAGTCTCTGTTCCACAGCATCCTGTCATATCATGGCGAATAAAAGTCATGTATTTATAGTTATCAGTGCTGCAACAGTAAGCGGAGTCTTGTAAGTCAATTGATTTAGAGGGTTGTCTCTTCTTCTTTTCTTTTTTTTTTCTTTTTTGGAGAAGGACTCTTTTTTTTGAGACATAACGAGAGATGAGGCTCTCCTCAAGCATAAAGCCAAAAGGCAAAGCTCAGCTCTCACTCCATCTGCTTTGCACTACCCAGTCGGGCATTGATTAATTATGCTTTCCTACAGCACAGAGCTGAAGGAAAGCTGGCCTTGTGCCTTTTGAGACAAAATGCAGAAAAAGAAAACAGAAAAGTATGATACAGAAAGATAGTAAAAATGTCATAAAAAGAGAAGGCAACCTAAAAGCAAGATGAGTAAACCATTTTTTAGATTTTAGCCCATTTTCTTGGGCTGCATGTAAATCAATTTGTTACATCATAGTCAAAGCACCAGTCTTACATCAGGGATGTGCTCAAGTATTTTTTTTTTTAAGTGCAAGTCAGGTCTCGCATGTCTGAGGACAATGTTCAAAACAACTGAAGAAAGCAAAGTTAATTAAAACACATGGTATCTAGTGGACATTTAAGCAGGAATCTGAACCATTCATAATACATGAATTTCAATACTTAGATTAAATGACATATTTCAGCTCCATTTCATAACAAGGTGGCATCTGAAAGAAAACTTGTTCAATGACTTAAATAAGAATAACAGAATCACGAGTATCGCTGCACCAAACACAGAAGAAAAATTATGGATGATTGTCTCTGCGATCATGCCCAACCCTGTTGTTGTTATCATTGAAATTTTTGGTTTTAATGGGACGGCATGCACTGCAGTTGAATAATGAATGAACTATATTGTGAGGCCCTATATAGGGATCTTCAAATTTCAAAGTTCAAGATATTTCTTTGTGATATTTACCAGTAATTTAGCTTAAATCCAATAAGAAATATTATGTATTTAATAAATCAAAAGGACACTTTTCACTGTGTTTACAAATAGAATGCCTAAACTTTTATTTAAAGCACAATCCATATTTGCTTGTAGGTCTACAAAGCCACTCCACTACTCCCGATGATTAAATGTTGTGCCTCTTTATAAATACAGGAATAATCTTCTCAGAATTAGTTGCAAATTTAGCAAACATATTGTCAGTATTACATTATAAATTAATCCAAAACAACGTAATCAGAAAAAATCCGAGTTTATTTCCAGTTTCAAGCTACTCCAGTAGTTTTATTTATTTATTTTTGCTCTCAATGATTTGACTATTAACATAGCCTCTGCATTATCCGGTCCTGAGCCACTATTATCAAGCAGCCCATCACAAGTAAAGTGGAGGCAAATGATTTTGGCTTGGATAACAGAGCTGGAGATTACATTTCAACTTCCAGGTGACAGTTTAATTAAGGATCCTCTGGCAGGCACAACACAACAATAGACTTCCATTTCTCTTCTAAGTGCCAATTTCCACCACAGGGCAGCAGGCAGGTGCTTGGATTCATGCGGAAATCTATTTCATGCTCCTGTTTGGCTTAATGGAAATTTTGAAACTAAATATGACAAAACAGCCTTATCTGTCCAAAACATTGTGGAACTGAAATTGATTTTCCTCAGCTCCTCATCTACATGCTTAACTGTTACATCCCTTTACCGGAGTAATTTTAAATGAGAAGACAGTGTGGAATAAACATACGTTTGAGTCTGTTACCGTGAGAGGTTTTTGAATTGATCAGCATCTGAAGGGCTGAATCATTCCTATGTTTGTTTACAGGATCAACATCTTTCAAAACCCCTTCTAACATTGTTGCATTTGAAAAACACCTGTTAAACGCTTTGTCCGTAAATGGGACGCAGAAACGTCTAGAACGACATTGCAACACAAAAGCCATTCAAAAATGAGACCAGTAACTCATTTTCTCCACTAAGCCAGAAGCTCATCACATATTAAAAACCTTGACAAGTAATGAAATGATATTGTACTACTTTTATCTTTTTTTTGGGATAAGGGTTCAAAAGCAGTGCCCTTGGCTGCTGATAGTTGGGCTAAAAGATGGCTGTATTTTAATTGTTCCTGCCCTAGATCTGATTTTTTTTTCTCTCCCCCTCAGCACACTGTGAGATAGCACTCTATCCCCAGGCGTGCTATGACTTTCTCCTGCTCTCCAGATAGTTTGAGCTGTTCCAATGGGATCAGAGGGGCTAGTTTCAGGGCTGTCAAAACCCGGAGAACAGGCTGGCAGTAGGGAGGAGAGAAAATAAAAACTAGATCAGTGGGCCCCTATAACAAGACAAAGACAGCCCCACTGCTCAGCAAAATTTACATAAGTATGAAGCTTTACGGTGGAGATATGAATAACCTGCTATTATGATAATGACCTTTTCATTGGCTAACAGACACCAGGGCACCTTGAGATTATGCTGCAGGTCTGAGTAGATTATTCTTACTGGTAAAAATATGTTTAATTCATTTTCTGTTTAAAAGTCACCCGTAAAGTTTGATTGCACTGTATGTTTCACAAAACAACTATGAAGATTGTTTTTTTTTAACAGAGAAATTTTTTCACCATCATGTTAGGGTCCATTCAATCTTGGGAACGAACTGACTTTTAGCCACCCTACAGTCTGTGACACATTTAATATTGTAGGGTAAACTAGAAAAAGTGGGTGTTTTGTTTTACATGCAAGCATATTAATAGATAGTTTAGTTGAAGGAAAACGTGTAGTTAAAAATGGAGACACTTCCAACAATGGTCAATACATCTTAAAGAAAGTTGCGAAACCAAGCTCAAACAAAATATTGGGGAGAGTCCCACTGGGTGAACTTTAATACAGAGAGGACTTTTTTTAACTCCTCCCTATAGCAAAACATTTTTTGATTTACCTCAAAAATCTGTCGAGGGGGATAGATGTGAGCTAAACCATCCAAGTTGTTTGACGTTCACAATCAACGATGATTTGGCTAAATCATATACCTGCGTGTTGTCCACTGTGTTTTATCAAATAAAAAATCAGTGCCTCCATCCTCCAGGTTTTTTAGAGCACCTAATGCTTCCCCCAGTTGATGAGCCTAATGAAGATTCAGATTTCATTTTCCAGCAGGAGTCCATCCCTGCTGACACTGCCAAAAGTACTAATGACCATGTTATCACTGTGCTATGTTGATCAGATTTAAAGTAACTTGGGCTTCCGTAACATCTCAGCAGGCTCATAGGCTAATAGCCTCCGTACTACACCGAGTTGATGCTGTATATCATCTAAAAGATTATGAACACAGCTCTCAGAAGTCGGACTCTTCTCTGTTAAAACATAATTTGAAACTCTTCCTTTGTAATGTTCAATTTTTAAAGACGCAATAATAGTATTGATATAATAACATGATCAAAATCATGATAGAAAAATGTGTTTTTTATAGATTTGTTTGTTTTAGTATTATGTTTACTATGTAGAAGAAAATATCCTCACAAGAATTTATACAATCACTAAGACCAAATATGAGGTATGTTTTTTATTTATTTTTCAATATGTGAGAACATAAGTTACTGCCTCATTAGGATATTCTTATGAGTCTTTCTTTAGGGCTGCTTCTTACTTAGCCTTTACGTTTTTTTGGGTTTTTTTTAGCTGCTTGCAAGGATCATCGGGAACCTATGGAGGTTACTCAGCACTCCGAGGAGATGGGGCTGATCCTCGGCGTGTGTGCCGGCGGCCTGGTGGTCTTGATCCTCCTGCTTGGCGCTGTCATCGTCATCATTAAGAAAGGGTAAATGACTCATATTTGAGTGGTTCCGTTAAACCAAAAATGCCTCATTTTGCTCAGTCATGCCACATCTGCCACATCTTTTCATTGTGTCTGTAAAACAGGTCAGCAACTACCTTTTTGTGCGTGGTGAACTTTGATAAAGGTCATGCTTTCTAGGGAGAGAGGCAGGACCAACAAGCAATGCAGTGTTGTTTTCCTATCCCAGAGGGAGCAAACAGCTCACATCTGCAGAGCTTATCTAAGTGTGAAGTATTTAATTAAAGGCGGATGCAATTCAATTAAACACTTAATTACACACACTGAGGAGAGGCCTGACCCTTAAATGAGATGGCAATTGGTAGAGGAAAGGTGTCCCTTCTCAGATTATTAGCCAATGATTCCACAAGTAAATTATGTGCACTTTTAGCTCTACCACTTAGACACCAGCACCCTTTTGTGTTTTCTAAATCAAAGGGCCCAATAGATTTGATATAAATAAAGATTATGACTGTCCGAAAGAGAAGACAGTGCTCCGTGTTCACAATTCGAAAGGCTGGCAAGACACCTTTGCAAACATTGAACAACACGGATGATTGAATTCCCCGCCATTCTACACACTGACTCCTGAGCCCCTGGGGAATTGATTGCCAGATTGGCTGTGACAGGAAGCGACACGGCCCAGCCCTCATGGTGTAACGTCTAAAAAACGAGTCAACTGAGCATTTGTTCACCTTGCTGTGTTTTATTTGCCAGAAGCTGCTTGATCCGCTCGCATTTGTCATATGGCCGCCTGCAAAGCTGGACTCTTTATTTTCTATGAGATCAATACATTCTGCCGTCAGCTTGCATCGCTTTCATCTCACATATCTTCTTTCTCTTAATTTTTCTTTCCCTGGCACCCTCCCTTCGCTGCGCTCTTGCCAGAAGAGACCACTACTCTTATTATCCGTAAGTCTCTCCACCTCTCATTTTGTGGTTCATTGACATGCTTGAGCTCTTGCTTGTCAGTCATCAGTTAAAGGGGAAATTCAAATTAGCATTGTTTTTTTAAATACTGCTCCTTGAATACCCTTTAAACTTTTTCTTCAATTTGTCACATTGTAACAAAAATTGCAATTGTTTTATTTTGTTTACTTTAGTTCTTGTTTTTTCTTTGTAAAAAGCAAAGAAAATTAAAATCAAGCCGAACAAAGTTAACAGAGTCCACCCATGTGTAATGTAAACTTTTTTAAATACAGCTGTTTTGTGAAGAGAAGCATCTCCAGCTTCTGGAGAAGCTTCAGAGATCGACGGCTCAGATAAAGGAATATATTGACATGTCAGTGACAGTGATGAGACGAGCTAATAGGTTCTGTGAGAAAGAGTAAAAAGAAGATGGGAGTTGTTTTAAGAAAAGCCGTTAGAAGCAGTTTACCCGAAGGTGTGCAGCAAACATCAGGGAGAAACTGCTCTCCTCACATACAAATAGAATTGAACTTTCTGGCCTACATGAAAAATACTACATGTGCCGACGACAAACAAACGTAACAAAAAGGTATACATGACTCTAAACACAAGATCCTCATAGTACAATATGGTGTTGGCAACATCATTTTATGTGGAACCCTTCCTTCAGCAATAAAACAAGAAAAAAAACTTCTAAAACTTATTGTTGCACAAGACCTTAGACTGACGACTTTCAAAAAGCACAACAACCCAGAACAAACATTGGCTGAAATGGAGTACTAGTTTATATCAAAGGAAATTAAATGACACCGTGAAAGCCTTAATACAAAGAGAAGGCTTGTATCATTTTCCTTCCATGTTGGTCTTTCACATAAATACAGAGAAAATAAAAACATTAAAGTTTTTGTTTTGAGGGGCCCAATTTAAGGAAGTTTACATTTTTCCAAACTCTTTGTATACCTGCAATCTATTACCCTTTCCTCCACTATTGCAGCTTTCATCTTCAAGCTCCTACTTACACATTTCTAACAAAATAAGTTTCCTTTGTAGTTTTATTTCTCTGTTATTCAAACACATTATTTCCTGTATAATCAATTTCCCTGTTCTATCTTTCCTTACCAGGAAACCAGTGAACAAGACTCCTATCACCTACCGGCAGGAGAAGAGCCATATGGGCTCCTTGGAAAGAAGTTTCACGGACCAAAGCACCCTGCAGGAGGATGAAAGAATGGCTCTGTCCTTCATGGATGCACATACATGCGGCACAAGAAGTAAGACAGCTATACTCTCACAAGCTTAAAGTCAGCCCAAATTCAGATTCAGTTAATGCAGGAGTGGGTAAATATTTCCCTGAAACCTATTTATTAGGTGAAAATTAGACGTCTAGATACTCTATAGCTGTCATTGTGTCCTTCGTTTGGTTCAGGTGATGCTCGTAGTTCAGTGAACGAGGCCAGTAGCTTGCTAGGGGGCTCCCCGAGGCACCAGTGTGGACGCAAAGGCTCCCCCTACCACACGGGACAGCTCCATCCCGCCGTCCGGGTGGCTGACCTCCTGCAGCACATCAACCAGATGAAGACCGGCGAGGGCTATGGCTTTAAACAGGAATACGAGGTGAAAAGGGCACTGTTACAGTCTGTTTTCACTCTGACATTATAAAACAACTTAGACAAGTCTAAGAAGGTACAGCAACTCTCCCATTCTCAGAAAGGTTAGGGGTTAATGCCTTAAGACTCTGGCCTTCAATTCAAATGGGCTTGTGATATACAGTAAACTGACTGCCAGACTCCCCCCAGTGTGTGTGACAGAAGGGATAGGGCATCATAATACTGCTGGGGCATTGCTCAAGAGTATTTATGGAAAATATGACGAACCACAGCCTTTTATAAAGCCCTTTAAAATGTACAGCAAAGCTTACACATTAGTGCATTGAAATACAACCACGGGAAGGCAACAACAATAGCAGGTAGCTCTTTTTGAAGCTTCTAATTTGGCTATGTGTAATTTATTGAGTCTTATATCCATGCATAACTTATTTTTCATGACAGATTTAGCAGATTGCCACAATAACATGTAGTGGCTTTCTAATGAGACACCTTGTGTCTTTTTCTAAAACTCTGTTACACCAGGTCGAGCCTTCTTTACAGTCTCTTGGCCTTTCTGAACAATTAGGAAATGGTACATGAGTTTTTATTGTACTTGTTTACAATTACAATACACTAAGCTGAACTAACAGTTTTAGCCTGTAAGGGAAAAAGGCTCACCTTAAAGCACTTTCCCTCTTACAATTGGGTTACAAATTATGTAAACCGTCTGAAATTACTACTAAGCAATGTCATTGCGAGCTCAATTTTGGCCCAAAGTTGTTTTGAAAAACGTTTTGTATTAGATGAATAGTTAATCAGAGACCTTGGAGCATTCCCATTGAATAGCTGTGACACTCTAATTCACTCCAAAGGTCTTTCTGCTGTCCTTTTGCTGCTATATATACAGTCTTGATATTTGTGATGGACAACAAAAAAACTGAATCCTGTCTCCCGGTGTGGGGGGGGGGTTGAATTAAAAGCTTTTCTATAATCTCTATCTATATTACGTTTGCAGTCTAAAAACAAGGAAAGTGAGGAAAAACTCTAATTATGAGAACAGTTGTTGTAGTTAACAAATGCCTGTTCATTTAAATTACTTTGCAACAAGAGGAAGACAATAAGAAATATAACATGTTAACAATGTATTATTTTAGCCAGATTAATTCCCAACGTAAATAATTGTTTAAATTCAGGTTTTAAAGGCACTAGAAGCAGCTACACTTCATTGTGGCAACCACTGTTTACCGGCACATTGAAGCCACGGCGGTGTGCTAGCCCGCATCTGTGTGCATGTGGCACACTTAGCATGGGATCTGTGTTCTAAATAAAATTACATCTGCAAAGTAAGGACTTTTAGCATCAGGACGTATTCCTAAAGCCAAAAAGGCATCTGAAGATTACCAGTACTTTTTGGATGTATACATCATCCTCATTTTGGTAAGCCTGTTGAGGTTAAAAATTTATGTCTTGGACTACTGAGTTTCTGTCTGCTGCAGACTGATTGTTGTAAAGTTGAGAAGGGACAGTTTGGGAAGGTGAAGAATGATGAAAAATGTGGAAAAAGCCAAACAAAAATATCCCCTTTGATCCTTTTACCACTAATCCTTTACAAATGGTCTTCCTCCCCGGTAGGTATGTTGGTATTTACGTCCTTTTGTAAAATGTGGTGCAATGGAAGTGCAATAGGGTCATTAAGCCTTTTTTTTCCACTACAAACACACATAGCATTAAACTCACAGTTCCCAAGTTTAGCTTATCTGTGCTCATTTTATCTTTTAGGTGATAAGGATATAGAACATGTATTCTATTGGATCGACATTTGTAGGTCACTTGTTGGTACCTGCTGACAATTTTTAAGCTCTTTGCAGCAATGACCTGTCCTAATGTGAAAAACAAGCACCAGTAGTGAGGGGTGGAAAGATGCATCACATAAGCATTTATATGTTGGTTCCTGTAGTTTCACTAGTTTCCTTTATAATTAGTTTTAAGGCTCTTAGAAAAGAAAATTGCAAAGACTTCGTCCAAAGATAATCATGTAATTGTTTGGCATCTTTTGCCAATAAAACAAGTTTCACAAAATCGAATGTAATTCACACCTCACATCTCTGTGTAATATAAACAATAATCGAAAATACATGACTGAGTGAACTGAATCAATGCAAACTCTTATGATACATACATAGAAACAAAATTAGACATACTATCAACAACTTGATATCTTGGAATATCTCCAAAGGTTATTTGCTTGACAGAGTGAAAATTTTTCACAATAATGAAATAAATTGTGATGTAGATCATTAAATGTAACTGTTTGTCTCCGAATAAAACTTTAAGATTTGCTCCATCTATTACAAATTGTTAGTAAAATTAATAAATGCATTTCTTACACACATTTCTGATGTGTTCATTTTAGACTGGGACTTTTCCACAATAATTCAGATTTAAATCTTAAAGACAAGACTTAAATCTTGTTTTTTCTGATATCAGTATTGTGTGATAAAACATAAAAGTTAATCATCAGTACACAAATTCTATCAGAATAATAATCATTACATAAACATTATTGGAACTAAAAAGCTTTATTGCATTTTTTAAATACTGCATTTTGAATAATGTGGGATTAATTGAAAGGAATTGCTTATGATGCTTGTAATTATTTGGAATGTTTAAAAAAAAATTTCTATTATGTCCTATCGGGTTAGCTTGTGGTGTTCCAAGCCAAAACTTAGACCAAATGTATTTAATTGCATTCTAATTTTTTATATTATCCTAAAATTAAGATAAATATAGAATCAGAATTACTCCCAACCATGGGCAACTTTAGATTTTTTTTTGCAATCATTTTCATGCAACTAGGAAAGCTTTTTTATGATAAAAACCAACACAGATGTCTCTCAAGAGAAAAAACAATGTAAAAGGGCAATATAATTTGGGAAAAAAAACCTTACTGTAAACAATCCAACAATAAATTATTATCGCAGAGAATTCTGATTTATCTATCATACAGAAATGATCAGGGGACTATTGATTCATATGTAGTAACGGTTAGGTTCATTGACTCATGGTAGGAGGTAATACATGACTTTGCACCCACCGGATCAGTTGATTTTAGGCATGTGAGATTTGCTGACAGGCAGAAAAGACGAGCTGAATTGTCCAAATCAAAAACCTACAGTAATACCTCTCCCTGACGGTTTCAACATGTTTGTTTATATAAAAACATTTTATATTTCTTTGAAGACTTTTTTGCACCAAGTGCTAGCTGGGAGTTTATTCCTTGATAAACCCACCACTTCTAAAAAGTTGTCTTCAATGAGCTACCCCATGCAGCAGCAAGGGCTTCTAGCTGTATTATTCAGGCAACACAATGGAGAACCCACATTTCTGTAAACAATTGCGACTGGAAGTTTAGCTTGCACCCCAGGGAGAAGTCCATCTCTGTCACCCACAGCCTGTGGCATTCATGGTGACAAGAAAACATCTTTTGTCTCCAATACACGGTGTTCCCCTCTGGAACTCTGCTTGTAGACTCATTAAATGGTCCGTCACGGCCCAAACGGACTGCACTCTACAGATCAATACACACCTCTTTTGTATTTTTACTCTCTCTGTGCTAAGCGTGTGGGTTTTGATGGATTGTGTCTCACTATTATGAAGGAAAATGATGAGGACTATTTTATTAGACTCACACTGCAGGCATAGGTTTTTATTTCCCTAAAGAATACATGCTCCCTGTAAAAGCATTGATCAAGATTTTACTGTGGGCTAGTGAAAGGGATTGCATGTGTGACGGCTGCTTTCATATTCCCACTGGAACCTCAACTAAACAACAGCTAAGCAGAACTCCCGAGTAACAATGTAGCACTTTTGGCTCAGAAAGCAGATTGATTTATTTAAAGTGTAATCCACAGTGTAGTTATATCAGTGACGGGTACAAAACTGTGTAATTTAATATAACAAGATGAGCTGAAAATACATTTTTGCTTCATTTTCTAGCATTTTACCTTGAGAGTGCGATTAATTATGTTTTTTTAGGAAAGAATCAAGAAGTGAAAGATTGATCAAAATGTTTAAACTAAAAGAAAGCAGAAATTATCCACAAGACAGTGTTCTAATTGGATTCATTTTGCTGATCACAACCATTCTACTTTTATGATCTCTCCAGTGAAGTCATGTTATCAACTTGTCCCTGGTGTTCTTTTACTTTCTTTTAAAGAACTGTCATTCATTCGCTGTTTTTCCACTGTTTCTCCCACTCCCCAACCCCCTTCTCCATCATCTCTCTCGGAAACTGCAGGTCAGGGAGGTTGGAAGAGGCAAAAAGAGAGTTTAGAAATGTTCTGTCAAAAATAAAAGCAAGCCAGGGAGAAAGAGGTGGACAGGGAAGGAAGCCATGAAGTAAAAGGGAGGAGTATGTAATCCCAGGCAGGATTTGGGTGCTTCTTGGCTGTCTGTGAGGAGAACTGTCTAGTAATCCCTTGCTCCCTATTCAGACTTGGGCAGAATTTTTAGAAAATGTCTCTATATTCACAGACAATCGCTTGTAGAAGACTCCTATGGTTTTCAGTCGTTCTTCATTCCCTTAAAGATTCCTTCCACCCAATCAAAGATCTTATATGATATTTCTTTATGTTTTCCAAAGGTAATTCACTTTGATTCTTGAGACATTGGCTGCTTTTTGTCTCATTTTCTGTATTATATGTATAACTATTGCCAGGGAATCCATAAAGACTGGATTTGCGCTGTGTCTATTCAACACAATCATAAAATAATTTCGCAGTTTATTAGAGAAACAGTTCTTGAATGAATGTGGTCTTGAGAGTATGGGTAAAACTGAGCTGGAGCTTGATGGGTGTTTAGCCGAACGGCAAGGTTGAACTCACTCTGCAGACTTGTTTCATGTAATTAACCAAAGACTTGGGCATGACTCAGAACCATAGAACCGAAGCAAAGGCAAAACTATCAGGGGGACAGGCGGGCTTGTAAGGGCAGATTCCACCTGACAGATCCAAAGGGGTGAAGTAAAATTCAGAATTCTAGAGTCAGAAACAGAGTCAGTGTCCAGAAATCCATGAAATCATAACTGGGTGACAACGAGAGGTCTGGTCATGATAGCTGGATATTCACTGACTAAATAGTTCAATAATGTGGCGCTGCCTGTCTGCCAGGATGCTATATAAAACAAGGTAAACAGGTGGAGATTGTGAAGGTGATTACTCAGTCGACCAGGTAGAATAAAGATCAATAAATGGTTAGGGGAATGTTGGGCGGCATGTAAATAAAAGAAGAAAGAAAGGCCATAATAATATCACTATCAGGTAATTTTACAAATGGATTTTACTCTGCTTAATTTGAGCAACCGCGTGTTTGTCCCATAGTTCTAATTCTGAACTTTAGCAACAAGGCAAAATTGTCATCAAAATAGTCGTTAGTAATAATTAGGTAATGTGAAGCTGTTTTTAAGAAAGTTTGTCTTTTTGCTGTCACAGTTTGCCCACATTCAAACATGCATGCATTTAGGAAAAAGCCAGTCCTCATGTATGTTTTAAGCTGGAGGAAAAGGCTTTGATTCTTAAAGACCATGGCTTTTGTTCTTATGCAGATGGGGCCAGACAATTAAAAAATAAAAACATATTTCAAGGGGCTAACAGTAACTTTGTTATAGAAAAAGAATGATAATTGCATAAAACATACATGGTGATTTTCTGCTCATACTGACCATTGAAATAAATTTTAGATTAGAATCACATTCACCCATTTGCACTGACTAACAGACACACATTTATGCACCAATACGCAGATCAGTAGACAACTTGGGGTTAAGTGACTTGCCCAGACATCAACATACGAAAGGAGGAAGCTACAATCGAACAAACAACCTACCACTGGCCTGACGTTTTTTTAATTGAACTACTTTTTAAAAAGCCAGAATACAAACTTTTTCATTAGAATTGGTCTGTATTTCACAGTCTAGGAAATGCTGAGATTTCATTGTAGTTCTTTTTATTACGACTAAGACAAAAATGTAACGAAAAACAATCTCCATCTCCTTGATGACATTGCATCTGCTCCTTTATGCTGGACTTAATGGGGATTGTTACTGTACAGCAGTCTTTGCATGAGTCCAGCACAGAAATAAAGAGAGTGGCAGAAGCAAAACAGCTGCAGAAATTATATTTCTTGAGCAGAAGAAACTTCATAAACAATACACACAGGAAAAAAAATTTTTTTTCCTGGATACCATAACAATAAGACAGAATTGCGGCCATTATTGTTGCTGGATTTCTAAAAGGCCAAAGATAACTTTATTGACTCAACCCAGGAGGAGTGCATTACCAAAAACTTACGCTACATATCAAGGGGCTACAGGGAAAACTTATATATATATATATATATATATATATACATTTTAAACACCCTGTAATGTAATGTATATATAATTTCCTGTAATATTTTTATAGTATAACAAATTATATATTCAAAACACAGATGATCTGCTTTAGGTATTTTCTTTTTTGTCCTTCCTAATTTTTCCTCATGTTATTATGACAAACAGCATCTAGTGTTTGAAGAAACACCACTGAGATTGTTTGGAAATCCTCGGATCAAGTTTCACATTTGTAATATCACAGGAAAGTCTGGCTATAAAAAAAGTAACATGTGATTAAATCCTCTCTGTTTTAAAATGCTTAAATGTGAGCATTGGTTTTAAAAGTTCTAAAAAAACCTTTTTCCCGTTTTCCTTTATCCCCAGAGTCTTTTACTGTACGTTTGGGAGAGATTTAAAGTAAATAGAGTGTAACAAACATGTAAGCGGTTGCTCCTATTTTGAAACAACCACAGAGAACAATCCACACCAAAATTTTCTTAGTGTGCGTTTTTATGTCACCGGCACAGTGGATAGTTGATTAGGTATCAGTTGTATGGAACATGTAATTTTATTGAGATACCACAACGAGCAGAGGACAGTTTGACCACCTAAAAATGTGGAAAATACTGCTGCCATTTATCACTTGTGAAATTAATGTCCCAGTTACTTCAATTGCACATTATACAGGAAAAAAATAACCCTATCTACGTAATGATTATTTAACATGAATAAACTCTTTATGGCCTTTTTGACAGGTTCTTATGAATCTTTTATTTTACAAAAAAAGGGGCCCATGCTGTGCTTCAACAAACTTTTTCATCTTTTGTAAATCCATAAAACATATTTTTTTTCTTGTTACTAAGCATTTTGCAAACCATGTATAAAATTTTCATTTTACCTCACAGTTCCAGTCACATAAAACCCAAATTAAATACATTTTCATCAAAAACTGTAATTGTTCACAATGTTAAGAAATGTAAGATATGTGAATAAGTATCTGAAATATATTTTTGTTTCTTAAATCCATACATTTTTTGTCTGAATCTTTGCAGAGCTTCTTTGATGGCTGGGACTGCACCAAAAAGAAAGACAAAACCAAAGGGAGGCACGACACCTTGCTGGGATGTATGTCATCATAAACACGTTTGTGGTAAAACAGGGAGCATTGCGACTTCTTTATTCATCATTGTTTTTTTCCTGTTTTGCTGCTTTATCAACCCAGATGATCGGCACAGAGTGAAGCTCCACCCTCTGCTGGGAGACCCAAACTCGGACTACATCAATGCTAACTATATTGACGTAAGTCTAATCCTGTCCTGCTGTGTGAGATTCGAATCTGCCCAACCTCACGCTCTCTCACATCCCGCAAAACCGTGGTTAATTTCTCTCTCATAAAAGCCAACCACTCAGCTGCCCTGCTTCTACTTCCGAGCATCCATCCAATCCAACATCAGCCCCCGCAGTTTTGAGCCAGATGTCATCATTGTCAGGTGCTGCCGCAAATCCCTGACCCTCGCCATCTTTGCTATCGTTTTTTATTAAAACAGAGAGGAATAAACGCATTTAATTCCTGCAGAGGAGATGAGCCTCTCCGTAAAGCCCGACGGTGTAAATCTCCCTCAAATTAAATTGACATCACTGACGTTATTTAATCATTGTATGAGGGAGTAGGAGATGATCCTTTTTAACTATTTAAAATGCAAAACCACAGTAACATACTTCTTGTTCATATAAACAAAACCTTGCAGTGCTAATGTGTCTTATTAATGTGTGTTATCACTGATAAAAAGTTTAAGGTACATCTGTCAGAAAGCCCATCTTTCATTAATGGAACATTTCATCAGTGCAGAAAATAAAGAGACTACCTGCAAGCAGAATTATTTAATTCCTTTCCCATAGTGAAATGTCTATTATGCTCCTCAGTTGTTGCCATTTAAGGAAGTTATGTTGATGGAAGCCTAGAAATCCGGTGCAATTTCTTTATCTACCAAGATTTATATTCACAGACAAACGCTTCTCATGGGGAATTCTGCAAAGTAAATGTGACAATGAGATCTTGAGGCAGACTGTTGTACTCCCACTTTTGTTTGTTTGCAGATGACAAGGAGTAAGAAGATCCCATCTATGTCAGGAATGATTGTAACTGGTATATCTAAAAAAAACAAAAAACACCATTTATTAAAGGAAACTAGCAAGCTCCACATCTGATTTTTGGATTTTTTTTTCTTTTTGACCCAATTGTATCATAAAACTACCTGACAATAGTGTTAAAGTGGATTTCCTCCCTTTTATTTCATTACGGAGAAAGGTCAGGTGTGACGTGCTTTCATAGCGGCTGTCACAATGACAGGGTGCTAAAACCTGGGTTCAGCTGTAGCTATTGTAAGGGTCTCCATTAGTGTTTAGGGTGGAGAGGTGCAGGCATTAGCAGAAAAACAGCACTCTGCAGCCACTACAGTCTCAGTGTCAGCGATGCTACTTACAGGCTGCCCTGACCCAGCTCTGTGAATTTATGTTCTCAGCTACAGAGTAACATATTTTAGACAGATTATTTCAGCAGAGGTTAAATGGAAAACTTTTTTTTTTTCCCTCTCTGAAAGACATTTAGACATTTGGAACTAAGTGGTCAAAGTGCAAGGTCTCTGTTTTGTTACTGTAAGATCTGATTGTTTACTTTAAGCACATTTTACCTGCAGGGACATTTTTAATAAAACCAGTAGCTTTTAGGTATTATTTTCCGCCCACACTGTTTCCACAGCATTATGACCCTAAAACCTGAAAAGGTAGAGTGCTCAGGCAGTTTTCATTGGTCGAATGTTACTGTACAAACCTGCATAAACCAGCAAACCTTATGGTTAAAATAAGGCAGAATCCTTGAATATTAATGTCATCTATCTTTATGTATGAAGCTTCCATTCGTGTTGGAAGTGTTCTCTGATTTTAAAGGAGTTTTGATTCTGTTTCAGAGTGTAACCGCTGTAAACAATCAGAAATTAATGTTCTCTGCTACAAGACACTGGTCTCCAATCATGATGCTGTGTTGTTTTTTTTCTCTGTTAATGTGAAATTCATCTAAACTGTAACAGTAACAGTTAATATTTTGTTAAATTAGTGGTTATTGTTCATACGGCTGCAGAAGGATGGGATGTTAAGATTTAAAATGTATTACTGTATCTTTGCTACTAGTTCTTTGGAAACACATATTATACCAAACTATGAAAAACTATGTTAAAATGTTGGGTCGCATTTTAAGATGCACACTAGGTTCTATCAAAGTAATCACTTTGATAGAACTTGTTTCACTGCAGGTTGGACATGTAATCGTCACATAGGACTCAAATGCTTTTTGTATATCTTTTAGAGATATTAAAATGTGTTTAATTATATAGAACATTAACTGTGCCATAAAAGCAAAGCACAATAAAACTGTAAAGTGCACAATGTTATGGTCGTTAAAGAAAAAAAAAACGTTGCCCAGTTTTTCTTGTAACAGGTAGTTTTGATTAGTATTATGTTACAACTGGGGTCCAATAACTATTCCTGTACAACCACTTATTAACACTTAATGGGACTACTAATATTAAAATGAGCATAGGGTTAATATCTAAAAATAACCTGAATTTCTCTTTCAAAGTGTTCAGTTTGAATCAGTTAACGCATAAAGTTTGTAAAAAATGAACATATTTGGAATAAGATTGTTGTAACAATAGAACGTGAAGCTTGGAAATAAAAGGCATCCTCAAGTCAAGTCCTGACATTTCTTTCAATAGGGGAATTATTATTCCTTGTATTTGGTGGTAAATTATTTACAGCTTCGCAAATATTTGCCGCCCAACTCATTGACAACCAGACTGTGGAAATTTCATGGCCAGCAGCAAGAAACTGGTCCAGATGGTTTTTGAGGAGACATCAAGGAAATAATCTCTGTGCACACTAATGTATTTTTTAAGATTTTTTTTTTTTTTTTTTTTAGGTCTCTGTAATTGTAAATGTTTAAACCAATTCACTCAGATCTAACAACTATAGAGACATAATTTTAGTGACATTGCAACATAAGAATAAATATACTGGAGGAAAAAACCTCCAAATATTATGGTGAGAGGATTTTCTTGAAATGCCTCTCTGATGTTGGATTTGTTATATTGGCAGGCCTGCAGTAAGATATCCACGTTCAAATATAAACCAAAGTGAAAAAAAAGCTTCTTTCATTACCTTACTTTACCACCAGTCACAGCTTCAACATGTCCATGTCCTCTAGACGTAGTCGGTAAAAAATGTGAGAGCTATATTGTTTTCTTCAGCAAAGTTGGGAAAGACACAAGCACAAAGCATGGATTGTTTTCAACGACTTTAAAACATCACTCTAGCTTGCTAGGGGTAGCTCTGCTCTCTGTCATGTTGACTTTTGAAACAACTCTCGTATAGCAACTCCCTTTCAAATAGATTTCACAGCAGGACTTCTCCTTCACTTACAGTATAATTAACAATCCAAGCCAGGAAGTTGGTATCCCTTATTTCCCCTTGTTAGTCGACAACAGGAATGACACAGTTGCCAACTACAGTATATTCCTGCCAACATACATGGTATTTAAGTTCATCTAAGGTTTTTTTGTGGGGGTTTTTCATTAATATACATGTAAAAACCAAGACCAAAAGTGGATTAAGTAGTATTCGATTTGTGTGACATGGGAGTGAGATCACAGCTTAATCCTACTTCAAGATCTTTGAATAGCGTTAGTAAAATTTGATTTTAAATATGAAATGTAATTGTTTGTTTCTGAATTCATCGATAGAAACTGAACTCAGGCTGGTTTAGAATGCATCTAGAGATGCACTGATAAGAGATGTGTTCTTGATTTACATTTGGTTTTGGAAGCTCTGACCTAATCACAACATTTTTTATTTTTTGTTTGTTCAAATGTCACTTTCAGAGCGGCGTTCAACATATTTTCACTTTCAGTACAGGTGGCCATTATTATTCATACAAATATCAGAAAGTGTGTGTCATAGCCATCACTGTTAGGTTTAAGTATTAATAGGATAAAACTAAACAGAGTAAGACTTTCCTTCAAGCATACGTCTACTAGCATTCAAACAACCAGCATACTCTATGACACAAGTTGGTAGAGCCAAAGGATAAGTCAAAGAAACCCATTTGCCCCTTTGATATATTTCCTTTCCTTCCATCCTTCAATCCTCCCTACATACCTGATTTCCTTCCTATCCTTCCTCCCTTATATCTTTACATTCTTTCTTTCTTTTGTCATTCATTTCTACCTCACTACTTTTATGTACCCTTCTGTTCTTCCTTGTATTTCACACCTTTTGCTTTTTATCCTATCATATCCTTTCATCCTTATTTTCTTCTTTCATACTTCTTTTCTTCCCTTCTATTCCTTTCTTCATACCCTCCTTCTTACCTTATTTCCTTGCTCACTTTGTTCCAGTTTCTTGATTTTTGGAGGTTCTACATTTTAAGAACCAGAATCGGAATCATTATTGGACATACAAGGAATTTATTTTGGCGGTGGAAATAGATTTTTAGTACATTTTAATATTTACTAAAAATATTGAACATAAAAGTCTGATGACTGGCAAACTGAGATTGGAAAACTATGGAATGTTTACATAATAAAAACCTTGGAATCCACTTAGCTAATAAATTGCTCCTTATACCTTTACTACTTTTCCTGACCTTACTTGGATACGCCCTAGAAATAGTAACGATAACTAAATTATTTTTGTACAAACGTCCACACCGAGTTCTTTCTTTTACAGAGAAGATTTTTGATTTTCCAAGCAGCCGGCCATTCTTTTTTTCTTTTTTTGTTTGATTGTTTATTTGCACAAGGACTGGTATAGATAGTTAACATTATACCATTTATGGCCTTAGCTAATTTGTAATGCATGCACCCAAATGGGCCTTTAACAATATAAATCAGTTTGAAACAAACTAAAACAGCATTAAAACTCAGCTGACTAGTGTTTTTCAATTAGACTTCTTTTTTTTTTTACGGTCTTTTTTATGTTGTTGGTGGGTTCCCATAATACATTACTAAAATTAGGCTCATAAAGTCCTCTTTGTTTCTTTAACAGCAACAATAAGTAAATGAATAGAATTATACATAGGCAGATTTAAAATTAACCTTAATAAACCCTAAAAAGCAAATCCCTTTAAAACTAGATGTGTGAGCTAACCTAAAGTTCAGGGCTACTTTGCACAAACGTCTCTGCAAACTCTCAGACCTCCCACTTGTCTGCAACTCCTAAGTTTCTCTCATTAACTAGCCTGTGTGTCCTCTTTTTCTCTCCCCATCCCACCTCCTCGACCTTGGACCCTGTAGATTCGGATTAACAGGGAAGTAAGTACTTCACTGCTCATTCTTCTGCTTACCATCACTTTATTTCCTCTATCCCCTCTATCCTCACTTTCAGCTGTCCTCTATCCACAAGTCCTCAAAGCTCAGAGCTTTTCATGTGCACACCAAAAACAAAAATAAAACCTTTTTAGTGAAGGATTTAAAATGAACACAAGGAGATGTGTCCTCCCTGTATCGAGGACCATGCTGTCTTTGTTATTTTTTCTTTTTCTTTTTTTTTAAGTGGCCAAGAATCAGGAAGTTTAGTTTCTATGGCAACTGTCTGAAGAAGAGAAGTGGTTGTATTCCAGATTATCAAGTATGGCCAGGGCCTGAGGAATTGTGGATAGCGGGCCTTGTAGTAACAGTCATTCATCTCTATTTTTAACATGTCTACCCGTTTATGTGGCCAGATGCGATTCATAGCTGCAATACATCAGCGACATAGATGGAGTTGATATTTTTAGAGGATCGCCCTCAGCAAAAAGATAAAAGCTGCTACCTGCACAGACAACCGCATGACACTATTTGGACTAGAGCTCAAGCCGGGGTTCAAGCTGATTATTTTTGACCTGCCTCCTTCACTCTGCAGAGTCATAATAGTTGTGTAATTGCATCCTCAATTAATCCCAGCAGCGACGCCTCTTAATCAACAGTTAACCACAGCATCAGAGCGGTTTTCTGGGAAACATTTTCATAAAATCGCAGGAATTCGCTTACCTGTCCTTTCCTATCAGGACTGTCTCTGAAGAGTTTGCTCTCTCTCAAACTGAGACAAGTCAGTGTTCATTCATATTCACCCCCATGTATGCTGTGTGAAAACATCTGCCATCTATAAAAAAGGCTTTTGCTTTTTTGCAAATAAAGCCTTTGGACTGTTTTGCCGCTTATAATTAATTTCGGTGCTGAGGAAGGTTTTTGTCGGCATTATTCTGCTGTTGCACTCAATTGCCCTATAACATTGGAGGGATTTATTTATATATAAGTACTTGTTCTTGGTTAATTCATCAGCCCAGATAGAGCACACAGTGAACCTTCATTGAAAATAGATTTTTATTTTCCTTTTTTATGATACTGTGTCATGAGGGACATCCTTTGGTAAACTGGGCATCTTAAATTAAAAAGTTTGAGCTCTTGCTTTTTATGTCTTCAGCGAAGAGCTACAGGGATTAGTCATTGTTTATTCAAATATTCCCTTTTTCAAAGAAGTCCTAAGACTCTCATGATTCAAATACTTTGTGTAGCATCTAAATTCATTAGCAGCAATGCTAGAAAGTAAAAAAGTAAACATGTTGCAGAAGGGGTCATTTTCAAAAGACTAGACTAAGGGGGGAGGCAGAAGGGAAGAAAGATGGAGACAACCCTCCTTACAGCTTTGCCTGAGGCTCAGATGGCTTACTCAGCATGTCATCCCTCTTCTCTCTTTCAGGGCTACCATCGATCCAACCACTTCATCGCCACTCAGGGTGAGTATTCCCACAAGGCTAGAGTATATGTTTCTGTGGATGCTTGCGTGTGTGGATTCAGTTAATGTAGAAAAGGTTTTTTTTATATTTTTGATTGTGTTTTAACAGTTTTACTTTAATCTGCCCAAGGATTCCATTCATATAGACAATATAACTATTTATATCAAACCAAGAAAGAAATCTTACAATAAAAAAACATGAATTTTAATGCAAGGTTATGTAACAGACGAACAAAGATTATTGTGTAATTTTGAAATGGAAGTAAAATTACACATGGTTCCCACAAATAAATAAAACTTAGATAAAATCTTGTGTAAATGCCTCAGAATGTCATTTATCTATTTTTGACAGTTGTGTCTAATTTATTATTTTTAATTGATAAATCCAGAATTTCTATGAAGTCCTGATCAGTTTATCATGTAAAATTAAAAAGATAATTGTTCAACTGCCAACCTAGCATAATGTGACTGTCCTCCTTAGCTTAACACCTTAAGGAACACCCTAGAAACTCATTAATACAGCCGATGAGGTTCAGAGATCCACAGTTCAACTTGTAGAAGCTGTGTACATGAAACTTCACAACTCTGGCTTTAAGGGATAGTGACAAGAAGAAAGTTATGGTTCAAAGGGATTTGCAAGAACTCCCATTTTTTGGAGATTGGTTTGATCTCATAGAGATTAAAACTAAAACATGCCAAAACTGTTTGGGTGGCGGAAACCTTATTTTGACCATCAACATAAATAAAACCTTGTGAAGAGTCTTCCACAAATTATGGATGTAGGAGCACTAAATACAATTTCAAACTACATATTTCTATTTGATTTTTTGGATTTTTTTTAGAAAATAGTTTAAAAGTGTCACTAATTTTTTCTGCCTCTTTACAAACTTATTTACATATCAAAAAAGTTAAAGGTGTGTGCATAGATTGGCAGTATGTTACACATTTCCAGCTTTCCACCTGCAAAACAAACATATAGCTACGCTTTAACAGCGGTCGTTTGGTGCAGAAGTGTTTCCAAACTTCCCTCTATTTCTAAACCCTTATGATTGTTGCTTTCTTTGCTGCTCCAACTCAGAATTCTGGGAGGGTCTGCTCATCTGCTTATCTCCTACCAGCACCCCCCGCCTGACAGACTCAGAGAAACAGATAAAACTTGCAAGAGAGAGAAAAAATTTTTGCTTCGCTTTGTCTCTTTCAATGTTTCGTTGCCAGTTTTGTGTTGTGCCTTACTTCCTAAATGTCTCCTCCTTTGATAACGGTAAATGTCTGGTGGTCTGCCGGACTTTCATCTTTAGTCACTGCTGTTGCTCTTGTCAACCATCACCCCTTTTCCCTCTGCCTGCTTGAAATTGCCCAAACCGTGTCTATGGTACAATTTTAAAAGATCAGAATTCTGTCATCTAGAATAGGCCACTTGGTAAACTACTATACACAAATTCACAGCAGCAGGAAGTTTCAAGTTGACAAGGCTTGTATGGACCTTAGTTTTCTGTCTCTTTTATTATTCTTTGTCTCTATTCCTACTAGGTCCCAAGCAGGAGACACTGTATGATTTTTGGAGGATGGTGTGGCAGGAAAACTGTTTCAGCATCGTCATGATCACTAAGCTGGTGGAGGTTGGCAGAGTACGTTTTATCCCCTCTTCTATTATTCCCCCTCTGTCAGAAAAGTACTGAAACCATTAAAAGGGAACTGTTTGATGAACATATGCCTTGCATAATGCTGAAAGCTGTTATAGAAGATGATGATTAGCTTTAATTTTTGTTTTTGCAGCTGCAGATCAAGCTGTTAAACATGCTGTTCCCTTTTGAAGCATGACATATCCTAAAAGTTTGATATAACATTAATGTAAAATTTTGCCAAGCTGTTGCTTTTCTGCATTGAATTATTTGTGGGTTTTATTTTTATTTCAAAGTAAAAAAAAAAAAAAGTCCATTACATTTAGATGCAAGTAGCATTTGAAAATTTCGCTTTTGACACCACCCATGACACTATTGAAAATCTGCTTAGCATCTGCAGATACACAGCTTTAGGTGAATGTTACTCTAAAATTGGCTTTCTTTGCATTGGATATGGTAAGTGTTTTAAGTGGAAAAAGTGCCGGTGCTCCCTTTAATGTCATTCTGATTTGAAACAGAAAAATGGGTAGTATGTTTATATAGATCTATCGATCCATTAATTATAGTTTTATTGTACGGAAAATGCTAAGATCAAGAGAGCAAAGCCAGGTTTACATAAAATCCACAAGAGCTGGTTTTAACGCATTAAGAAGCTACTTTAATAACTCAAAACTTTATGGTGTTAATTTTGGCTTTAAAAATAAGAATAACAAAGATATAAAATAAAATCTTCTTAATAACAAAGAAGTTATAATACCCTTTTAGACATAAGACTTTAGTAAGATTTTTACTGTTAAAAATGTCCTTCTGTAAAATTTATTTTATTTATGGAGTCAACAAACCAAAGACATAGGTACAATATTGTCTGACCATTTATCTAAAAAGATAAATAAATAAAATGGTGCGGTGCTTTAAAGAATGTCAGAGCATGATATGAAAAGCAAACTGATGTAACAGTCTCAGTATGCGTCATACGCTGGAAAACGGTATGCTGAAAGGTTTAAATTTAAAAGTGTTGGTACTGTGTCGCATCTTTTCCTCCTCCTCCTCCTCCTCCTCCTCAAGAGCTTTGTTTCAGGTTTATACTAATTCTTATATATATTGCATTAAACCACAACAAACCAACCAAAGTGACACAACATTGTCTCTCCCTATGCTGTCCGTTGTCAATAAAAAACCTTCAACACGTTCATTCCAAGTTACTTTCTGCATTTTGGTTCTAGTCTTAACCTAAGGGCACGGCATGCTCTTATTAAAACCTCCTCCTTATCATAGATCGTGTTGTTGGATTCGAATAAATGAAAAAAAGAAATTATCTGTAATTAACACACTTGTTTTTAGGCTAATTATAGTATGTGTGAACATGTCCAATGATCATTTAATGATAAAAAATAAACAATTTCAAGTGTTCAAGAGGAACCAATCTGCTCTGACCAACGGATTTCTGGTTATTTCCCCCAAAAAATTAGCATGTAAGATTACTGGGCAGAAGTAGTCAAAGTCAAGTTGGCAAAGGGTAATAACTAAGTAATGCATGTATGCAACACCGTTTTTATGGTGGGGTGGGGGTAACATGTTTTGTGATGGGATTTGGGAGTCTAACAAAAGACAATAAAAACACTGAGAACCAATGATAAGATTCAAACAGCTGGTCTAGTATAAACGGTAATAAAAAGTTACGCTAACGGTAAAGGCTCCTTTTTCTGATGGGTTTTATCTTGAAAACATCCTTCTGTGTGCCTAAACAACTCAATCTTTGTTCAGTGTCCTCATACAGTAAACCTCTAAAGTTGGTAATTAAAATAAAATATTAAGAAGAATGCATCTCTGACTTCTTTTTGTGCACAATGTTTTTGTCGATAGATGTGTCATATCAGGTGAAATGGGAGGCATACGGGTTTCTTTAAGCAGAATTTTCAAAGATTACTACAAAAGAAACTTTGTCTGTTTTTTGAACACTAAAAAACTGTTGACAGCATATGCGACAGGGCATGGTCATGCAAAGCTAATACTTTTCACCTCATATGCATCATTTAGTCAACCTTAAGCGTGTGTTTGTGTGTGTATATATATATATATATATATATATATATATATATATATATATATATATATATATATATATATATATATATATATATATATATATATATATATATATAT